>CM063710.1:3365578-3965578 GCA_032441835.1 Slavum lentiscoides | reverse complement strand
AATCCTGGCAGTCCAAGGTATCTTCAGCATTCTTTTATATACATCCATATCCCAAATGCTTCTAGTTTCTTTGTGATGGCGTCAATTACAGTTCAGGATTCTATTTCATATATAGTAGCACCGAAAACACATAACATCTTATATGTCTCATTTCTGTTTTAAGAGAGTGGTTGTGACTTTTGAGAATTGCGTTCATTTTGTTAATTAATGTTGTTCTCGTTTTTCATCGGACATTAAAATACGAAATTATTATGAGCAAATAATAAGTAACTAAACGGTATTACTTTTTCGTTTTAAAATTAATTTTTTGCCGAATATAAAAAAAAATGAATTTGAAAGAGTCTATAAGTATACACCATGGTATAAACTGAAACCGCGGTACAATTCTTTTTGCCAATAACCTAATTGAAGCCGAAACTTCGAAGAAGAAAAAAGTATCATAAAGATTCCGGTCCCTGCGGACACTGGTGCTTTTTTTTTTATCGTTTTATTTATGTTTTTGTCTCGCTCAGTACGCGAGGGATGCTTTCACGTGAGCAAAAGCGGATTGGCTTTCTGGACCATGCAGCTGGCCCTGCAGATGTGGACGTTCGTCCGGATGGGTTTCTACTTGGGCAAAACGGTGATGCAACGACAGGCCATTGAGTGTTCCAAGGACAACTATTGCAGCGTGTTCGGCATGCTATTGTCGCACTCGGTCATCAGTCCTATCATCGTGTCGTTGGTGCTGGTCCGTTTACCGCGGTCCATCGACATACTCAACATGACCGCCCGCCTGTTGCTCCGGCGCCGGTACCCGCGTCCCAGACTCCCTCCGGACACGTACGCCGTGGTGCTGTTCTCGTTGGTCATCGTCTTCAAACTCGTCACCACCGTCAGGAACATCCCTTTGAGGTATCCCGAACTGTACTATCCTTATTTCACCGCTTACATGGTCCCTCTAGTGCTCATCAACCTCATCAGCATCCTGAGCGTTGTCACTCAAATGTCGTACGAAGACATCAACAGGTCAGAGCATTTATACGTTTTACTTATAAATTACCGAACCGAGAATTCCGCGATGACTTTATTAAAAATTATTATTATTATACGTAATATTATATAGGTATAATAATCATGCGGTTTCTCAAAAAAAAAAAAATTTTGTATTCAAAACACGTGTTTTTTTTACGCTGGAATCATTGGTGCAATCAACAATTTCTAACCGGACTCAATTTGGCCGTTGTAGCCGAAAACTATTCATTTAAACAGTATTTTTCCTTTTTGAGATAGAATAAAAAAAGAAAAAATTATAATTTTTTTTGTTTTATGCGTTCTTTCGTGTAAAAGACGACGGTGATATCACAGATATTTTTCTTAGTTTTCGAATAATAAACCAAAACTTATATTTGTTAAAAATTCGTAAATTCTTAAGAAAAAACGATCGAACAATAACTTTTCGATTTTTTTTTTTTTAATCCACATCTAAACCAACGGTGAATAGTAATTTAAATTATAATAGCTACGAACACATATGGGCCTTATATGCCCATATAAGTCACCTCCATTCGCTCGCTCTTTTCGGTACTTTATAAATCACACCCGATTTCCTGTGAAACGCGTCACGTAAAAATATCGATGGTAGGTGTTTTACATAAATATATAGCTATATAGACTTGTATGTATTCAGCCACCTCATTTCGCTCATTCATTCCGGTACTATTAATTGTATTTGGCACCATCTTTCGTACTCGTTTTCTCTAATTTACAATTCAAAAATGAAAAAATTATAAAGAAATGCAGCCTTTACTAAAAATTCAACACTAAAAGAAATCAAGCAGAATTCTTCTTTTTATTTTAGTTCTCATCAATGTTATTGAATTTAAAGAAATGAGCTTTTAAGCTTGTAACATCAAAAGCAATTATACGTTTTCGTATAATTTTAAATGTCAGAAAATACGTAGTTATATGGGAAAAAATTATTTTAATAATGTTTTTACATTTTTAAAAAAAAGTAAATTAAATTTTGATAGGTATATAATTTTAAAAGTAACTCTGATCGCAAATACCTGATATTCTACCGCCGATGTACTGTCATTGAAAAACACATATTTCGAAAAAAGAAAAAAATTGAAAAAACGCATCCATTTATGCCAAATTTTGGGTTTTGATAAAACCAAACTGTAGAAAATATATGTTTTATTTTTTCCCCCAAGTTCAGTTATAATTGGGGAATGTTTAGAATATAACATCTATACAATATATTACATTAAACGCGCATGAATTAGACGAAATAGATTAAATTTAGTATTTACTTTAATTTTTAATATTTACATTTACTTTTATCGAATATATTTTGAAAGGACGTACTCAAAAAATAACCGGAATTTCGTTATAAAAACAAATTTATTGAATTTTTTTTCATCCACGAACTTTTTTCCCTTCGAAGTACACTCCGTCGGAGTTGATGCACTTATCTTCTTTTCCATTGTTCGATGCATCTTAGAAACTCGACTTTTTTGGTATCCTTCAGCACTTTATACCGTTTTTTTGTTTGACTTCGTTTATGTTTACAAAACGTATTCCTTTGAAGTCCCTTTTCATTCGGCGGAACGTCACAGAGAAGTCACAAGGAGTATGGTGCGGTGTGTAAGAGAGACGGTGGTTGAAATAAGGGAATCGTATAATTTTTGGTTAAAAACTGACGCACAGAGATGGCTGTGTGGACAGGCGCATTGTCATGATGAAAGAACCACTCGACCGACTGCCACAAATCTGGACGTTTCTTTCACACACGTGTTTAACTCTTTAAAATTTTCAAATAAAATACTCGGTTTATTGTCTGATGCTGAGGAAAGAATTCCGAGTGCATATTTATTTTGTATGTGTGTGTTTTGATTATGATTTTATATTGAAGAGAACTTGAAGAATTATGCGAAGTGCGTTCGAACACTGAACGAGCGATACGATTAAACGCATTGATGAATGATCATTGGTTTCTGGAGGACTACATGGAGGCCATGTCGGATACGTTTGGTCCCGAATTGATATTCACGATAATGGATATTTACGTGCAGCTTTTGTTGTTCTTATACGTGATGATATGGTCGACGGTCATCCGAAATGTGTTCAAAAACAACTATTATCCTTACATTAGCGGTGTCATCGAGTCGAGCATTATCATAGGAAAGTTTATTTACCTGTGTTACAGATGTGACACTTCCGTCAAAGAGGTAAATTTTTAATGACATTTTTCCACGTAGATATTTTATATTGTCATATATATATCGATATTCGTTATGTCGAGATTTTTTTCATTTTTTTTTATATTATGCATGTGTGTTTTTTAAGAAAACTTGGAAAAACCATAGCTGGTCCAAAACATTTTCAAATATATTTAAAATTATTTTGGTAATAACTAATAAGAAATATAATTAGTTGACCAAAATTATTTTTAAATAAAATCATTTATATTAGCATTTAAAACAAACCCTGTGGGGAAGTTATCGATTTCAATATCGACACAAATGTACAATGGATTACTATTTTTTATTTCAACGTTTTTAATTATGTAACACTATATATTTTTTTCTTACCAGTAATGGATATTATTCTTTGAATATAAATATTAACATTATACTTATTATTTAAATATGTTTCAGAGTAAAAGAATAATTTTTCATCTCAAGCACTTGAGCTCAACTGTATCGAATGACACGACTACTCAAACTATTGTAAGTATTCATGAAATTACATTATAATATGTAAATATATAAGATATTTATTATTATTAAATATAATATATATATTTGTTTATTTGTACATAATATTTATAATAATACTGTATAATTACTGAATTATAGTATGAAAAGAGGCGTAAAACAATATACCAAATGTTTAAAATGTGAAGGTTTTTCCTTCTATTTTTTTTTTTTTTTTTTGCAAAGGTAAAAACAAAAATAACTAATAGAGTCACTAGAAATATTATCAAATGTAAAATTTTAAAATGTATTGATTATTAAAATAAATTAAAATTATAGTTACATTAGGAAAAATTACATTAGTATAGCTAGAGGTTAGTAAACGAATATATCATAACACCCTTTAATAAATTTGAGTTAAAAATATGTTTTAAGTATTTACGTGATAAGGTAAAAAAAAAAATCTATGTTAAAATATATACGCTAAAATCGTGTTCATAATTTTATTTATCGAATTAATTTCAATTTTTAAATTCCGAAAATAATGTTATTTAAATAGTTAAATTATTATTTATTTATTTTTTAGAAAACAGTATAATTATATTAATATTTTATTTAAAATATTTATTTAATTAATTCTATACATTATTATAACTAATGGTTTTATAGTAATATTTCGCGGGTAATATATATATGTATACGTATATATATATATATATAAATAAAACGATAAATTCAGGAAATATTGTTTTGTCATAAAAAAATAATACACGCAAATCAATGAAATTCGATTCGTATTTTTAAATATTTTTTTATATACTTTTAAATTGTAAATTTATATCCTTATTGCAGTTACGGCTGTTCACACTTCGCGTTAATAGCCGTTCGGTACAAGTTACAGCTTCTGGATTTTTCGAAATAAATCTATCGCTTTTGTTTGCGGTAAGTTATGCTATGATATGTTGTTTTGAAACGATTTTAATTCTGTTTTTTTTTTTTTTATAGCAAACGTAACGTTCTAACAAACCTTACATTTGAAATTTATTTAGATCCACGTTCGCGGAATATAGTCGATTTATTAGTGCGACGGATCGCAAAATCATTTCTCCGTTTCTATAATAATCGTGGTTTTTTTTTTCCAGACTGCTGGTGTTGTGTTGATATATTTTTTGGTGCTGGTACAATTTCAAATGGAGGGCACCAAACAAATGTTGACGTCAAATTCCAGTAACGCCGGAGTGGCAGTAGTCTGTTATTCGTGGCCTTGTCTCGAGACGTCCTAATTCGAACAATCAATTTTTATACAAATTATAGAAATTTATTGCATACGTGTAAGGATTACGGAACTCGAATTTTATTCTTGTCTCTATCTCGATGCAACAGTTGTGTCGCGATAAGTGGAATGTAAAAATGATTGTACATATAAACGATTACACAGAGTCGGTAACGACACATACGGTATTCTTGCATTTTATCATTAGGACCGGTTTAAAGAGGCGCGCGTTTCTTAAGGGGATTGAAAGCGGGTATTTTCTTTGTCTTACACGCATGAAACATAGCAAAATAGACGTTTCGTACTTCAAAACGTACCGATCGATCTATTGGTGCGATAAGAAATTTGAAAACAGATTTGAATTCCTCGTGAATTTTACTACAAAACGACTTTCCCACTTTTTTCATAAACCCTTAAAAAAATTAACCGAACAAATTTAAAAAAAAAAATTGTTAATAATTCATTTTTGAAGGTCTTAAAAAAAAGAAATAAAAAAAAGCGGGAAAGTCGTTTTGTAGTAAAATTCACGAGGAATTCAAATCTGTTTTCAAATTTCTTATCGCACCAATAGATCGATCGGTACGTTGGAAGTACGAAACGTCTATTTTGCCATGTTTCATGTGTGTGAGACAAAGAGAGAAAATACCCGCTTTCAATCCCCTTAAACGAAAACGTGTTACGTTTAACGGTAGTTGTTGAAAAATTAAACGAGACGATGTGTGACTAGGAGTGGTGGTAAACTTAAAAACGAAATCGCCAAACAATTGAACGTTGACCGAGCACGTTTTTAAAAAAAACAAAAAACACGAAATATCACGGTGGATTCCAGTTTTATAGACGACTTAATTTTTCGCAACTGAAATTTGTCGGAGAAATTTTAAAGCTATAGTCAAACAATTTGGTAGAGCAATATTAGAAAAGTAGAAACAACGTAAAACACGCGACGCTTTAGTCGACCGATACGTACGTGTATATTAAAAAAACGTTTATATTAGTTGATAGGGAAAAAAAAACCTAAATGTAATATTAATAAGGCACGTTAAATTTATCGATTTGTTTTTTAAAATGTAATAGAAATTAACAGTACCGAAATAAACTTTGTTGTTATTCTCAAAACTCATGAAATTGTCTTTTAACGTGTCCGTAATGTTATTTCGTGTATTTTCTTTTGCTCCCAGTAACGCGAAATACGCGATGATACGTTTACACTGTATAAGGAAATGCTGTTATTACGTTAATTGAAGGAAGCGCTGTGATTCCAGTGATTTTTATTCACATTACTGTATTTCGTTGTGTTTTTTTATTCTATTCATTTTTTTTTTTTTTACTTAAACTTTTATACTCAGAAAATACATTGTCTGGAAATTAGTTTTTTATTTTTTCTTAAGTACGATTAATTATTTTTTATTTAATACTACGTCCACGTCTTCAAGTACATTTATTATAATATTATTCGTGCGAAATATCCGCAGTTTTGTGTAACGAGTACTACTGCAAAAGCAATTCTCGTTTATATTTAATGGACGGCATTAATATTATAATACAACGAGTTGCCGAATGAGTTTTTAATGCGTTTTTTTTTGCGCATTTTATAAGAATAAAATTTAAACGAGTTACCTGCGTATATAATAATCGAATACAAATTGAATATTGTTTATTTTATTCGGACTTGAAAATAATAAGTACAGCGTGTATTTCGAACGAAAGCGTTTAAAAAAAAAAAAAATTTATAACATTTCCAATATACAATATAATCGCGTACTCCGTCATCCGGAACAGATAAGTATGCGATCGGCTATGTTTTGATAAAAAAAAATAATAATAAAAACACGTCGTAAATTCTAAACGGAAATGAAAAATGTATTTTTGTCATCGTCTCCCCCAATCGTCCATCCAGTTTTGTCCTGCGTAGCAACAACAGAAGGTGTATTTACTCTGTTTTTTTTTTTTTTTTCATTTAAACGCCAACATAATTTGTGTGGAAAACACGTTTCGAAAGAGTTTTGATTATTTCGTTTGTTAAATGCCGTAAAACACGTACCAATAAATGATTGTTGGCGCTGACCGAGCGTAAATTTCAGGGAAAAAAAAGGACTCCTGTGACATTTCGTACTCCGCACTAAACACATAACATAATATTTTGGCACTCGTCGTTATTTCAACACCGTCGAGTACACGTCGTACACGTTCGACGTATTTTATTTCGCATTGATTGGCCTGAAACGGCGATTTGTGATTTAAATATTATTTATATAACGCGTTGTTGGTGACGACGAGAGGAATAATAGTAAATGTCGAATTATTCGAAAAAATTGAATTTATTCGTGATATTATATTGGACACAAAAAAACAAACAAAAAAATCTAAGGAACGTTTAATTAATAATAATGGTGCAGACGTCATATATAGCCAACAAAAAGCGTTGAAAAAT
The DNA here is from genome assembly GCA_032441835.1 of Slavum lentiscoides. NCBI lineage: Eukaryota > Metazoa > Arthropoda > Insecta > Hemiptera > Aphididae > Slavum > Slavum lentiscoides. The sequence goes on along the minus strand of CM063710.1, from coordinate 3,958,194 downwards.
GGTAAAATATTAATTTTTTGTTTGGAAAACCATCGCAAAACGTTAAATAAATGTCCAATAAAAATACAACACCCTTTAAACGATTAAAATACGCATTTGCCGGGAGGGGAGGGGGAAATATATATCAAATTTCAAACACATCGCTCGAATATTATTATTATTATTACATATTTTGTGTATATGCGCGTTATAATAATTGTAGTGATTTTTACAGTTTCAACATCTGATTTTCAAATCATAATACACTTTCAAAACTTACTCGGAACCCGCATAGTCGGATTCACGCGTATATAGGTCCATGTAGACGTAGGGCGCGAATTTTTTATTTTATTAATATAAAATCTTAAACGTTTAAAACGTATTTAATAGATGTTTTTTTTTTGAATTTACTATTAAATTGAATAAAAAAAACGTCAATTTCGAATTCAAAAATATTTATTCTATAGCTGCTGTAGTAAGTTGTGTAGGTTCATACGTTTTTCTTCAACACGTTTAACGACTCCTAATCGACGTCTGTTTTTAGAAAGGGATACAGGTTTGACAGTGCCTACACTCAAGGGATGGGTCGTTCGCGAAAGATTCGTTCAAAATGAATGAATCATTTCAGTGAACGAATTGATTCAGATTCAGAAGAAAAGAACGATTCGTTCGTTAATTCTTTTCGTTCGATGACGAATCCGACTCTCGTTCGTATAACTTCATTTGAATCAATCTACACGACCGAGTACCGACCGAATCATATTTCATACATCACTTTATGGCTTATTATGATTTTTGATTCCAATTCGTATTTAAATTATTATCACAGTTCTGCTATCAATACTAAAATATGTTGTTTTATGTTTTTATTACGAACTTCTACTTATTATCATACATTATGTGGTGACACGACATTACATTTTTACAATGATTATAAATATTTATAAATAATAAATATTTGATAAATATTTGAATGAAAAGCGAATGATCGATTTAATTAGATCACTGATTGATTTTATAAATCATTTTAAATCAAGTGAACCAATTGAATCAATGAACGAATCATTTTAGTGAATCGGTTCAAATGATTCGAATTATTTAAAAGATTCAATTTTCCCATCCCTAGCCTATAGGTTCGGACAATTTTTTCAAGTCTCGCTCTGCTCGCAATAATAATATATAAATACGCGTATAACGCGATCGACGCGCATACTTACGATCGTTAGAAACTTCAATAACTTCCTGTGTACTGCGGCTTTCGTTATAAGCAATATCCGACGGTGTATAAGGGAACGGAAATTATTTTAATTGCAGTATATGGGATTCAATAGGATTACGCGCGCGTTTTATTAATCTGCCAGCCATCGCGGATTATTCATTGTAATTAAATCGGGTTAGGTTAATTTTTTTAAACCGGCCAACTTATGTACGCTAATAAACTGAAATGTATACGCGCTCTACGCATACTTTGTTTTTTTTTTGTAATTTCAATATCGATCACACTGCGGCGGTGTAGACGAGTTTATTATATAATATAGGTTAATTGAAAGGGGAAAAAATCGGTATAAACGCGCGTTTCAAACTATTTTATTATATTACCATTAAAATGTCAGAAATAGATTTTAAGAGAAATCCTAAGAGCTCATTTGTACAATGATTGTTTTTATTTATTACTATACATTTTCGTCTAAATTTGTTCATCAAAATATTATATATTCGTAATCGCGCGATTTATACAAATATTTATTTATATTTTACACGGTTCTGAATATTCATTCGATAAATCACGCGATTATGTGTGTTTATATTTATTAATAAATTTTTATTACAGTTAAATTGAATAATTTAAATCGAACCTATATGATTTTGACAGTAAATTCGATATATACAATAATGCTGATAAAACATGTTTTAATATAGTATAATACTAAATTAGTGTCAAAATAAAATAATATTTTTATAGAAATTCGAACAGCAACGACGGAAAATAAATTTTAATATATTTTACGAACAATCGCCGTCTATATGTAAAAATCTTAATTTTATAATTATTTAAAAAATATTAATAATGTAGTTATTCGTTCATTTTTGCGGCGGTCGAATCGGCAGAGACGTAGGAATAGGATTATTTATATGCGGTTTGTGTTTGTTTCGTGGCCGCAATAAAGTGTATTATATTATGATAGATGGTTTAGATTATTTTATTACGGTACAGGACGCGTATATATATAACGAATCCAATTTTATTAACTTACAGGAATTTACGAGTATCTACCATTTTTTTTTTTTTTTATGTCACCCCGCGGTGTAAGAATTAATACAAATATTATCGGAATATTTTACGTCCACGTATACAAGAGACTTTTTATCCGTCACGTCACTATCGTTATGACTTTTTTTTTTATAGGTATTATATACTATAATAAATTTATATATATTTACGAAAAATTCTATTACTTTTAGTTTCGTGTACCGAATCAAATTACACTTATCGTATATTTACGTGTTTTTATTATTTAATTATTACTATTGTATATTTGTATAAGAGAGTGTGTCTAATGTAAAATATATTGAACCAATAGAATGTATTGTTCATAATCATTGATAGTTTAGATGCGGTTGCGGTTGTGGTTACGTTTATCCATATTGCCGTCTTAAAGCATGGGCCTGGAGGGCACGGGCCCGGGGCCCCCGAATTCTAAGGGCACACAGTTTATTTACAAAATAATATATATTAATTTTTTTCTTTTTTACTCAGTTATTTAAAAAAATTAATAAATCTCGAATGATAAAAAAAAATATATATTTATATTTTAAAATATTAACATTTTGAAATTATCATAATAAACCACAAAAGTAACAGGGTTTCTAATAAGAATTGGCATTTTAGTTTTTATTAATAAAGTATAAATATTTTTAATAGTTAATATAATAATATATTATGTGTTAAAAAAAATAATATGATGAATTAAATATTTAAAGGTCTCCAAATATTTTGGGCCCACATGACCTTAAGACGGCTCTGCGTTTATCTATACTCAGGTTAGGGCACCACATCTCAACATACGGTCAGAAGCGGGTTAATGGTGAAGTTACACGTTTCCCTGTTTCAACACGGGAACATAGCTTATTATATTTTAATTTATTGCTAAATTATGCAAAAAAAGAACCATTATCTTACAAAGTAAAAATAAATCGTATCAAAATTAAAGGTTATGGAATCGTACTATAGACGGAATTATTTTCACAATACAAAATAATGACAACAATAATTATTAAAACTGTAAAAATATTTTTATGTGTAAAAAATTATTTCGACGATATGATTGAACATTAAAAAGAATTTTTTCAAGAAATAAAATACTTTAAAAAAAGTATTGTAATTATAATTATAATTCATCAATCGACGGGACGATAATTGATTTTATAATGTAAAATGATATTACACACATAGTAATGTAGATCAAAATAAGTTTCTATATAAGAAATAAAAAAATTCTATTTAATAATAATTTCATCTCGTTTCATTCGTGATTCCAGTGGCGTCGAAAACGTGCAGAAACGATTATTAAATCAAACGTAAATATGCGTGACGTATCAGTGTATAAACAAACAAATTAGTCCAGTAATACATATAAGCGTGTTTTTATAAATTTTATTTATATAAATACAATAATATATATTATCGAATACCGTATAAGTCGGACTATCCTTTTTCCCACGAAATTTTCGTGCAATTTTAATTCGTGTATTGACGCTTTCGCATTTATAAACGATATGCGATTTCAACGTTTACATCAACCAAATGTAACGAACACGGAATCTTAAATTCAAATTCGTCAGTGATACATTATTGATATCACTTTTTCGAATACACCTAATACAGAACAGTGTTGAGCAAATCTATATCTTTTACTACAAATACGCTGCACGGTGCAGTTATATAGCACGTAATAACGGAGTAATGTAAAACCGAGTGTTTTAAACAATATTTATAAATATTGGTATAGCGATAATTATTATTTTCACAATAACTTTCAGACGCTCCTCGATTTATAAAAACGAACAAACTTTGGCGGTCATTAAAAAATAAAAATAAAATAAAAAATATTTCGTTAAAAATTAAAGTATCTATTGAAATGGGATAAAACGTAATGCGTACTATCGTACTACAAGTATTTATTATTATTATTATTTCAGAAAGGATTATCCTGTTAATACGGTCAGGAAAAGAAAAGAACAAAAATCGCTTTGCTCGTGTACATAATATTATACAAAATGCGTATATTTTATACAAATGTATGCGCGCGGTTCGCGTCATTTCCTTCCCCGGTGCAACGGCTACGTCGACCGCGGGATGTCTCCCGTTCTGTAATAATACATACTAATCGCCGAGGAAATATTATAGAAGTCTAATGTTAAAATTATCGTGTACAAACTGAATATACACAATTTAAAATATGCGCGGTACGCATGCAAAATTTACTTACGGCGGCGTCTATGTGTACAATATAACACCGCCCCGGCACCACACAAAGGTCCATTGTATCCATTGGCCGCGCAGTGGTTTCAAAATGTAAATATATATAATAATTAATAACACTCGTGCGCATAAACAGCGTTGCACTGTAAAGTGGCCCTGCAAAATATTATAATATAATATCATAACGGGACAAAAAAAAAAATAGAAAATTTAATTTTCATAATATTATTAAACACTCTAAAAGTAGACGGGCAAAACCATATAGACATATAATATATATTATAGACCTCTCATTCTTTTATGAGAATTAAATACCACGAAAAATAAACTATAAACGCTATAAATAGCTCAAAATTAAAAGTAATTTTTTTGTGAATATTCCGAGTTTTTATCGAGCCGCATTGGTTTAGTAAGAAATAACGCGATAACCGGATATTTTCATACGTAATTTTCGGGTAGTTTTTTTCTGACCGTTTGAAACGGGTGTATCGAGGAAATCGAAAATTCGCTACCGGACTGTAAATAAATCGGAGCACCGTTCTTCGTAGAATTTTTCGGGTACAGATACGTCATCGCGAAAACCTGTCGACGAATTCGCTCAGAATCGAAAAAAAAAAAATGAAAATTACATTGAAAAACCTAAGGACACGCGTGAAATGAAAACCGTTTTAAAGGACATTTTTTTTCATTTTTTGCTTTTGCTCGAATATTTTACACGACTGGTCGTCGTAACACAGCTCCATAGACATATAATATACAGACTGCGATTAGAGAAAGAAGTACGGAGCAAAGGGTTAGAACACGATTCCGCACGTTCATTGTTCTATATTACCTTTTTTTTCTACCCAACTCCGTATTGTATTCGAATGCGACGTTGCCATGTAGCGAATACGATTCCGCACGTTTATTCTTAAAACGTATATGTAACGTTATAGAACATTTTAATAATTATAAAACGCATAAAAATATTATAAAATATTTAACATCTATTGGCTTTATGTATCAAGGTAAAAAAATTATATTAAATTATATTTTTGTTTTGTAATGACGGCTCACTATAGGTATATGAGATAACTATTTTTTTATTAAATTGTAATGACGGCTCACTAGGTATATCTATTTACTAGGGATAACTATTTTTATTATTATTATATTTTTTTACATCATAATATTTATATAATAAGTATATAATATATATAAATATATATAATAAACCGTTTATAATAAATTTGACAACGTTGCACCCAATTCCTATTGTATTCCTATGAACAATAAAGTGTGCGGAATCGTGTTCAAAAAAAAAAAAACGTGCGGAATCGTATTCCTCCCGAGCAAAGATATGAGAGAAAGAGCAATTCGAGGTTTTTCCATGGATGAATAAATAATCATGTATCACCATTCGCCGCGGATCCGGATATCTTGCTGCCTCAATTTTGTTTTATCATCCACGAAAAAAACTCTTCTAAGTCTGTTACTCTCATAGACCTATTATAACTATAATTAACAGGTCTATATGGTCTCTCTCGCACATATCTTGGCTCTAGTGCATTACATGTGATACACTGGTCGTTCGCGGTCTATATATGTCTATGGGCAAAACTGAATTTACCCATTATTATACCTCAAAACGAAATGGTAATACGAGCCGCGCTATATTTTGTTTTTTTTTAAAACATAAAAAAAAATTTTTTTGATTCTATATTGACGTAAGATGACGTCAACACGCATTCGTCGTTGATATTGCGAGTCCAATCACTTTTTGTTGATGACGTGTGAAATAATGCTTAACGACGCGAAGACGACAAATAACGAGTTGACCGTCTGAATTTAAATAAACATCCGGTCTGAAGGACCAAATGTCGGAATATGCAATTAATGAAATACATAAACACCTTTATCGCTACGAAATTTTGTCTTCTGTTTTCGCACATAATAATAATAATTATGCATTGTTGTAAAACGAGGCGACGCGGTGCTCGATACGACGTCACTAGGTTCTTACGAGCTCGAGAGTAAACTCCGGACTGACCGGCTTCCTACCGATTGCAAGAAGACAAGGTCCGCGATAAATACACCGATATTCAACGTTAAATGCTATCAAAAATAGAAGACAGTGACGTGACCTACAAGTATAACACAGTGTACCGAACATCAGTGCCTTGCAGCGGTAAAAACCATTGAAAAATTCCAATTGAAAAAAAATTTATTTTTACCGAATTTTGAAATTGACAATGATAATGACACCGGTCGTTTCCATCGTCGGCTAATGTCTTTTTTTAAATTAAAATTAAAATTTTTAAATTGGGTTTCCTCTCGAATTCTTGACTTGCCGACATTTAATTTGTCGAGTTCTATCTCGTTTTCAATCTTAACCCGTCATTGGTATCGTTGTGAGCGCGGCGCTCACCTCGTTATAGTATTTTGAGAACCACTTCTTTATTTGTTACTTGATTCATCTGCAACTGTTTATACCATCAATAGACACGTGTCTTATTACATATCAACGTGCAACTGAGTGTTGCCCTCACTCAATAATATCGACGTAATATTTTTTCGTAAACGCGTGCGTATATATTTATTTTTGTTGTATTATTATTTTTTTTCACGTTTTAATTCTAAAATGTCCGACAATGTTATTTCGTGGCTTAGAGAACCGGAAGAAATTAATTATTTAGAAGATTCGGATGATAACTGATGCCGATCCCGACTATGTTGACTGACGCGCTAATGAATTTGACACTGACGATTAAATTAATTTTTACTGTTTAAAATATAATTTACAATTAAGAAAAATTGTAAGGACGTTTTTTGTAAAAGATAAAAATAAAAATAATTTGTTGTTGGTTTTAATATCCTATGTTTATTACTCGTATATAATAAATAATGATGAAAAAACGGCGAGGTGAGCGCGGCGCTCACTCAACACCAAATTGGCGGGGCGTTGCATAGCGACACCAACGACGGGTTAATCTCAAGCGCTCGGTAATGTATTTTTGTTTTTCAATCTCTTTTAGCACCGCAATTACTTTTCAGTGCAATCTCTTCGTGTATGGCGCGTACTTTTGTTGATTTTCTGCATTTAATTTTGATATTTGAATGCACGTTTCACAGTGGATATTTTTGCCATTCAGATTCAGATATTCTGGTCAACAAAACATGAAGTGTAATAATAAATAACTAAATATCGTTTTGCGCATGCGCGTTGAACACACGGGAACGCGAAGAAAATACCAGATCAATTCGGATCGTAAAATCTGTATAATATTCGTTTTTTTCTGCTACAAATGTATACGTATTTAATCGTACGCTTGAATCTATATAATTATAAATTAAATATTAGAAATAATGAACTATGGAACACATATCATTATATTATTATTTATTTTTATTAAAACATAAAAAATTTATCTACGTTTTTATTTTCGAACGCGACGTTAACACGTGCAATTATTAAAAGGTATTATTAAACAAATCTAATATAAACCGAACCGTCTTGGAACCTGCAGCACCGTAAACACATAATACTAAGTTTAAACGGTGTTATTTTTTTTTCTACTTGAAAGTTATAAATCAAACAACTTTAGTTTAGAAAACAGATTAAAATTTCATTAGCCATGTGCTCGAAAGGATTCGTGACGAGTGTGACAATGTACCCATGCGTGTGAATATATAATATAGTTTTGAATGTCATCGCCTATAGTTTTATTTTGTTTTTTCCTCTAGCAACAGTTTACATTTTTTTGGGTGCATAAAAATTATTTTTACACGTTTTATCGCGTTAAACGAAATAGAGGCCAAAGCGTGAAAATTTCTCAACGGTTTTTTAAGAAAGTCGAATATATAATAACGTGTGTATACAATAATAGTTTACTACTGTCTCGCATCCGTAACAGAATTGCCTATACGGAGCGCCGTAATATACGATTACACGGCAATAATACCTAATATTATTATTTTTATGTGACGGGAATTTGGCGTATTTCATCGTGGGGGCCGACAAAATACATTTTTTCGTTTCCCAAATCGAGAAAATTGTTCTAATTTCATTTTCAACAAAGCCGTGTCATATAATTATATAATAAATAATATATAAGCATAACCTAACGTCACAACAGAACGACGGACACGTACAATTTATTTAAAACGAAAAAAAAGAAAAATTATATAATAGATTGGTTTCGGGAGGAATTCAATGAATATCGTGAGTAATAGGTACGCCGAAAAAAAAAAGGCAGTTAATTACGTCATATACGCGTATATGATGATTATTTTTGTTTTTGACATTTACGTACATCAATGAGCAGTTGATTTCGAATACGCGAACCATATTTTTTTCCGCGTATTTTTAAAATAATTTCCAGATATTTTTTCAACATAGGTTTATTTTGTTTTAATCTAATGGGAAAACGGGTGCTGAACTTATCTAATTATGATTAATAACCTCTTTTTTTTTTTTTTAATTCCGTGTTTGGCACTCGTTCTCTGCGGTTTACTGTTCAGCGGGCCGTTGCGCGCTCTGCAGAAAATCTCAAATATTTTACGACATTTCACACAAAATATCTCCGCGTATGAGATACGCGAAAAAGTTAAAAAAATAAAATTTCACTTTTGCCCAGTAAGCAATCCCGTATTTGGCACTCGTTGCCTGTAATCCCTATACGCGCCGTCATACCAATCATCCTTAAAACAGGGCTTATTTTAATAATTTGTTTTTTTTTTTTAGTGCTTTAAACTTGAAGTTCAATTCAATAATTTTCATATTATACGTAACAGTTAATTATGTGTACAAATATTTGTAAATCGAAAATCATCTCGAGTAAAAGGACGAACGATAAATTAAGATAAATCTGTGTTCAACATTTAAATCCGTCATGGAAAATTCGCACATAGTTTCGTCTAGATTTTTGTCGTTTTACGAATTGTTCTTTTGCACCGACTAGGTATCCATTTTAAAATTTAGTATATTATCTTATATTAGTATTCGTCGTTTTTGGCCAAACAAAAATTATTCGTCAATACAATAGTCTCGTAATAAAACGCTAACGCGTTCCTTTTTAATTTTGTGTATTTTATAAACCATAAACGTACGTAATTATTATGTATCATTGCATTTAATTGCTATTAATGCCAACTGAATTCTAATCGAAGAACTCCCTGCTACAACCAGACACATTTTTTATTCGCGAGAAAAACTAAATTGACCAAATTTAAACTTGTATTTTTCGATAGAACACAAAATATCTTTAAGTACATACAAACTGATTAGTTAAGAAGTTTATATTGATTTTAATCAAATCTCTCATCTCAGAAAGTTTGAAACATACCTATCTAGTTTTTGCTAATAAGTTGTTGAATGTTTTAAGTATTCAATATTATTTTCTTTGTTTTATTATAATCATAACAATATTTAAACTTTGAATTAGTGTTCTTCAGTTTGAAAAAAAAAAAAATTAATACAAAAGTTAAACAAAATAACACTCCAATCCAAAGTGTTTGACGCAAAATCCAGACAATTCCAGACTTACCTGTTTTTTGTTCATATAATATTTTTAATCCAGATAAGTCTATTTACTCAATAACTTTGTAAACAAAAATAAGATTTGTCTCGTTTTTCTTTATAAACACAAAGGAAAAAAATATCGATAAAAAATCTATCAAAAAGCAATTTTCGCAAAAAAAGTGGACTTGTCTTGTTTGTTGCACAGAGCAATTTAATTCAATTGAATTAATTTATCGACCATCATTCCTAATTATTTAATAATTGCGTTATACGAGGAAAAAGATAAATGCGATTATTTACATAATTTAATAATTGAAAAAATGGTAATCTACGCGTTCATATAAACATGTCTCACAGGAACCACACAGAAATTAATAAACAAATATATCATCGGCCTTAATTGCACTATTAATAGTTTTGAATTATTATTATAGCTAACACTGGTCCTTTTACACAATATATATTTATATTTATTGCGAGTAGCAATAATATTCTAAATTGAAACAGTCATTAAAAGACTATGGTCGTGATACATAAGTTACAAATACGCATTTCTTAAATTAAAACTACAAATTTTTAATTTAGAATTAGGTATGTAAAATCTGTTCAAAAGTACATTAAAAAATTAAGCTCAGCCTAATATATTCCTAACACCAGTATTACTATAATCGCGTAAATTAATAAACAAATTCATTTTTATTGTAGCTATTTTAAATTATGTAATAATAATAATAATAATAATGTCATTTTATTAACTTTTAAGTTTTTAAAATTAAATTGCAAATTGAATGTAAAACAAATATTGAAAAAATTCGAAATATTATATTAGAGAGTCCAAAAATAGTGGAAATTATGTTATACTTTTATGTAATATAAAATATCTAATCGATAAGGATTTTAAATCGCCTGAAGGATTATTATTTTCTGTATTACAACAGGTGTACTTGCATAAACTTCACCAGTTTTCTGTAATCTTTAGATTATTTTTTTAAAAACTATAATGCATTAAAAGTTCTTGAAGTATATTTAAATATTCTTAAAAATATATTAAAGAAAAAAACATTAAGTACTAAAATAACATTTCCAAGTATATACCTATGTACATCAGTTAATTCACGTAAATAATGTATATATATATATATATATAGTAATACATGTATATATTGTGTTGTTTTAATGAAAAGAAAACAAATATTTATTATTATTTTATAAAAATTGTTTGTTTCACTCTATAAAATGAATCGGTAAATATTATAAATACTTTGAACTTAAAATTAATTATTTAAACAGTCAGTGAGTAGAAAATAAATACTACATTTGTATAAATTATTTCAAATTCATATTTATTATTTATTTACTACACTGTTTACTTTAAACGACGGAAATTTATTATTTGTGCAATATTTTTTTGTTGGGATTTAGTGTAGTTAATTATTTCAAAAAAAAAATTTTATTATATATATATTTTTTCAGACTATTTTTTAAATTCGATTTAATTGGAAATATATGGCCCAATATAGGTACACATTTTTGTAAAATATAGTGAAATATTAACAAAAGTGCACCAAACTGATTTTTTGTGTATACTATGATAGAGTAATATTATTGTTTTGCACGTACGTTTGATATTCGATTACAGGAGGTTCGCGAGGCGCGGTAAGATAGGAAAACATGTTGTATATAACTTAAATATTTTTACAGCGTACTATTAATTCAATTATATGATTTTAAATGGTTCTAAAAACTATAAATTATTCTTTTTTGTATAACTATGTTGGTACTCGATTTATTTATGGATTAAAAATAAAAATACTATTTGCTCGAATATTACAGATATATCAAAAGTAAAAGATATTTCATTTGACAAAATATACACATACATCATGTATAAATGAACAAATAATAAAATTATTTATTGGCTGAATGTAATTTATATATTTTGGGTATAGTTATTATTAATATACGCGTAAAATGGAGTTCATTACAGTGTACTGCGGAAATCTGACAGACGCATTAACTTTCGTATAATATTCAACATTTAACTTTTTTTTTGTTCTGACACTATTATCTACTAGAGCTGTGCGTTATGATTATCATATTTTATACTTTTTTTTGTCTTTTATTTTTGACGAATAAAAAAAAAAATTAAATTAAAAAAAAAATGTTTCGTTAAATCCAAATTATAGTTATTTTATGAACCTATTTTTTCTACAAAAAAAAAAAACGTTAATGCTGGAAATTTGAATTAAAAACAAGTCCGTTGATTTTTTACACGTTTTTGAAATTTATAAAATCGTCAATGTATTTGTAGATGGCCTTTACTGAATAATATACAATTTTTAGAAAAATATAATTCAATTTATAAACAAATTTAAAACGTCATAAATAATTAATGACGTAACCTGATTATAGAAGTTTTGTACACTGAAATTTTTCTAAAAATTGTGTTCACACAATGGCTATGTAAAAAAAATAAAAACAGAATAATATTATTCGTATTTCGATTGACTGATATTTAAAACTGAAATAAGAGTATGTTCCGTATAGCGCGCACAAATATGATAATTGTTCGAAAAATCATAAAATATTGAATATAGGAGAAGTCACAGATCTCTGTGAGATACGCTGTATAATTTTGCAATAAAATATATGGGTGTACTTGTTGTATTATTGAACTAAAAATCGCGACAATCTAATTGAAACAATTTGATCTCAGTCCAGTTATACAGTTCATCTCGGTGTATTATCGCTACACGGATCTGGTACAAGTATGCTCGCGTATTGTTTTGGTTCGATTATCATCCGTAATTTTAATCTATTATCACAAACTGGTAATTTTCTATTCCGTGATCCGTAAGAGCAAGTCGTACATTAAATATTATTGTAGGCACCAGTATGGTAATGGAATTTTATTGGTTTAGATTAAATTGTGCTGCGCCTTAAGTGTTGGGCCCCATTAATATTGATGTTTCAGATGAGCTTATATATTGTACTGCGCAGTGTCGTGAACGGGCTCCGGTATGCCGCTGTTTTTGCGAGTAACAGTTAATCGATTTCTATAATAACAACGCGATTATGAGAGAAAATTGATTTCTGTCATTATGCAGCGACAAAAGGGTAATATTAAATTGAATATTCGCGGTAAAAAAAAAAATTGTTCAATCACGAATATAATTGCGATATGAGCGGCGTTACACAACAGTGACCGTTTATTCTACTATTCTATACATATTAATATGGATTTCGAATAATAATAATAATGAAAAGAAAAATCGATACGTTATCTCCGCATAACTAATTTTACTAAAAAAAAAAAAATGTTTGTCGAAAAAATTCTAATGAAATATTACGCCACATTTGACGACCGAATTTCTTACTTCATATTTTATTATGGAATTTGAATTTAATCGTCTTATAATTTGTCATCCAACGTTATAATTATTTTAGTACGATATGTGGTTTTCAAAATATTTTTATTAATTATAATATCTTATTAAATGCAAATTGTAAATAATTTATAACGATATAAGTTTGGCGAAAACATTAATTCTCTCGTCTTTTTCAATATTATATACACATATAATACAGCACACGATTTAATGAATGTACTTTTCGAATTGTTTTGTTGTTTTTCACTTGCACACTTTAAAAACTATAATAATAATAATAATAATCTCTCAAAACACGTACAATTTTGAATTTGCAATAAACGACGGGCTTAACTTTTTTAAACGCATATACTTACATGAAATAAATATCATAAAAAAAAAAAATTAATTTTATATAACAGTTCGTGTCATAATGTCACTCACACGAATACACGGTGTTATTCTAATTTTATACTTGGAAATTCTGAACACAAATTCCGAATTGTGTCGATCACACTCTATACAAATATAATATAATATATTATATTATTATTATATTATATAATATAATATATAGGTATATATATATATATATAGTATAAGGGATTTGTTTCGATTCACTCGAAATTTAAAAAAATTACAACGTATATTAAGTTCTCTTCATATGTACGGAAATGACTCTAATGGAATTGCCAGATCAATTAATATAATACAAGTAATTAACAATTATTATTATTGCGTATTATTTATAAAATATTATTATACGTTTCTACGAGTATAAAACCGCGCATCACTTTTGTACTTTTCAACAAATTAAAAATATACGTTTTATTTATTTCTCGTTTTTATATTGCGGTATGCAAAAAATGCCCACGGCGAACGTTTAAAACGTATATTTTAATATATATTATGCAAATTAATATTGTATTCGCATCGAATTATATGTTAACTTTTTTTTTTTTTTTTAACTCGCGTTATGATACGGGAACAAAGAAAATATAAATTATTTTACATAATATTTGCGAACAATTATTTGAAAAACTTTAAAACTCGATGTCTTAAATTTGTCCTAATTTTATCCTTATTATAATACATTTAAGTCATATTTTTCACGAGATCCCGTCGTACACTTGTAGGTACCCATAATAATATAAAACTGAATCCGGTTTTCGTTACATTCACACTGTATTTATATATGAATTATAGTATATATATATATATATATATTTATATCGCATAAAATACTGTCGTATTGTCGTTTATAAAACATTTCAAAACGAATAATGTAATTTGAGTGTTTAATAATTAATAACATTTTATGGTGTTTATCTGAAGACATAAAGCGTAAATCGTCAAATGTCCGACCAGTCTTATAATCATGAATACTGCGTATATTATATAAACGAAGACAATTCTATATATATATGTCTGGAGGTAACAAGACCGTTTAACTTCTCGAGTAAAAGTTACTTTGTTGTCATTTGAATCTAATTATAAGTTTAGGCTGATACAATTATCGCTGTCTACTTTCAAAATGTTCGCGTTTAGTTTGAATAACCGCAGATATTTGTACATATATTATTAGTATTATATTGTTTACTTTATACACAGTACTGACGCGATAGATACAAGACCGTCGCTATATAATGGTATTCTGATGTCATTTATGTGTTCGTCAGTACTTGGATCTCAAATAATTTTATTTATAACACTGTATATATATATATATATATTATATATGTGGGATTCTAGTGCAATATACTTTTCTCGAGAAAAAATGAACTTATGGGTAATACATATTTATCACGACTTACTTTTAAGAAAAGTGTGGGTTGTAGTGGTTTTAAAATAATGTATTTCCAATTTTTTTTTTGGAGTAAAAGAAGTGCTCTAAAAGTTTGCTATGACGTCGAAATAAGTTAAAATTGGACTCTGACGGAAATTTAGGGAATTCATTTTAAAAATTTTCCCTTGATAGTTTTTTTTTTACTATAGAAAATGGAGAAAATAATAATAAAAAAACTACTCCTATAATATTTATTGCATTCTCACTATTAACAAATACAAATTTTAAGCAGAAATTTAAGATGATAGGGCGTTCATTAAATTCTATCGAAAACGAGTAATTAACGTTTGAAGAATAAAGTGAATTACCGAATTCGTACATCGTAGTCTAGTACAGTATATTATAGAAAAATGTATTATTATTATAATAATTATAATTATATTCAGCTACATATCCATATAAACTGAAACATAAAAGTTTAATAAATTAATTTTTGTTTACATTTTATTTTAAAATAAAAAATATTTCACTGTTTTCTTAGTCAAGCCGTTGATAATTACTCAATTTTTAATAAAAATTTAATTGGACTACTTAATTTAATACCTGATTTATTCTGTTTGACATTTATTATATTCGGTTGTAATACTCAATATGATAAGCCCCAGAGACTTACAATTTCGCTGTTTTCGGGTTGAAAATAATAAAACGTAATAAAATATACAGATATTGTCATAGTGACTTGTGAAGTCAGCTCAGGTATCACTTGTTTTTTCGATACTCGGGGGAATTTCAACAGAAACGTATAAAATCAATATTACAATAAATACGTAATTAATCTTTTTTTTTATCACTTTTAAATCGATTATTATTTTTTTATTTCCGCCATATTATTTTTTATACAAATAAATCTAAGCGATTTAAAATGATTTTCTCGACAAAATAAAGAGGAAAATATTCGAGAGAAAAACAAAATAACTGTATATCGGTTTTATTTCGTTAAATTTATTTTTTGGGCTCAAAAGAGAGAGAGAGAGAGAGAGAGGGAGCTTATATTTTATTAAAATGTAAGTATAAACGTGTTATACATTATGGTTTGCCAACGAGAAAAAAAAAACTGTGCTGCATTTTACTAATTTCCTATTAAGGCCGAAAATGTTACGAACGGTTTCGAATTCACTGTAATAACCGTAAAGTTCTTTCGGAGAACTCCGACCTTTAAACATAAACAATTTTACGACTGAAATTAAGAAGTCAAACACATTTGCGGGATTTCGTTCCATTAAAATATAACTTAGAAAAAAAAAACAACTTGGAAAACCGCCAGACGAGAAAAGTTACAACGGTTCACTTCATCGTAAAAAATTGTCATCGATTTTTTTTTTTTTTTTATATATACTATGTGTGTACACAATATACAGGGCTGTTCGTGTTGTAACGTGCCACACTCGTTTTCTAACACTGTGGTTCTCGTGTTTTTTTTATTTTTATTCTCGTATATGTTTTATAATAATTATATAATAGAGGTTTTCACGAAAAATCATAATTTTTACTAAACGTATATGACACTATTCGGATTTTAAGTAATAAAAATAGTTTTACACTTACTTCGTTTCTGTAGACACGCTGGTTAGGTCCAGTCGAGCCGTGTTTGTGTGGATGTAGTTCGATATTGCAATATTAAGCGGTGTTCTCTCGAGCCCGTAAAAGAATATTTACTGTCGTATTTTGAAAAGCATATGGTCTTTCTTGGTTTGTATAGAAGGTATAAAATCGAAGGATCATGATTTGTAAAAGAATTTTTAAAGCAAAAATGTTGATATTTTTAGTTATCTTATTAAAACGATTTTAATCTCATCAATTTACAGACATTTCTTTTCGAGTTTTTATCGATTATCCACACGGAAATCCAAAAGATATATCAATATTCTTACCAGAACAAGTCGATTTGCATTTGTCCGATCGTCGTGCCGTACGAAGCGTACAGAATGTTTTTATCATTTTGAAAATTGTTTTTTTTTCGGAGAGGAAAAACGAAATCGCTTCGACATTCAATACAGTAGACGATATTGACATTTAAAAATAATGGAAAAAAACAAAATATTTTAAACGTTAATATAACTGAAAGCCTTTAATCGTTTGAATATTATACGTATCGAAGAGTTTTGATTTTCTTTTTAAAAATAAATAGCGTTATATTTATATGTATATTTCCTTTATTCAAATTAATTATTCGAGTTTGTTCACTTATAAATAGAATTTAATAGGTATAAGAATATTATCCGCATTGTCAACAATAATCCTTATTCTATTTTTTCTGACGTTATAATACGCTATGCAACAGAGTGTATTATTAATTCGAAAGTTTTTTTTTTTTTTTACTTTCGTTCCCCCGACGGACGCGATTTACGAATTGTTCGTTAAATTTTAATTTCTTCATTCTAAAAATAATATGGCAACTTATAATTACGTTTTACCCGCACAACTATATGTATATATATATATATATATATATATATAGTCAGCGAGAAGTGCCAACACTTGTCACCTGTGCAAATAAATTACGAGTAAAATCGGACAAAGTATAATAATTTAGCCGAAAGAAGAAGAAGTTTGTCGAGTTATATTGTATACATATATACGTATATATATATATATAGCTGTTACATGAATAAATAATGATCATCCTTCTTTGGACTATAGCCGAGTTGCGAACGCAGTGGGTTTCGTATCTTTTCGAGTGGAGTTAAGACGAGATTATTTCAATATTCGTTTCATTTCGAGTCTAATTAAAGATTGAATAGATTCTCCGAAATACTCGTGGTAGAAATAAATTTATAAATTCCCAATGTTAATATACCAGAATTTTCACCGTCCCCTGTGTTGTACAAGGCGAATTATATATAACCCATCGCGTGGCATTAATATTCCGGTGCCGCGAAAGTTTTGACTTTCAAATGATCTCGATTTTTTCTCGACCTTGCCACAATACTCGGTAGGTATATATGTACTGCAGTATATCGAGACTCGTGTACAATCGCGCGTATCAACGAAACGCCGTTTGACATTCGTATCATTAATAAATATTATAAATAATGACAAATTCTTACAGAACAGTTACATTCAAAACGAACCGCTTAAACGCGTTTAATTGTCAACTCGCCGCGGCTTGGCGTTTCTGTTATTTACGCATTTTATATAAATACGATTTGTCGGAAGATTAATTTAATTTGATGAAAGTCAGAGATGAAAAAAAACAATATAGGAATTCTTAAAAAAAAAAAACAAATAATAACAATTATAAAATCGCTTTCCAATAATCATATTATAATGTATATTATGTACATGGTTTATTTACAATTTTTTTTATATATATATATCCGTGTTTTACACGAATTAATAATGGTTATTACATATATATATATATATAGGCGTATTTATGCAATTATAAATCATCTAAGCATTTTACACGTTCCTCCTTAATATTATATCGTATTATTATTATTAAACGTATATATATATAAAGTATTAAATATATTTTACGCAAACTGCTAAATAGTACATATTATAAATCAATATGATATATACAAACACAATTATTTATTAAATATAATAGAGCGATATTAATATAATTATATTATAATATTATTATAAACCGTATTGAATTCGAAAACACATTATATATAATTCGCTATATAAGAATCGAATTTTTTTTTTTTTTTAAACAATTATTTTAGAACTATATTTTATATAATATCATAGACTACAAAAAAAAGAAAAAAAATGTTCAGACTTAGAAACGAACAGGTAACAAATTTTGAAAAAAAAACAATAATAACAACAAGTACATATTTTAATAGATTTAAAAAAAAAAAACGTTTCGCTTGCACGGTGAACGCGGACAAGCGATATATATAATATATATAAATTGCGACGACGGCGTGTAAAGTTTCAAACCCACGTCGTGAAAACAATGCGTTATAAGCACAATAATTTAAAAGCGTACATATAACATTGAAAAAAAAACGAAAAACAAAAACTCAAAAAATTCTTCGCTCATAAACGCTTGTACCTATCACTCACTCCTTCGCACGGTATAAAAACTATTATAATTTATACGAAACTCGGATATTATTCGAAAGCAGCTGCCTTCTGTCGGACTACTACGTAATATTACTTTGTGCGAATAATATAAGATAAAAAAAAAAAAAAAATAAAAAATGCGGTCAGGCGAGTTTCTTCGATATAAGAATGCGCGAGATCGAGCTTATCTCACGTCTTGCGCAACAACCCCTTTTTACGTTCGAGCCAAGCGAGTCTACGTGAATGTAATTTTCGTTTTTAATCTGAATTTTCCATCGGAAAGGAAGAAGAAGACGAAGGAGAGACAGAGAGAGAGAGAGAGAGAGAAAAGTAATTTCCAGTGGAAAAAGTAAAAAAATACCCTTAGAAAAATGACGTTATTTTTGTGATGTATTTTTTTTCTTCTTTCGGGCTAGATTAAAATTGCGTTTTACAAACGAAAATCGTGAATTACATTAACGACGATGAATAGTGCGCTGGTATATACGGTCGGAGCAGTAGTTAAAGTATATATATATATACGCTTAGGGGTATAAAAAAAAACACCAAAAACTTTACAAACGAGTGCAGAGATAATATATTATTTATATCATTACGCGCATTATCTCATCGTTTATGTCGACGTTATTATTGTAATAGCAGTGTTCCCGGTGCTGTGCGAATTGTGTGTACACGCGTAGAGAACGGGCGCGATAACCGCATAATATAAGCCGATGCCCGTGAAATTCCGATTCGATTCGCGTTTTCGGAAAATTGTTCCGTTCGGAACGGTTCGGAATTAAACGGAATACACTTCAGACATAAACCGTATGCCGACGGTAAGTCGTTTGGAGTTTCAAAAGAAGTCTAACGTCGTATAACGTGCCGTTGAATTTCATTATAGCCGCGCGTGATTCGCCGATGGTATAAATACGATCCGCTGCCTGCAGCGGCGCCGAATCCCACCTTCAGGTATTGTAAAAAACAATAGCTCTAATGGATGGGTGGTCGGATGGTCCTCACTCCTCAGAGATCGGACTGCGTACGGTAATTGGTTTTGAATAGTTATACGGTTAAGACTCGTTATAATTTATAGAACTGTGTTCTTAGAGCGGTCGTATAGTTGTCGTCACGCCAGTATGGGCCAACACCATCAAGAATTCGCTATACCTCAGCGGATTACTTGTCATTCGATAGTGTCTCGTTTTAACAATACAACTCTTACTAAAAATATTATTATATATATAAAAAAAAAAAAAATCGTATAATATTCATAGGTTCACAACAGTAAGTGTTTTGAAAAATATAATTACGGTAGTATTTGTGGTTGTGGGGCATAGCCCCCACGGGTTTGTTTGACATTTTTTAGGTGGATGGTACCCCTAAGGGAAACATTTTTGACAACAGCATTATTTTTAGAGTTCGGCGCCACTGTCCGCTGCGCGTGCAATATCCTTTACGATTTTTCATTTTTGCATTATTTGAAATTATTAAAAATTACGGAATTATTAATAGGTACGGGGAAAAAAAATGTAACGGTGTAATAAAATATGTATTAATATTGCAATAATGTTAAAAACACACGGAATCGACCGCGAGTATATTATAATAAATTATGAACGTAGACGTTTTCACAACAGGATTTACGGACACGCAGTACGCGTTACAAACTCGCAAAAAAAAAAAAAGAAAAAAAATTATTCGTGTCTCTCGCGGTACATTGAAAAGTATTGATTTTTCGCGAAACGGTTTACCGTTTGTTTTTATTTTACTTTCAATCGATCGTACTAATTAAAAATAATAATAATAATAATAATAATTGAGCGATCGTCGTGAACGCGATTCGTTCCGCGATAAATAATATAATTTAACGCGATCTCGCGCGCGGCCGCGTGCTGTCTAATTGGATAATACCCTTTTCCGACAGCATCTTCGGCGGCTCTCTCTCATTCTCTCTCTCTGTGTCTCTCGTATAAAGGACCGAATTTCGAGTTAGTACTTATATATATATATTTCATTTAGTTTAGTCGATTCCGCGGACTTGAAGTCGAAAACCGGCCCCTGAAGTGCGCGGCAACGCACTCGATGGAATCTTATAACGCAATTGAATTCGGTTTGGCTCGGTAAGTAGAGCACTTTGCTCTGGACTATATTATATATATATAGTATACACTCGTATATAATATCGATCGCGTTCGCACGCGGCACTGTTTGAACTGCCGGTTGTACAGTAAATTAAGACGTTTATTCGATATACACGCAGAGCCGTCTTAAGGTTATAAGTGCGAAGCCCAAGGGCCAAAAATATTTGGGAGGAGGGGCCATTAAATACTTAAATTATGGCGTATACATAAATATATATATATATATTTTTTTAACGCGTGATGTATTATATTAGCTATTAAAAAATTATGATTTATCAATAAAAACTAAAATGCCAATTTTTATTCGAATCATCTCTGTTACTTTATTGTTTATCACGATAATTTTAAAGTGTTAATATTTTAAAATTTAAATTTTTTTTTTTTGTTATTCGAGATTTATTTATTTTTTTAATTATCTAAGAAAAAAAAATTCAATAAGTAAATAAATCTGGGTCCCTTAGAATTTGGGGTCCCGGACCCTCCGGGCCCGTGCCTTAAGACGGCACTGGATACACGCGTATACTCGCTTTGAAAATGTTATCAAAAGTGACAAAAAAAAAAAAACTGTTGTTATATACGAGTAAAAAAAAAAAATAGTATTACCGGATTATTATTATTATTCGATGGATGACTGCAGTTATCCTTAATATCGCTTCGAAACGCAATACGAGACAGATTAATACGATACACTGTTATACGTATATACGATTAAAAATATTGCCTGTAAACACGCAATAAGTGAAAATCAAACGGTTTTCATATGAGAAAGCTTTTTAGAGTTTAATAACGCGAGGAAGGCATTAATCGATTATGAATTTATCTACGCAGTGTTATGGTTGATTTAACCCGAAATCCCAGCGGATAGGTACCCGTTTTATTATTTTATCGTTTAATTCTACGCGTTAAATTTCCCGAAGCGTTATTATCACTCTGATGTTTAGGCGCACGTGGAATTTATGAAGTAAAAAAAAAAATGTACTATATAGGTACGCCGTATATAAATTAAACTCAATAGCGCAGGGTATTTTTTAAACTAACGAATTGTCAGAATTGTAGATTTTAACGGTCTAATCGTTTTTTTTTTTTTCATAAAAGTGTAACAAATCACGGAACACATTCCGTTAAATGCGTATCTTATACAGATTTTCCGGCGAAATATTTTTCTAATTATATAGAATTAATTCGTTTCTAATGTTTAATTTTTTAGAAACGCAGAAAAATGCGGTAAGAGTGTTTATTATAATGTCCATTATAGAAATACCTAAAAATATACGTGTACCGTCGTCGTTCGAATCGAGTGTTAAAATATAATAATTAATTTTTTTGTTTTGCTAATCGAAAAGAAAATTCGATATTAAAGTGATTTGCTGCGCTGTAAAAACAACGTAAATAATATATTTTGAGAAGAGTTCTACCGTTGTTCGAGCTACAGTGGAAACGGCGTGGGAAATCGAACAAAACACGCGATTGATACGCGGATTCCTATAAACGATTTGAATTCAAAGTCGCGTATTATATTACATATTATTTATGGCGTCGCGCAAAAAGTATATATTATAATATTATTATACGTTTCGTTATAGCGTTTATTATTTATTGGTTTCGAACGGCGGCGGTCACGAACGGTTAATTTTTACTGCTCCTCTCCGTCATGCTTCCCTTTAGTGTAACAACGTGCCGAGCGTAACGTACATTTCTGTACGCAAAATTCAATCGCTTTTGCGCCCCCGTCGCTACACAACAGTGTTTCGATCAAACGCGTTTCAATTTAAACGAAAAAATTCCGCGGAATAGAAGTAATTTTCAAAATAATATATAGCCTCCGTACTGAAAAGCGTATAATATTTTTGGAACGTAAAAAGCGATAGCGATCGATATTCACAGGAGTGATGTCCTCCTCACACGGAAAACACTCGAAACAAGCCGTAATCGCTTAGACACCGTACGAGACGGGGCCACTCTGCGCACGTTTTGATCTCTTCGCCACTCCTGCAGTCGACCGAGTCGCTTCAAAGTCAAAAAAATCGTTAATTGTTATATTATTATTATTATTTATCTTTGTGTTGTCTATAGTTTACTTGACGGAAAAACTGAAATTACCGCGGCGTCGAAATCGCGAGGTGACACTATAATTTGGTACACCGTGTGTGTAGATAACCGGCAAATGGAGTCACCTATAGTTGTCCAGTCTCCCGTTCGGTATCCTGCAGGCGATTACAGTTTCTCTTTTGTGTATCCCCGTGAGAGGAATACGTGTCAATAGGGAACCGGATCTCCGCGCGATTATAATTATAACATTTCCGTGGTCCGTTTCGTACACGAGCAATCGCGTTGTAATAAAATATTTGGTCACGAGTAATTATAGACGTTCAGTAACGAATAAGTCGATTTATTTGATTTTCGCAGCGATCCTGAACACACGGAAAAAAGCGAATTTTTCGGGTAAAACAATTTATAGCGGCGCCAAAGTCGTGTTTTTAAGTCGCACCGCAGACGTCCACCGACGACATTAGCCGACGTTTTCGGCGAAATCGATAGGAAATCGACACATAAAACAAAATATGTCCTGCGGAAGCGCTACACTATATCCTTTTTAAAGTTTTCCTCCGTACCGCAAACGTAATAATACGCGTGCGTATTAGTCGTTCGGCGCCACGTCTAGTGCGTATAGCTACCGCCATTTATTTACAAGCGCGTTCGATAATCTATTTATTTTTATTTTTTTGATTTTACCCTCTCTTTCACGCGTCATCCGCGCGCGTATCACGCAAAAAAAAAAGCTACTAGGACAACAACAACAACAACAACAACAACGATAGTAAAATTCACCATATTAATTACAATATTTTAATACACATATAAACTACGAGAGATCGTAATAACGAAACGATTGTAACGAGAGAGAGAGAGAGAGAGAGGGAAAAAAATTTAGTACAATATATTTATGTCTATAAATACTCTTTATATGTGTGTATACAGAGCGAATTCGTAATGAAAAAAAAAAAATAAGAATATTTCTTCTATTTAACAATAATATTTTCCGGCGAAACGAAAACCCGTTCGCTCATATTTGTATGATAATCATGACGTATTGAAGTGTACAATATACGTATTATATTGGTGGTAGGCACGTGTACCTCGACCGACGAATCCTGCGTGCACAACGTTTATGATATAATAATAGTAGGTAATAATATATTTACACATCAGATACTACGATAAAAAAAAAACGTGTCGTTTTACGACGCGCGTATAAAACGTGTGTAAAATACAATAATCGTACAAGTTTCGACCTAGAGTGACGTCTCTTAATACGCGCGGGGGCGTTTTTTTTACATTTTTTTACTATTTATTTTTTTCTTTTTTTTCGTTTTATCCTCGGAGGCGTGTTGTTCGTTTTGATGCGGTGGACGAAGACGAGAGCGTGTGTATAACAGACGCACGTGTCTATTACCTCAGTTGGTCGTCGGTGCGGGTGAACGTCCAGCTCAGGATCATGACGCACAGGATCGTTATGGAACTGTTGGACAACCCGGCCGAACCCGTCTGCATCGCTGCCGGACTCTCGCCTATAAAAACCCGGTGCGAATTTCAATACAAATAAACCGTGTTCATCCACAGCACCGCACGGATGCTGTGGATTTGAACCCGAGTCAAACTGTAGTAGACAAACAAAGGAGTGTTTTTTTTTTTGATAATAGAGCGAACGCCCGGGGAGCAACTCACAGATGGGCGCTAGACGGACAAAATAAGACTTACGGATTTTTAAAAGAAAAACATTTGAATTTTGCTCGTGCCGGCGTTCCATGTTTTATACATTAGTTTCAAAATCAGACTGAAAATACTGACCGTTATATAACGACCGGATAACAATTATTCGATTTCTTTGGGTTTTCACTTTTCGGAAGTTTATATATAGTAATCACTATACTTAAGGATAATATTAGTTTCTTCGTGCAGTTGCGACGTTACATGTCCGCAGATAAAATTACCATTTTATTTCCCTACGTCATCTCTATCTCTATCAACGCGATTGACGATTCCCGTCACGATAGCGACAGGTGAACGGAGTTTTCAAAACCCGAATTCAATAAAAACGTACTCGAGGGCGCAATACGACAGACTTTTTATCCTCAGCAATGTTATTCGTGGAAAACGTATACCAACACAAAAAGTTAATTACGAAAGAGCTATAAAACAATCTACTCTGAATTTCAAGGTAGTAACGTCGTTAACTGTATTTAACTCTACACCGAATCACACGTGTACATATTATAATATAACGATACGAATTTTAATGGAATCCTCTCGCAGTTCATTGTCGGTCGTTAATATTGCGAACCACTAATAATGGGTCGCAATTCTTTCGAATAAATCTGACTTTATCGACTTACCGTTGAGCACGTGTACGACCACGCTGGACCTGTCCGCGTTCGACGGGGTGCACGAGTACTTGCCCGAGTCCGCTTGCACCGCGTCCTGGATGAGCAGATAACTGACCGTCGTGTCTCCTTTTTCCGTGACCACGCTCACGCCTCCGCGAACAGAATCGTAGCTGATCACCTAAAAACGACAAACGAATACGCGTCAAGTCGAGTCGTAACAGCACACACACACACTCTTACACGTCAGTATAGATTTGTCAGTACACTGTTTAATCGCATCACTTCTCTGATTCGTACACAACAAACGCTTTAACTTTCGGTAAAATCGACATTTTCGGAAAAAAAGAATATGTTATATTTTTAAGAATATGACGTTCACAATGAACGTTGTTTCCTTTAAAAACAGTATAAAACCGAAAAACGTCGTAATAAAGGAAACTGATTGTATTTCAGCAGGATAACACCTGCAGCCGTAATATTTACATTCTATATTGTTGTTATACTCGGACAATAAATTCATTCTTCGTTCTTATAAAAACGCACAAAAACAAAAAACGTAGTGAGCAGCGGATATCGGCTCAAATGTGACTCCCGACACTTATTGATATTCGAGACAGTTGTATTCCGAGCTTGATTGATTAATCATCGCGCTTTCGAAAAACGACCCTGAGCGACGCTAATAATTTATTATAAGTAATTGGTGTTGAATACGATTAATATTGTTCGAATAATACGTTTTTCGCAGCTTGTATTATATTTTGAGTTTTTAGAA
This sequence comes from Slavum lentiscoides, assembly GCA_032441835.1. Taxonomy (NCBI): domain Eukaryota; kingdom Metazoa; phylum Arthropoda; class Insecta; order Hemiptera; family Aphididae; genus Slavum; species Slavum lentiscoides. Next base: position 3,931,718 of record CM063710.1, on the reverse strand, counting down.
AAATACGGAAATCGCCCTTGTCTAAAACGAATACGTCGACAATTTGATCGGTTATTTTCCGTGTGCTTTTAATTGCTCTTTTAGGAAACTACAGAAAAATTCGAAAGACACGTCGAATAAAGAGTAAGGATCGGGCACGATTTGATACCAGAAATTAACGCGTGTCAAAATCATCCCAGCACCGCTTTTACACGAGAAAAAGTGTTATTAGAGAAAATAAATTTAGAATAAAAAAAATTCACATCAATAACACTGTATTATATTATATGACATATAATTTAATATTTGCGTATAAAAATAATCGATTATCACGACGAAACGTGCAGTGATACGAGTATTCCAGTAAAACTGGAAATTATTATTTAACAAATAGGTAATTATCGAAGTTTGATTTAATGTATTTACTGTTTTATCACCAGATGATTTACATATAACGTATATACACGAGACCTATGCTTTTGTGGAAGTTCTCTAAACGATATTATTATTATTATAGAAAAAAAGTATATATATAAAAAACATGTTTTTGGTACTACTCATACGAACAATCGCCAGTGCGATACAGAGTATAATTTAGAATTTCGTTTTTTTAGCCCGAAAAATTAATCAAATTAAGATGTACACGGTGGAGAAATATACGTTTGATTAGTACTTATCCATATAGATAACGTATGTAACGTGTATCTGTTTAATTAGTCATGTTAATATTAAAAAACAAAAAATGTAGGTATACTTTCTAGTGATTATTGAAAAATCAATAGTTTATGAGAATCCTTAACGTTTCACAGTAAATCGTATGATTTTCATTTACAATGAGTAAAAAAAGGGGAAAGTAATACTGCGCCGCAATAAAAACGTATTGATAATATAACGTTTTAACAAAACATACGATTGAACCTAACAGAATTTTATTTAAAATTCAACAATTTAAAAACCCTATATACTTGTGATATAAAAAAAAAAAATTAATGAAAAAATGTTCATCGCGGGTTTAGGGAAAATTACACTTATGAACTGACTCTCGACACTCTCGAGTGTTCACAATTCGAATATTTCTAATGGGATTAAACACACCGCGTTTATTGCTCAGCTATAATATATAGTATCATTGTTTTCTAAATAATGCACAGAGGTCGTAAGCTCATTCATCGAATATAATGTCAAAAGCTGTAATGACCTGATTCAGTTACTGTTCATTATAATTAATATGGTGGAACTTGTATAATTTTGAAAACGTGTTTTATTTTTCGACGCTCCATATAATAATTTAATTTCAATTCACAGTTATGCTCGATTAATAGTGTATTGTACAAAATAACGATATATATACAGTTAATTATGATTATTACGTATAACGGTTTCTTTTCAAAACTCAATTACAACAACGAAGTACTTGTTATTAAAGTATATGTATAATAGTGACGGTAATTTCGTGTAGTCTAATTTGCTCTTGTTGCTTTCGCGTTTTAATATTTTTCAATTAAATTTGAAGTACGTACCGGTGTACGGAGTAAAGTATGAAATATTTGCAACGTAAACTCTAAACAGTTAATAACGAACTATTGTGACAGAATACGAAACGCATATAATTTTTTTTCTGAAGTAACGCCGCTATCGCTGGTATCGTTTCACGTTATTTTAGAAAATTAAAAAAAATTCCGTTGAAAAAAATAACATTTCCCCCCCCATTTATTCGGTAATATAATATTTTATTTTAAGAAATTAAAAGAAAATATATATATTTTTTATTACCGTTAAATAAAATGTCGCGTTCAAATTGTATATTGTTAAATGTTTAACATAAATAAAACGTTTCGAATTCGCGAAATGTCTGAATAACGTCATAAATACTATCGTATATACCTTGTGCAACAACGAAAGTTTTGAAATATCGAAGTGTTTCGATTATATAGTATGTGTGTTATATACTATATATGAATTATAAATTGTTAACTATATATATATATATATGTATATCGTTGTTGTTGCAGGCATGTGAATTTTATTCGCGGTTAGGGAATATAACTTTTGTTAATATACCTGTGAAACGTATTATAATAACGGAATCCATTAAACTTGTCGTGTACGCGTTTTATAATATGTACGCGTTTTGATCGTCTATTTATTTATTTATTTATGCGTGTTTAATGAAAAAAAAAAGGTTTCGATATACAATTTAAAAAAAAAAAAATACCGCGTTATTATTATTATTATTTTTTTTTTTATTCCCCCGTCCCCAAAAGACAAGTCCGGTATTATAATTTATACTTTTTGGAATGCTCGTAAAATGCGAGTCGACACACCGGGTTGTATAATACGTACGAGATAACTTATTTCGTATTGGCCCGTGGACGCAAATTCCTTATGAAAGTTCCCGAAAAAAAGTTTACGCGCAAAAAAAAAAAAAAGAATCTCGGCTACGGCTTTGGAGAATCTCGAACACGTTTATAAGAGGCTTATCGAGTATAGTTGTGCGTACACAGAGTATGAAATATTATAACGGGGGTGGCTTTTTTCTGGTAATATTATTTTATAAGTATTCGTAAAAATTTTTTTTCTTTTGAAGCACACGCGTATGCGCGCACGATTCGCATAATAATACATAGTTTGTAAATTATTATTATTTGGATTTTTACGCTTTGTCGTGCGCTCTTCTCACTAGTTTCCCGTAGAGAGCGCACTGCGTCGTCCGCGAAATCGATTACGCGAAATCGAGTTTCGTAAAACGTCCGTTCGTCGCGTTTAAAAGGGAATAATTTTATAATTTTATATGTATATATTGTACATATATATTATAATAATTCAATATTATTTTCCTTGTGAGCCTCATAACTTTACGCCGGTTGCTAATATACGTAGTCTTGGTTTGACTTCCTTAGCTGAGCGTCGACGTATCGCTTGTATTAAATTCCTTGTACGCTTATTAAATAATAAAATTGATTCACCTGTCCTGCAGCTTTCTCTAATCTGTTTTAAAGTCCCACCTCGTTCATCTCGTTCCACTGCCCTCTTTTATGTCCCACATGCCACCACAAACTATACGGCTAATGAACGTTTAAGGCGTCTTATGTCGATTGCCAATGCTGATCCAGCCTTTAATGATTTTGGTATTAATTTAATTTTGTTTTTTCTATAGTTTAAGTTATTTTGATGTATTATTTTGTTATCTCATATGTTGTGTGTTAAAAAGGGCCCAGCCCGTATATTTATAATAAATAAATAAATAAATATTCGAAAAATATTAGTAAAATTCCGGATGATTTTTTTCCACAAAATCATACAAGGCCGTGCGAGCTAGTGTGTACCTATTTTGTTGAGGTTTCCGGACGGGTTTCTCGATTTACACTATATTTCTCAACGCGAAATACGCGCGCGCTCGTTTTTTTCTCTCAATATTTTTAATTTTTAATATTTTTATTAGACAATTTTTCCGGTTGTCTTTTTTCTGAGCAAATATTTTTCTCAAGATAAAATCAAATCATATTGATTCCGTTCCGAAAACCCGCGGTTTCTCGATACAAATGTATTACAAACACTACGCGCACGAGATCGAAAAACGAAAACTTTTTATTTACTCTTGATATACGTACGAGACATTCTGCGTTTTTCGTTATACACAATATCAGGTATTTTTTTCCCCCCTCATAATCCGCTCGTCGACCTTTACAGGGGGAAAACGTCGTCGTTAGAATATTATTATAAAACTGCTCGTGTTTTTTTTTTCATTCGTTTCCAGACGACTGTACATAATAATATCGTGTATACAATAAAACCAACTGCGCTGCAGCTAATCTTCGGACGCAATCTCGAAAACTGTGTCTATATCGTTTCTTTCTTTTTTTTTCGGCGCAGCCGTATATGTGCACACTGCACACACTGTCTTACACGCCGAAACAAACTGGGTCATCCAGAGATTAAACTCTTATTGCCGAGTTTCGCGCGAAACGAGCAGGCGTTTTTTATGTTTCCAAAGGACACGTATATGTATACATAATCATCGAATAGTTTATATTATATGCGTATCTACTCGCGGTTTTATCTAAACTCGCACACACTCGTTCTCGTCATCGAATATATATATATATATATATAATATATTACAAAATAATGGTATGTCGGCCGAGCGCCGCCGCGCAATTTGAATATATTATATTATAATAGTACGCAGGCGCTCTTCGCGAGACAGGTGATGCCGCAGATAATGAGTATATTTTCCACCGAATTCGCGAATCAAATCGAAACGGAATGAGTATATTATTATTATTTTATTTTATTGAGATTCTAACTGTGAAATTATTATATCTCAATGACAGTTACAATAAAATCGAAAATAATTTTGGTATCGACGTACAAGACAAGAAGAGCACGAGTAAAGCTCATACTATTTTAAATTTTTAGCCCTGTTTGTAGTGTAAAATTGAGGATATGTTTAATTAGGGTTACGTTATTAGCGGAGAGAGAGAGAGAGAGAGAGAGAGCATTGATAGAAGAAAAATTGAGATTAAAAGAGGAAAAAAGGTACTTTAAATGAGTTCTATAATGATGCGAAAGAAAAGTCGAGAAAGTGTTGAAAGTCGCAAGACGGCGCGTCATAGTTGGGTATAGGGTACACAGTATGAGCTGTTATTTAGCCCTATTTTGAAGGAATGCTATGGTAATAGGTTGTGGCCTGGGCGTAATCTGGTGTATTTAACTATATAGTAGCGCGACTAATTTTAAACGTCGTGAAGGTATGTTTTTTGATATTGTTTTGTATCCAGAGTCGTAGGAGTCAGGCAGATTGTCCCATTCCAGCGTCCATAGTTACTGAATGAATCGACGATGTAGGAGAATTGAGTCGGAACAAGGGCATCACGGAGGACCCGAGAGGTAGCAGCAATGACGGTGGAGTCAGCTTAACAATCCGCATACTTATTATTAATCATTGGACGAGACCGTAGTAACAAGGAGAGTATTTTGTTCAGTAATATAAGAACAACGAAAATATATATGTATATACGGTGTTGTCGGGTTAGTTTTTTTTTTTTGTGTATAAGCGTGAACAGCGTCGTCTATATATTGTAATTCACAAGTCGTAAACAAAATGGTATAAAGACAAAGTGTTTTATTCTGTTTTTTTTTTTTTTTTTTGAAACACCGTGTAAAAAAAAATATATGTATTATATATATATATTTGTTTTTATAATAAATTATTTCTCTGTAGAGTGCGGAACAATTGAAACGAGACCATTGTGTTGTGGTCGTCATCAGACGTTATTTATGCTATTTACGTGTATTACACGATGTTAAATGAATGTATTAAATGTATTAATGATTTTACGGCATATTATGGAATGGCTGTACAATAATATAGTCGCTGTTGGTTCGCTGTACGCCTCGTACAAAAATATTCCGACGATTCCGCAAAACGACATTAAATACGTGTACACGAAAAGTCGGATTTTATATTCTTTCGAAGTTTTCGAATCTAATTACATTAATCCGTCTAATTCCCCGGTGTTCTCAAAACTCTCGAGGAGTTCCGCATTATTTTGGTTTTGTCGTCATTGATCTGTGGGTCTATTTTCATTTGCAGAATTAGACGGATCAATATACGAAACGATCAAAGTCTTAAGTGTGCGACAAGTTGGAAATAACTGGACCAGTGCAGAGAATAGTATTCGTACCATTGAATGCCGATAAAGCGGTATTTCGCGCGGACAAAAATATTTTCGGTTCAAACTACTTTCTAGAAAAACTAGAGTAAGATTATATACAAGGCGATAATGAGGCCGACCCGTACATACGGTTATAAAGCGTGGACAACAACTCGTCAGACAACGAGGAAGCTACGGACTTTCGTTAACAGAATCAAGGAGAAGAATCCGTAGCCCTCTATTTGATGAAACAACAAATAGCGAAGAAGATAATATATATAACAAGGAATCAAAATGGATGATGCGTGTCGCAGATAACCAGTTTTATTAAAAGACAAAGGCTCCAATGGCTAGGGCATATAATGCGAAGAGGAGAGGGTGATACCATCTGAGAAGCGCTAGAGTGGAACCCGGGCGTGGAAGATTGGAGATCTATGCGGTTTATAATAGAGTTAAATGGCGTGCTGTTGTATCTTTTAATATTATTTCACTTGCGCGGGGCAAACACGTCGGTAAGTAATTTTTAAACTTTTTATTTTCTTACATTTACATATACGATATTGTAACTCGAACACGCTCGAAGAACAGCATGGTTGTTTTACTAAGCAACTGAAAAACTGCAGAAAAAAAGGCGTTGCTATTCGTCTGTATAAATAGATCTATAAAAGTGCATACACTGTTTTTACACGTTGTAATTAGAAAATACATATTTAATATACTATTGTTTCCGAGTATATTCATTATAATCACGTAAATTACATGTATTACATAACACTAATACCGAGTAAACTTCCTATACTTGCGCACGTTTCCAGGAAAATATTCAAATACTTAAACTCTTTTTTTCATTTCTGTTATTTTATATATATATAAATAATAAAGCGTAATCCCGAGCTTTAACTCAAGGATCTTCTCACACGCATGACGTATAATCCACACCCACAAAATATACGCTTTGAATGTGTGTTTGAAAACACTTCGTGTATACACAATTCCCAGCGAGATCGCATTTTATTCCACTACCCCCACTAGTGGTGGCGTAGCCAGGTGGAGTTAAGGGTTCAAAGCCCCCCTTTTGAATTTTTTTATATAGTAATAATTATATTTTATTTGTTACTGTTTTGTACTATTGGATGTCATGTCTCGAAATAAATTTTATTTTATTATACAGTCAACATTTTTTCTTCATAAATTTACTAATAATAACGAAAAAATAGATCTTATTGATTGATGCGTAAATCCGCTTGTCGAATACCGATAGTGATATTATGATGATAGACAACAGGCTAAAACCAAAAATAACGCCTCGCTCATATTATATTATATTACATGCACGACGTAATTTCTCGCACATCGTTTATAATACTTTTCCAGTACTTTGTGAAGTAAATAAATCAATGTTTTATTTTACTATTGATGCGTCTCGTTGAATTTAATTACCAATATTTTCTTAAATATCATCTCTATAATTATGGTATAAAACATTTATTTAAAAATAGATATATATATATTAAATACGCACGAAAATACGTAAAAATTAAGCCATACGCAAATTTTTTCCCAACGTGCGTTTTAAATTTTCACCTTTTTAAAATTCGTCTTACATCCGTTACAAAACGTATTTCTAATACGGTCTGCTATATAAATCGAGAGCACATTCATTGTTTTTTCTCTCGTGTTGTGAGTTTGATATATACTAGTAAATGACATCAAGTTTAATAACCCCCCTTCCCATTGACTGATTTCTTGCTACGCCACCACAAACGCGTCCTATTCCAACCGTCTCGTCGTTATTTTTACGGGTTTTTTACACGCGTATGGAAAAGAAAAGGTCTGAGAAAATATCTCGCTGGACGAATTTAGACGCACCGCGCCTCGTTCGGTTATACACGGTTATTACGCGTATACTACAATATTATTGATAAACGTTCGACGTTTGAAATTAATTCGAAAACTTACCAACAGCGATATATCTAAAATCATGATATATATATATATATTATTCGTATTTTACGCGGTCGGCAAATCGCGGCGTTTAATAATATTGTTGTGCGTTATTATTAACGACGTTGTCGCGCATACACCTAAATACGGCTTTTGGTGAGTAGGAGCGTGCAGGTTTGGAAGTTCATTTGCTTATAGCCACACCGCCACGCGAAACATTATATAATTGCATAAATGTCCTGAGGGGGGAGCGAGAGAAAATTTAGTATGCGCAGGCAATTTAGTTTGTCTCGGTTAACCAAAGTTGGTATTGGTTCAAATACGAATACGAGTGTACATAGTACCTATGGTGACAATAAGTAGATATGGCACTGTATGTACGAACATAGTGTTATCATACAGGTTTAGGTACGATATAGATTATAGTTATCGTACTGGTACGATATTTTTTGGTATCAAATGCGCGCGATGTACGATAGAAACTTTGAATGTTGCACGCAAAAAAGTACGATAATTTTCAGATTCGCATAAAGACTATTTTTATAAATGCCTATATTACTTTTTTCACCAAACGGTCAAATTGTTTTATTCAAATTACAACTATTCTGCGTGAAATCATAATACCGCGTAAAAGGTAAAATAAAATTCATACGGAAATTAAAAAAAAAATAATTGCGTTTTCCCGAACTTTTTATTTCATAGGACGCGTATTATTAATCGCGGATACGATAATTGATTGAAAATCGATTTCCGAGTTGACATACGCGACAAAATCATTTTCAATCTCTGGCGACATTGCCTGTGGATGCCTGACGGCCACGGATTAAGACAGACTGGATTTGGAACGGAGCTTTTCATCACACAAAATATTGAAAACCAAAAACGCAGAGGCAGCCAGCTGTTGTGTCAAGACCACTAGCGCTCTCATACCAAATTATTTCCCGCGCTTACTCAAAAATTGCAACTAATGCTATTCATTTACCAAGAATTCGGGAAACGATTATCGGTTATCGGTTTATTGTTTACCAAGAATTAAGAAAATTATTAGCGATTACCTACTGATTTGATAATAGATGTCAATACTAGGGAATAATATGCAAAGTAGTAGTAATAAATTGGTATATAAAGAATTCACTAGTGCTGAATGGTGCTATAGTAGTTTTGACACACCAAAAGCACTCTAGTGAGTCACTTCTATTCGTTCTCGTTCGGAATCCAGTCTGTCTTAATCCGTGCTCAAGGCATACCGACCCTTTGGAAAACACTGACCGTAGTGTTTAGCGCGCGAATGAGTGAAAAATGTGAAATATTCGACTTGAAATGCGTACAGACAAATGTATATACGAATATTATATTATACACGTACCTCGTCGTAATGATACCAGAAGATGTAGGCCGGCGGTTCTGGACTGAATTTCACGATGCACGTTAAATTTATGGTGCTTCCTTCGTTAACGTGTATGTCCGGCCCTCCGGATATCGAAGCCGACGGCACTGTAAAACGTGTTATTACAATTATTGTTACATATATTTTATGATAAATGATCGAGTTAATCGTGTTATTATCGTAAGCATCTACTACGGTTATTATATCGGGGTTAATTCGCACTGCAATTGATATCATCCAATATGGATTACCTACATATTTTTCTTGTTTTTTTTTTTTTTTGACGAAATCGTTAATAATTTATACATAATATAATATTTATTAATTACATTTAATTATGTAATGTGCACCGTTAATTTGGCGTTTATTTAATATATAAATGTATAATAACAAACGTTTGTTCCGACGAACAAATGAATTATTATTATTCATTTCGTTTTTACGTATTTACAGACATTTATATTATATTAGTAAAAACTATTGCGCGTATTTATTGAAAAACTTACATTTCCTTTCTCGGATATTGGGCATTAAATATTTATGATGGGTAGTATAATATATATATATACATACACATAACTATTTTATATTATATTCGTTCGAATGCACTCGATACACTTAAACATTAGTTAAATATGAGCGACTTTGATTGCTTTTTACAATATATATATATATATATACATACGTACGTTTATAAGCAGTAGAACGGATAATTGAAAAACGTGACTGAAATGCATTAAAATTCGCTTCGGGGCATTTCGTTATATTAAACGCGAGTTTTGTTCATAAATTTGTATACACAGAAGGTTCGGTAAACATTATAAACTATTATGTTTCAATATGTATTCGTGTGTAAACGTTTTCGTTCCAAGTTTTGTGTTATTATCAAATATAATATGCGCTTTTCAATAACTTACAGCAGTTGAAAATATTGAATAATGTGCGTCGCATCAACCCTTGTAAAGGAGACAATTAATCAGTTATTCTATAAAACGGGGAATGGAAAATATGTTATAAATATCTGTGTGAAAATGCAAAGTACTTTTTTTTTATTTATTATAATATTGAGGTTGATATATGATTTAGAAGAGCATAATTACTGTAAATCAATTATTACGAACTGAAATTTATTGCGGTTATTTATAACCACGAGATATAATAATTATTGTATAAAATGATTTAAAACATACATTTTTATATTTATATTTCGAAATATCATTTTATTTTGACTCTTGTAATTATATATTTCCAACGATATTTGCCGTTCATAATTTTTTTTTTTTATCCGAATATAAGATTGTACAATGTAATATTTTCTAAAGTTTTCATAAACGGCAATCTCAGTTTTGGATCTGCGATTAACAAACGTGATAAATTTTAAGAACGAAAATATTTCGAATACAACGGAAGTGTTTAATAATTTTTAGTTTAAAAAAAGTTCCAAACAAAAAGAAGACACTTACGTTTAACAAGAAAAAACTTTTCGTTACTAAAATTCGTTAACAATAAAAATGTAACGTTTCTTTTAATAATTATTATTTTATTCTCCAATAATGGAAAAGAAATAGATTTCGCATAAAGAAGATGTATTGTATACGTATTTCTTATTTGGTAGGTATTAATAGCGGTTAATTATGTGAATAATTAAATATCACCCCGAACGACTTTCTAAAATCGAGATTAAATATTTTAACATGCGACGAATCGTTTTAATGAGTTTTAGTTTTTTTTTTTTTAAGCAATCGGAAAATCTGACAAAAACAATAAAAATTACTTATTCCAATTAATAATGCGTGTTATTTTGGTTGTTTTAATTAAAAAGCCCAGGTTTAAAGGCGATTTATACAATATATAACTTCGTGGGACTAGTCAACAACAGTAAACGATTTTCGCTTCTACTCGACTGATAATTTGGAATTTGGAGATAAAATACTACAAACGCGTCCTGTGAATGCACTCGCGCGGCTGATTAATAAGTCTATAAGACTCTAAAGTCAAGGCCGGGATCCTTAAATTTAAGATTTCTATCGTTACACGTTAGAAAATATTTTGAAAAATTCACAAATTAAACGTCTATTATTCGATTTTAAAATAAAATATATGCCAATATGCGAGTGTTATTATAAATTATATGATTATATAGTTATTTAATATGAATTTAATATATTTTTCTAATACGATGTTTTATCAAAAAATTAGGCAAAAATTTTCTCAGGAGCGACGAAATTCGATATTATACCCTGCAGTGACCTGTTTTCACTTAAACCGGTCTCTAATAAAATGCGCATAATTTCGTTTCGTAAATTAGCGAGCTGAAACGTGCAGAACAGAAATTTATTGAGGATATCGCGAAAATGTCCTAATTCTTAGTTACGTCAAACGTTTTTTTTTTTGAACGGTTATAACGAGAAACTTTACCGCGAGCGGGGCATGAAAAAACGTTTGCGAAAATTTTACGAAAATGATATCACACAATATCTTTCGGCGTGAACTTTTTATATTTTTTATTTGGCTCCGTATTTTTTGTCATTGTGTACATTGTGTGTTACACGAGAGACTTTCGTTAAACTTATTATTGTTACGCGAGGCCTTCGGCGCAATATATTTTCTCGCGATAAAAGTGAATTCGTATATAATACGACGGCGCGTGTACGTTCATTCGTTTGTACAATTCTTGTAATATTCGTTAACGTATAACTCGTGGAATTTCAATGGTTTTATTATTATTATTATTATTATTATTATTATTATTATTATTATTATTATTATTATTATTATTATTATTATTATTATTATTATTATTATTATTATTATTATTATTATTATTATTATTATTATTATTATTATTATTATTATTATTATTATTATTATTATTATTCATTCGAATCATCTTAATTTTAGGGCGGGCGGGTGTTATGTCTCGGTCGGTACTATTTCATTATGTAAAAGAACAAAAAAAGAAAATTATGTAAGAATTTAAGTTACTGTATTTGTAACGAAAATTCACGAGTATTAATCGAAGAACCGCAAATTAATACGTTAGCTCCGAGTACGTTCCGTGCACAACCAAAGTTTCGGTCGAATTTTTTTTTTTTTTATTTCTTTAGAGAAACTTTATTTTATTTCTATTACACATCTCAAATAATTTTTCGAAAAACATAATAATAAATTCAATGTATACGTTATATTTTGTAATTAAAAGAAAAAGTTTTTGTTCGTGATCGCATTTAACTTTTTTCATTCCTGCTATTGATTTTACAGTAAATATCATATTGTACGCACCTTATATCCGTATTAAATATTATTGAAAACGAATGAATCTCAGAAAATGTCTACGACGTAGAGTTCTTTTAAGGCGGGTGGCCAATCTATCCTTGGTTAGAATTTAACCACCTCTTTTTATTGAACCAACGCTCAATAATAATAATAATAATAATCGAAGGCGGCTGTTGTCCATCGTCTCGTCCGATGTATTACAATATTCTTATAAATATCGGCATTTTTTTGTATAACGATAATAACGCACGGCGAGTGTTTATGTAGGTATATACGTCGGCAATTCAGGTTTTCGCGTGCTTCAAATTATACTCTAGTGCGGCAACCTTTTTAACCATGTCGGCCATATTTTTTTTCTTCAATAAATTCATCGATGGCCACATTTTTAAAAATTAACAAATTTTACATATGATATAATACTAATAATTTTATTACTATTATTCAATTTCTAATATCATTTCACGCATCAATGTTATTTTGCGCGTAAATTGTAAATATGTGTGTAATAAAAAGTACAAGTTTCTGAGTAGAAAAATTCGCTTTAATAGGAAAAAAAAAGGTAGCGAGCCGCGGGCTGTTATGGATATCGCTTAAGTGAATTACTTGAATAAAGATTTTAGAGTTTTGTTTTTATTATAAATTTGAAATCAATGATAAATCATTGCATTCGATAAAACGATTCTGAGCGGAGCTTCGGTGTAATACACTTTGTCTACTTTTCGTACAAAATTAAAGGTAATTATATGTCTGACGTTGTGTCCAAATCTCAAGTCGAAAAACTCAAAATCAACTGTTTTACGAATGAAAAACCACAAAATCTAAAAATAGCCTAAAATTGAATGAAACTTTTTGAAATTGTATATAGTTCAAAGATACAATTTTGTTGAAAATTTCAAGAAAATAGTATGTTTATTTTCGAAATCATAGCGAAAATACTATACGTGATATTGACGAAATCCCATATTTTTAGCGGTTTTTCGTAATTTCTCGGTAATTTATAGCGTCGCGTTAAAAAACTATTGAGAAAATCAAAAAAAAAAAAAAACGATCTCTCTAAAGTACCAACTAGACGCGAATTGTTGCCGGAAACGAACTGTGACCGAAGAGATCGGAGCACTACTTGTGGTCGAAAATCTGTACACAAGGCAGAAGAAAAAAAAAAATAAACGTCATTGTAAAACCACTATATATCCTTCGCTCCGCTCAGAATCTAAAATAAACATCATTGTAAAACCACTGGATCCCTCGCTCCGCTCAGAATCTAAAAAATATAACATTGTAGACCGATGCGATTTCTAACGCGTCAGATTAGATTGAATTTTAGAAAAATCATTCCATAAATATATACATAATTATATTGTAAAAAAAAAAAATTATAATTTTTTTTTAAACACCTTCATGTTGGCGGGGTGGGGGGGGCATAAAAAATTGCCGGCTCCTGCTCCAGTGCGCGCCACGAGGAGGACATCGTAGACAATACCGCGGGAAAACGAGGTTTCTAAATTCGAGTGCGATGCCGGCGTATATATTCATATAATATTATTATGTGTGTGCATTGCGACAACGGCGGCGGTCGCGGTGGGCTCATAAATCACTGTAGCGGATGTTTAACAGCATGGCGTAGTCATATAATAATATGGTGCGCGTACAGTAGGTGCAGGGAAAGAGTAAGTCTAATTAGTCCAAGCGACCTTTCTCTCCTCGTACATATATATATATATATACGTACAATATAACGAATACGAGCAGTGTATGTACGATAATAAAAGCACAAGTACTCATATCGCGTATTATTATAAGCGCGCACTCGACGCAACGAGAATGTCTAAAAAAAATATTTGAAAAAAAAAAAAAAACAACCGTTTTCGGGCGGCTATTCAGGTGAGAGCACAATTTAATGAAAGGGCTAGAAAAATGGCGCGTTCAAAACAGAAAAAAAAAATAGGTATGTATCAATAAAAAAAAATGACGCTTGAAAACGTTTCGCGGACGGAAATCGACGGATAAAAAGTCGTCCACCGATGTCGTTATACATCTTCTAAATAAGACATCGTAGACACGATATTATATTGAGCGTATAATTTTTAAAGAATTTATACTATTTTTATTCTTTCTAAACGGCCGGTATATATGGGGGAAAAAACAGAAGACTTACCGAATTTTATACGTTATTGTTTTTAATTAAAAACTTTTTTTTTAAAAAAAAAAGTTTACGTTTTAGAATATATAACGAGAAAAAAATCAATCGAATTGTATTAATTTTTTTGAAAATCGTTTCCTTCGAATTGTGCGAAAGTCGTTTAAAACCTAACCGTTTATATTATTATACGCGTAGGGTTTTTTTTAATTTTCTGTAAACCACTCTTTCGAAAATCAATTAAATATTACATTAGAAATAATCCGAATTTTTTTTTTTTATTTGCACCGAAACGGAATCCGTCTTTGGGAAGTGCGAAACGACTGTGCAGGTTTTGACGGTATATATTTGGAACGTAAACACGGTTATGATAATACTTTTTTTTTATACTCTTATTACTTCGAATTGCACTTGTCCGTATGAGTATCGCGTTTGATCTTCTCGTTGACCAATCTCTGTCAACGTATGTATATATATATATATATACATTAGATGTATATTTTATATCGTACGCACGTATAATACGCTCACGAATAATTTATAAATTTCATACAAAGACGTACGATCGAAATGGTCGTTAATAATGTATTTATCTTACATTTGTATGTCAGAGAGCTACGTGAAATTCGATATTACCGTCGCGACATTTTGTTTCCGAAATTCAACGTCTGGATTTGTATATATATATATATTTTATTCGTTTTCGTATCGCACAAAAAAAAGGGGAAAAAATAGATAAACAAAATTTACGCGTATTTATTTTTAATCGAAATCCTATGTAAATTTCTGCGTCGGTATATTTCGTGTCCGGACGCGTATACACTTAATGTCAAGAAGAATTTTTCGTACATTTTATTTATTTAAAAACATTTTATTTATTTAATTCACAAAAACAATAGAGCTCGATAATTTCTATGATGTAAAAAAGAAAACAAAAAAATTTTACTAATACGCAAAAATTATATAAAGAATAAAAAGGTCAAACAAAAATTCATAGAATTACTAACAAGCGGTACAAAGTTTTATGGTCGGCCACCTGATTACACACGGTTGACTTTTTTCGATTCGCCAGAGCAGAAATGACCCAAATAGTTTTGGGATTTTAAGCGCGGAAAATGTCGACTTACCGAACGCGAAACCCGAAGGAACCCGACAATGTTTTACGTATCTTAAACGACATTATTATTTTTAATAAATTCCGAGTAAATAATATAATAGTGTAACGCGGTTTATAACGCTTCGTTGATTTTTAAACATAATGTATTTAATACGTCAAACTCTATTGCTTTAATAATAATAATAATTTCTATAGAATTTTTAGAAAAAAAAATTAACGTATATTTAGAGTTTTTTTTAAAAAAAATATATATATTTCTTCGTTCGTATTTATTTCCTTCGAAAGTCGTACACGTTATTATACTCGTGTAAATACGTTTTTGTCGATATATGTAGTATTATTATTTTTCTCGCCACTAGACAAAGCCTATAAAATATAATATTTTATACGTTTTTCACACGCATGATAATTTTTTTTTTTTTTTAGAATTATATTATTATTATTTAAGCGTTAATTTTTCGACGCACATGAATAATACATGAAAAATACGTCGTGCACGGGTTAAGCGACCGCAGTGTTATTACGAAAAGCACCAGTGTTTTTCTTCACACGAAACATAATAAACAACCGATTCTAATTTATGAAAATTAATTAATTACATTTCCTAAGCATTCGAGGAATATATTATTATATTACGTAGTCATTTCACGTATAATGTTGTTATAAAGGGATTTCAGCGTGTAGATGTAAAAAAATATATTCGTATATAATACTGTAAAGCGAGATTAAAACGTTAATTTAACCGATTGAATTTCAATACGTACAGAATAAAAGGAATAATAATAATCGTACCTACATATTATAATACTATACCGGCCCGGGTCGAAACGTTAATTTAAACAAACAATATATATATATATACGTAATATCATACCCATAAAGTTTTGTAAATAAATATTATTTTTGAAATTAAAATCGTTTACTTTTGTGTGTGTGTATATATATATTTTTTTAATGATAATTTATTTATTTTTTTAATTGAACGATATTGCTGAAGATCGTGTGAGTTTTTTTTATCCTTTTTCTTTCGCACGCATTAATTTGATAATTTTTAATCGCTTCATACGTTTGTTTCGAATTTTCGATATAACGCCTATAATGACCAATACGGTAATTTTTTTTTCAGTATACAACAACATTATACATGTAGTAAATTTTTAAAAACGTAATATTATATACGTTTTTGTATGAAATTACGGTTTTATGGCGGTTCGAATAAAATTTTTTTTTTTGTTAGTTCTAGTTATTTCGACAAACGTCATTTCGTCAATCGTTTTGAAATAAAAACCTTTTGTAAAGTCTCCGTCTCGTATCATCATGTCCAGTAAACTATTGTCACTCTCCGAGGGCGGCGGTTTATCGTCTGGAACGTACCGAATAAAATAAATACGGTTTTTTTTCGTAAAAAAAAAAAAATTAATAATAATAAACACTATCGTCGCTTTAAACGAAGAAATAATCGATTTTTAACCACTCGCCACTGTATAATGTTTACAAAAAACAAAAAGGTTTTTCTATCGTTTTTTTTTTTGATAAACGTAGGAAATTCTTATATAATAATAATAGTAATGAAAAACAAAACATGTTATCCTTACCGACAACGTTCAACGTGACGAATATGCTTCTAACCGGCTGCGTGCTCACTTGGCACTCGTAAACTCCCGCGTCTCTTTTCTGAGCCCATTTGATGTGCAACGTCCATTGATCCGAGTGCGATCTGTGATGGATGGCCTGAAATCGTTGGTCGCTGGTGTACGTGTACGCGCCCACCGTCAGTATGTGTATGTCCCTGTGCCTTATCCATGACACCTGTGTAAATCCACCAAAAGATGTGTTAACGTGCAGGATACAGTGCGTTACAATAAAAAGCGTAGAAAATATAACAGTATATATAGTAATGGCCGCATATTTTTATTCGTTTAAATACGACCTGGGCCGTAGACAAGTATTTTATATTTTTGGAGGCGGGAATTCATAATTACGTTGAGTTAATTTTAAACGAGTGTGAAAAATATATGTTATAATTTGTATAATTGGCCCCTCTGCCAATGAAATATCCACATTGAGAAGTAATAACCAAGAAGAAAGATCTATTAATGTACCGAATATTATATTACTTTGGTCGCGAACTACGTTGTTCACGTCTGGCCGCCGTGACTACACTGAGCGGTCCGATGGTTTCGGACCGCTATTTATATGCGCCTTTCTGCCACGCCCTCTATGTTGTGTCATAGCGCTATCTGGTAACTACTTTCTCTTCCCGTTTTATTACGGTCGGCTGACGCCGCTGCGTCTGTATATGCGGGTGTTTAGTTTGACGCTGACCGAGCGACCGATCGTACGCGCGTATGCAATCTTTATTATTTATTTTTATTATTATTATTAATAATAATATTATTTTGCGTATTTCAGTGAAATGAAATGAACGTAAGGATTCATCTTTCCTCGTTGTACGCCCGTTTACTCGTTTACTAACCGACAGAGTTTGTCGTCAGCTAAGCACTAAACGCTTGATCACGACTGATGATCATCGCGTACCGTACGCGCTGATCGTCGGTCGAACACTAATTCCAGCCTTATACCATACATGATGTTCAAAGGGGGGACGAAAGTGGAGCATAAACATAACATAATTGGACCAACTTACATGACACAAGTCGGTTCTGTTAGGTCAGAGATATACTAAATTTTAAAATATCAAATTCCATGGGAGAGGGGGGGGCGATCCACGTATCTCCTCCTCCTTATAACCGCCACTGCCGCGTGTATTGTTCGAATTGTCGACGCGAGAATCTAACAAGAGTTATTAGTTAAAAATGCCGTTACTCTCTGGTTATTTTTTTGTTACCTTTCTTATCGAAAAATATTTAATCTAAAGAAAACGTGTCGAATTGAGTTTAAAAACTAATTTAAAGTTTCCGACGAGATTACGTTTTTGAATATAACAAGGCGCGTTGGCGCGAAGTCTTACCATGCGCAACAATTAAGAGACGCACGTGTAAACCGTTTAATTATTTCGGCTCCGCAGTGCGTAGGTATATTTCATAGTATAATATGAAATACTCGAGTGGATTGAATGCCGACCAAATCTGAAAATTTGAAAATTTCGCAAAAAAAAATGACGTTCCCTCGAGTTTCCCGAGGTTTTTCTCGCAAATCGACGTCCCGTGGCCGCGGAGTCGAAAATATATGTTTAAAAAAATATATAAAAGAAAACGCCCCGAAAACAAAAACCCTTATAATACGAACGGTCGTGAAAAATGATGGAAAAAAACGCGTTGGGGAATACAGAAAAAAAAAAATTGGCTGTTGCCTTAGTTGTTTTTTTTTCCTAAGCAATTTCGAGGGACGACGTTGTATATAATAATTCGTTACTCTCTATTCGGTTTATATATGGGTTTTGGGCGGACGGTGTTGGAAAACGTCTTGGAAACGCGGACCGGTGTAAGCTATGTACGTGCAGCCTCGCGTGGGCGCGGATATGTAAATCCGGGTCGTCAGGACACGAGTGCGGCCGGGACAAACGCAAAAACAAACGGTGTAAAATCCGGTCGCGACGTGTAGATTAGACGGCGGCCGGCGGTGCACGTTTAAATCCTTTTGCGCTTGCCGTTCGATGTTTCGTATTGTAATAATATTATAATATTAGAACTGTAATGGCGTTTTGATAACACTTCCCTTGAACGTGGTCCGACGACGTGATGATCACCACCAGCTATGGACGCGCGAGAGGACCGCTGCAACGGGCGCGGTTACGAGCAAGGGTTCAGGGTTCAGAAACCCTCCCGAATTTTTTTTCTTAAAATACAATTTAATGATTTATATTCTATTATTAGTTTATTATTTTTATTTTATTTCGTATTCACACCCTTAGCTCCCTCTCTTTCCCCCTCCCCACAAAAAATTTTTTTTTCGCTGGCCACGGTCTTGGCATTTTCATCGTTATTTCACTATAGCTGGTCAGCGAGTAGACCGAAACGGCGATCTTTAAACGGTACGCTCCCATAAACGAAACGTAGTAAGTCTCCCTAATAGTAAATTCTTTTAATAATAAAAAAAAAATAAATAAATTTCTTTACTGTATTACACACAAACATGTAAATTCACAAATGTATAAAAAAAAATATAAATTTTTGTATTTTTAAGGAGCAGAATTGTTTTCTAGGAGAGTTTACCACTCGATAGGGAATAAAAGATGAGAATTAATTTTTTTTTTTTTGCCTCGAGCTAACGATTATTATAGCAAGCCAAGATTTCAAACGAACGTTTTTTTTTCTTCTCTATTTAAGTATTATTTATAGACCAGCAATTTCACAATTATGTTCCCACTGCTAACGCGTAATCTTTTGATTTTTGTTTTTAAATTGCTACTCTATTTCCTTTACACTATCTCGCACAGAACGAATCTTATCAATTTTTCGTTTCGACGTCCCGCTTACATGCAGTCATTTAGAAATGTGAGGTCTCAGGAATCGTTTTTCGTATAGTTCGGTGCGAAAACTCCTATATTCATTTTTAATTCGTGTTTGGTAAGTATTATTATACACAGTTGTTCAAACTATCTCGATAAGACGCGGGTCATTTAGAATTACCGCGTTTAGACATTCGTGACGACAGCGTCTCCGAAGCGGTAGGTTAGGTTATATATTATGTAAAAAATACATCGTGGTCGATAACATCCATGTGTTATAAATTGGTCTCGAGATAGCTGGTGTATAGAGTTATTTTCTATTCTCTCGATATTAACTTTGATCCATAAATAGTTGTAGTAAACTGTAATATTGTATTACCATGTTAAATATATATATATATATATACAATAAGCGCTAACGATCGATATTAATAATAATATAATATCGTATATAAGAATTACGCACAAGTATAGCGAAATATTATGTACACTTTGGAGATTTTATTATAAAAATATAATATTATCGAGAGTCAAAAATGTTTTATTCTCCGTATAAAATTCTACCGTATTATGTACAAATCTGTGCGAAAAATATTGCCGACAGATACGCGCTATTATACGTTTTGAAATGTAACAACGAGAACGACCTAGTTTTTTTTTAAATTCAAGATATAAACACGTATCTTTAATAGGATTTCGTTTAATAAAATGTAAGTATACTGTACTACGGGTTAGCATAATATATGATATACCTAATACGATAATCGCGTTAATATCTGAACAAATAATGCGCTGTATTCGTACCAACTTAATTTCTAATTACACAAAGTATTATTTGAACACCGGGTTAAACGCGATTATTAATTTACGCGGAACAGTGTAAATGTACAATGAATATTATTCCGCATTGAAACAATATAACCATTTATTAATCGATTTACATGGGTATGCGTTACTTATATGAATTATAATAATTATTTTTCAAATAATTTTCGATTATTACTTATTGGGCACCTATAATATTATGTTCTTTTCAGAAAATCCCAATAGTTCCGTGTGGCGTATATAAACTAATTTTATATTTCCTTATAGTATACATAAAATTGTGATAATATATTTTATTATTATTATATATTTTAAGTAAATTGCAAAGCGTTTCTACATAAAATGTCGTTTTTGACTTAAAAAAAAAAACGATCATTTGATATTTGGTATTCTATAGTAATGCCGACATAATAACCTTCATACATATAATATATTAATATAATAATTGTTTTAAAAAAATAGTGGCAGATTTCTTATTGGCCCGTTGTTTAAAAAGCAAAGACAACGTGAAAAAGTAAATAGCAATAGAATTATGCACGCCACAGATCAAAAGAAAATAAAATCAATTTTTCCACCGCAGTAAAAAATATTAGGTATCTAATAATTTAATTAAAAATATTATTACTAAAGGTTTCAGATTTTTCATAAATGTTACGGCGAATAAATATCGTTAATTTGTTAGAAAATATGTCTTTAAGAACGAACGCGCGAACGAATTATATTTCCAGTACTTGTGGGCGCCTTTTTTCTGGTCATAATTAATATGAAAATGTTTATGCAGGTGAAGGCTGTTCCGTAAGTTCATAACCGGAAATACGTAGATTTGTTGGTTTTTTTTTTCAACAATAATTAATTGATATTACTTTTATATTGTCATGATCGTATAATACTGCTGTGGATAGTTTCTAGTAAATTGACATTTTTTTCTATTTTTTTTTTTCATATATATAATAAAATGTCTAGTAGGTATATTCAAATATAACACGATGAATATATACATTATTCAAAAATATAAAATAGAGCGAAAATGTAATAATAAAAAGTAAATTACAATGAAAAAATAGTAAATATATCTCGCATAATCATTTAATATTACGGCAATAAAGTTTTTCGAATAATAACGAATTTTATTATTTATTATTTTTTTTTTAACAAAATACAAATATGTTACGTTCATAAACACATTAAATGATTAATGAAAACTAAGTGAAAATTAAATGCATTAGTGGAAAAAGTACAAAATAAAAGTTAAAGTACATCACTCATATGTGTTTTATAACACTAATTGATCAACTAGAAAATTGTAACGAAGCAACAAAAAAAAAAAAAAATTAAAAGAACCGCTAAAAAAAAAAAAAATGGATTAAGTATTAACGAAAAAATCTATATCAACAACAATACGTTGAACACGTGAATTACTTCTTTTCGGATATTTTGGTTGGTATATTGAACAAACGTAATTTCGACATTAAAAATATATATATGTTGTATAAGGTAAATTATTTTAAAATAAGATTTTTAAAATATTTTAAGCGATTGAAATTCTTTTAAAAACGTTTCCGATAGCCGGTATTTTAAATCGACCACGGCAATATTGATGAAATTAGTTTTTAAACTGAACAAAAAATATATGTATATAGTAAATATTCAGGGCATTTTTACTAACATTATTGAATAGTATAAACACTACGGATAAAAAAAGCGTTTGGCCTTTTGAAGTTTGTACTGCGTAATGTTTTTTTTTTTTCTAAAACGCCGCGCAAAGCACTGAATCTCACTAAGTGTTTTAAACTATTTTTTTCTATATAAAAAAAGCGCATTAGTTGTAAAGTGTATGTACACGTATATACATAGATTTATGATGCAAGTTCTAGGTGCAAAAATTTATGTAAAAATCTAATCGTGAACGTCGAATGTTACTATGATTAATGTTCGTTGGCTTTTATGTATAAAATTCGAAAAAATCGAAAATGTTTTTGATATTGTGTAGAAAAAAAAAATTCGTTTTTTACGAAGTTCTAGAATAAAAATGTCCATTCCGTTCTTTATCCGCGACGATGACAGAATAATAAAATTTGTTTTACACATTTTTTTTAAGAGTTTACACAATATTATTACGAAATCGTCTTAACTATTTGTTGCTCTTGGAATAGTTTTTTTAAAATTATATTAAAACGATTAAAATGATAGTGGTATTTTAAAAATAGGTCGGTTCACTAATTTTTTTTTTCTCTGAAGTGGGCGTGCTTTAAAAATTACTGGAAGAATCTAAAAATTGTTTTTTAACAACCCACATAAAAGTTTTTGTTTACTCTCTCTCTCTCTCTAATCGAAAAACATACAGACTCGTTTTTAGTTTTCCACGGCCCACGAACGGGGTGATTTTAATTACACTTTGCCGTAGTTTAGACGTATTAAAATAATAAACATTTTTCGTCGAAACGACGCACGAACAAACTAAACACACATACTTCATACACATGTATAATGCAAATAACGTCCGTGATATTTGATTTCAACAGAGGGTTTTTTACAGTGAAAACGCACAAAACTCTAATAACACGCGTTTACCCACAAATGTATGATTTTCCACGTTAAAACTCTTTTAATTGTTTTTTTTTTTTATGATCGTTTTCAGTCGCTGATTTCGTATGATTAATGCGACGTCATCTTGGACGAAAGACGGTCGTAAAATCTATGAACTCAATATACAATAGCTTTAAACCCCCTTCCGTTTTTATTATATGTACGTACTTTTAAAACTATTCGGCCAGAAACAAAACTTTACCAATTGAATACAATAAGATGGTACGATACGAGTGTATGCGTAATATGACCAACTCGCACAGATATAGTGTCGGACGCGTCCCACGAGGATTTAATCGGACAATATCAGAATAGTAAATCTTCGTGGGATCTCTCTGTACCACTCCCTGCACCGTCGTCTTTATATAGTGTAACGAATTTTTTTTTTCTTTCGGAATGTATAATTCATATTGTATTATGCGATGAATTTTACACTCATCCAAATAATGGTTTTTTTTTAAATTTCCGAAATCTCCCTGATATCGCATTCATAATCGCGTTTATCATCGTTTCTCGCCGTCCGCGACACTTAGAGGAATAGAAAAACAACCACTGTCACAATCAGCCGCCGCGTAGGCGAGAGAAGAACGCCGTTTACCCTCGTCATTAATGGACTATCGTTAAGACAACAAGAGCAATCATCACCCAAAGTTTTCCGCCACGTCTCCAAAACATAATATAATATTTATACGTATTAAACTCAAACATACTGGCGCACGATACCAATTTTTTTTTTTTTTGTTACTCGAGTGATATTCGCACGTTTACCGATTATTATAATTGTTTTAAATTATATTTCAAGACTCGCGCACCGTGTATTTTTAACAGCGACGAAATGATATCCAAAAAAAAAAAATCTCAATAATCGTACGAAATAAATATATAGCGATATTTGTGCACTTCAGGGTCCATTGAAAGCGGAACACAGACGGATTTCTGTTTTTCGGTTTGTTGCGGGTTAACTATAAATTGTTTACCAAAGAATACGTGTACAGCGTAGTTTCTCCGTTTTACATTTATTAAAAACAAAAAGTAAATTACTCTGTATCCAGCGGTCAATTTTGATTTTTTTAAATATATCGACTTTTTTTTTTGTCCTTAATATTGTCGATTCTATAATATAGTGTCCGGTTTAAGCACGGGATCGTGCAATTTATTATTCGACGAGGACATTATAATACCGCATACGGTAGAGGTCAAGAACAAACACGGAAAAGTTCCTGTTAAATAAAACGCAGTTTTCTTCTCATTTTATTTTACGTTTTCCAATAACAACGGAGGAATACGCGTTAATCGTTCGAAAGGAATGGACGCAGAACGTCGTAAAACAATATTATTATAATAATATCATGAAATATACTCGAAAATGTACTGTTTTAATGCAATTAAAATTAAAATCGGATATACGAAATAATACGAGATATTATCGTGACTGCGGGGAGAATAGAAATGATTATAAAGCGGAATATGCGATATGGATATTGTACGTATAGTGTGTGTATTTTATAAAATGTCATCGATTGTATTACGTTACACATTAATGCGAAAACCAAACGTGATTTACTAACAACATTCGTTATATTATTATATTATGACATTGTTAATTATTATTAAATACGGTTTAAAACAATATACGATTCTGCATTATAATATGCCGAATTAACTTGACTAAATCGACATTTCCAATACAATTCCAATTTAAACTGTAATATTCTTCGATACAACGTAATCGCTTTTCATGTTTTATAATACAATAACGAATATTACGATAAAACAATACTGTATCGAATGATTTCAATATTGATTTTTCGCAGCATTTACGGATATAGTTATGGGTTGAATTAGCAAAAAAAACATTTTTTCTGCTATGATTTAAAAAAAAAATTATTTACGAAATACGTTTACGTGTTTATTTATTATATGT
The DNA here is from genome assembly GCA_032441835.1 of Slavum lentiscoides. Taxonomy (NCBI): domain Eukaryota; kingdom Metazoa; phylum Arthropoda; class Insecta; order Hemiptera; family Aphididae; genus Slavum; species Slavum lentiscoides. The sequence continues at coordinate 3,906,475 of CM063710.1, read as the reverse complement.
GTATAATATTAAACATAACGCGATCGATGATTATATATGAAAAAAAAGAAACTTTTAAAAAGTATTAAAAAACAAATACAGATATATATTTAAATACTTTCTTTTATCATAACCACCGTATTATGATATACTTGGTACGTGTATTAATATAGGATACAAGGTAATATTAGGTAAATTTCAAGGTTCAATAATGGAACACTTGGACTTCCAACTTTCATCCCTTTCCCCAGTACAGTCCATCACCTAGCAACTATTCCTTTCTAGTAACACTTTCTACGCATGACCCTGATTAATTATAAAGATAAAATAATTATATACGATTTATGCTAGATTTTTGAAATGTTATTAGAAAACATTTTTTTTTTTTTAATAATAAAAGTAAATATTTAATTACTTTTAGTTTATTGTGTAATAACTATTAGAACAATTTTTTAATAACCAAAATAATTAATGTTTAATCAAGTAATATCTGTGCAAACTATTAAAACAATTAACGATCACAAAATAAATTTATCGGTTTCTAATAACATTAAATATTCGAAATTGTAATCAGATATATATATATATAAGATTTCTTATTTTTTTTTCTGTTTTTTATAATATCGCAATAATAAAAATAATGATATTTAAAATAATATTTGGTTTTCAAATATTAATACTTTTCAACATTACTTTTGAATATTATTTCAAGTGTTTTTCAGAAAAGTATTTATAATACGCGTTTCCAATACTCGAAACGTATTTAAATACATTTACACAAATATTTTACAACACTGTGTACTTTTTTATAGATATGTTTTTTTTTTTTTTGTTACTCAAACGTGACTACGAAATAAAATGACGTGTACGTGATTACAAAATGTAAACAACATATGCATCGAGTACGTATTTTTATAAATATTATGTATTTCTATATTTTTATAAATTATGTTAAAAGAGAACTATTATAAGGTATCCCTAAGGTTTTTTTTAAAAAAAAAATAATATTATAAATATGCATTTTAGTTAATTGGCCTTATTAAGTTATTGTGTGTATTTTCGGAAAAATATCTCGAATTAATGAACACCGGTGAAATCACTGTTCAAACATTAATACCTATATAATGTAAAATAACAATATTTCTAGGAATTATGTCGTCAGAAGAATAAATTAAGGAGATTAACTGAATATTATAAGCATATAACGTTTAAATATTTATTCCGGTACTTTATCGTTGTTAAAATTGAAATAAATTATACATATTATCCACAATGATTTTTTTTTTTTTTTTTTTATAATTTGCGGACTTTTACGTATCACCACGTAATCGCCTTTAATATTGTGTCACACGTATAGTACCTATTGACTTATATTTTGACCAGCAGTAACATGTAATACGGGACAGAGAAACTAGAAATATTTCGTTAAATTCCCGGATAATTGTTTTTCGAATTCGAAACGTCGCGCTGCTTTCGGGCTTCTTGACCGAGATCAACCGCGAGGATTACACCACGGTAACGTGTGACTCTCGTTAATTTGTCATATATACGGTGTGGTCGTTTACCGTATAAAGCACGGTCGAACACTGTTACACCGTTTGAAACCAGGTTGTTTTCTTGTACGCGTTATCGATTAATACTATTTGAGATTTTTGTACGAACACGCCGTGCGCAATCGACGACTTTCGCGGAATAAATATTCGATTTTTATTTACCACTGCAGGTATTTCGTGTATTTGATTAATTTTTTTAACAAACACACGTCTTCGTCGTTTTATCGTTAACAATTTTTTTTTCCATAAGACGTATTTTTTTTTTTAATCGCACTCCTGCGTCTTAACCGCTACGAAGCCGCCACCGCGCTAGAGACACGCATTATTACTTTTTGGTAAAGAAGTCCACTTGTGTTGTTGTATAATATACGCGTGTATAATAGACGTTCGCCTATAACACTACCGTACTATACGTTGTATACACGACGGCCGGGTGCAGGTACTCCATCAATCGTGACGGCAAACGCTTTTTCAAATCAACATCAAATCGGTGGAGCGAACAACAAATGGCCTTCTTCTTCGACTACACCGTTCCTGGACCGAATTACCACGCGCCGGGTACATTTATCACGGTCCCAGGACTCGGCAGGACCCGAGGACGACAACGCCTCTCTCTCTCTCTCTCTCTCTCTAATTCTGTCTCTGGCAACACCTGAGACCGCAGCACCCCGTATATTACCTGAACGCGTATCACATACGGCCATTTATTCTCGTACCTATATATATATATATATATATATATATAAAGAGAATCGGCTGCGAGTTGTGTGTTCAGCGTATACAAGTGCAGTGCACTACCCCGTTTTCTTAATTGAACAAATCCGCCGCGGGCCGGCGTACACTTAAATATTATAATATTTCACGAGACCTGCAGCGATATACGCGTATATATATATGAGTAGTACAGGACCGACGAGAAAAACGATTGTACGCAATTTCGCGCGGATAAATTTCTCGATACGAACCACGAACAGTGGCGTATTTTAGGAGAGAGGGAGAGCACAGTGAGCTCGTGCCCTTCCCCTCCCCTATTTGCTGTATTTATTTATAAAATGATAATTTACGTTTTAATATTAAAATTCATGAACGCAGAATCAATGTTTATTAAACATACAGATTACACAACTTGTAACAAAAAAAAAGCCACTCATATTCCGTGTTGTCGTGTTTTTTTTTTCAAAAATTTCAAAAAAAATTTCCGATTTTTTTTTTTTGTATTTTTTTTCGCCATCGGTTCAACGTGTTTCGAAAACAATAACGAGTACGAAACTAAATGTGCCCGAAAAAAAGAGGAAAACAGATTATTACAGCAGATTTTTCTATCGTCTACAGCTATTTTATAATATTTGAAATTATTACAGTACGTAAAATAATCTTTAAGGTCAAATAATATTTTATTAAATTAAATTTTGGTTATTAGAAATGCCTTCATTTTATCGTTTACTTTTTTTTTTATATGGAAATGTGATTATGAATATCTATACACGTTTTAAATTTTGTTGGTGCCCAATTCTCCCGTTACACATTTCTAAATACGCAAGACTTGACAAAGCACAAACGAGCAGTCGGTAAAGAACACTACTGGCGACATCTATCGGCAATCAAATAAAACTTCATAGCGTCCCTAACCATAGACATAAATACTCGTCACTTTTTATCATAAAATAATTTATTGAATAGCCGGAAATTTATCGCCCAACCTGGAGTTCTAATGCGCATGTGCGTATGTCACTGCGGTGCAAGTCGATCAGCACTCTCACGTCTGACCGCGCGCTGGAACTACGCCCATGCTCCGTCTCCCACTTGTATTATGTCTATGCTCCTTTTACATAAAGTAGCGCCTCTGTTATTTGGTTGTTGAGATACCGATTTCTAAAGTTGCGATATTGCTTTATTTGTAATCATCTGTATAATAATTTGTATATACGTGCCCTGAAAGTTTAATAACCAAATCGTTTTTCGTGACACTAATGTCGAATAAAGTGATTGGGTATTTTTTTTCTCTTTGTTAAATCAACTCGACAGTATTAATTAGTATAGCATATTATATTATATTGTACAACAACGCACAGCGTATAAAACTTTTATTTCGCGTATACGCTCGGGCGAACAGACTCGACAACCTCGACAACTTATTGTTTTCCGCGTACGAAAAATTAGATGGAAATCTTGGACTGTTATCAAAAAAAAAAAAAAACAACAACAACAATACAATTTGTAGTGTATAATAATAAAACAACCTAATTATTGTTATTGCGACGCGTTGTAAAAAAGAGGATGAACATTTTAATTAGACAATATTAATAGTCGCATAAAAATATAATATGTGATCGTACAGAACGCTAGTGTCGGTTTCAATATTATTATGTATGATTTCTGCGACATAGGATTTAACGAAATAAGTGCAAATATTTACACTAAACGTGCGGTAGAACAGTTATAACAGTTGTACAGTTTGAACGTTTTAAGTACCTACCTACACGTTTTAATATTTGAAAACTGTATTGCGATATTTAACACGTATATACGAATGTATGTGTGGTACCGTGACCGTTATCATGGCCGTTGTACATTTCAATTTTAGTTGAAAACAGAGAATTTTATCCTATTAATAAGTTAATAGGTAACGAGTTAAAAGTATTACGACGTTTTCTCGTTTTTTTTTCGTTTGTTTCGTAGGTACGTGAACTCTGCTACCGGTTAGACATTTTATTCGATTTCCAGGCTTGTAACTGGCTCATATGATAACATTCGATCACGTTAAGACGATTGATTTTATTTTGATTTTCGTGTTTTCAATCAAATTCGAGAATATTTTGAAAATGATCGTAGAAGGACGAAATGTACTTATATACATATACGATTTCAATTCCTTTAGATTACTGCTTTCGCTGTTAGTCGTTTAAATTTATTTTCATAATATTTTTCTTTATATTATATTTAAACATTTTTCAAAGAGGCATTTTCAGTAGGATTATTCGCTATTTATTTTTATATATATATATTATTAGAGTTATCTTGTTCTACAGCATATAATAACATATATTATAGTTTGTTGTGACATACGATGCTAGACAAAATTGTTTTCCAAAACTTTTATCTGATTCGGTTGACCAACACTCCTTCCACGATTACAATTTTAACGTGTTCGTCCTCGTCATACCAGATTTTCGCTACAGGTACTCGGGGCTCATTACGCCAACGAAGGTCCACGTACCTTTACGCGTTATTATCCTCGAACTATTCGTTCAACTAGGTCCATGTTATATTATCGTCATTCTCGGTGAAGTCGTTTTTATTCGCATTTGTGTTTATTTGGGCTTCGATACGTGTACATCGATCATATTTTCCGTACAGGAACCAGGCGGGACCGTTCGCGGTTTTAATATTCGCCTGCCGCCGAGGCGATAAACGATAAAACGCGATTGCACAGTGCCTACGGTGGCTCGTCAAGTACTGTACTGACGAGCGTCATCGAGCAAACGGGAAACGGCGATAATAACGATTCGTATAATACGAACCGGAACTTCAGTGTTGGAAACGTCGACGGGCGCCGCGCGTAGTAAACCGCGAACGCGTATAATATAATATTTTATAGTAGCCGCGCCGCCCTTTCCGGTTTAATAAGCACGCCGCCGGCCTTCGGGGGGAGCGAATCGTTCTACTGTGTACGCTCTCTATACGTACATAGCTGATGTATATTATGATAACTCGTTTTTTTATTCGCACTCCTCTGTTATCTATACTCGTAGATTCACGACGGTGGTGGGATGGTGGCCGTAGTTGTTGCCACCACAAAAAACCCTTCGTCACTTTCGTTCTTTTTTTTTTTTTTAATACGATAACGACCACTGTAATACGCGAGTCTCATCGACCCGTTGAAATAATGCGTACGGCCGTTTCAACTGTTCAGACCGTCGCGCGTTTATTATATTATAATATTCGCGCGGTCCTCCCTACCACCCCGCTCGACACGATAATAAAGCGCATTAATCCCGTGGGAGACAGTGACGTCGGACTGCGACTAAAGTGCGTATATTATTCGGCGCCACCGCGGCCGGTACCGCGAACGATGATGGTGATGATGATGATGATGATGATTGTCACGAGCAGCATAAAAACGAAAAAAAAAAAAATTAGTAAACTAACAAACGGCAAAAAAAAAGACCCCCTTCAAAAGGCCAATGCAGTATGTAGGTACGCGGATTAGATGAATATACTGCAAATGGATCACTCGGCCCGAGAACAAAAGAATATTATTGTATAATAATACAATATTATTGTACAACTCGTTTATCATATTAAATAATATTATCGTAATAATAGTTATCACGTACTGGTGAAAATTCAATCAAGTCAAGTAACGTCTACAACATATTCTTAATATCCAACATAATAATAAAACGTCGAGTACCTAATAGTTTAAAACTTTAACACACCTTCGCTTCGCCATCCACCACCTAATATTTAATAACGTAAGTCGTTTTTTATGGTTTTTTTATTTTCAATTTTCATGCTAACAATTTTCTAATCACCCTTAGTATTATTAAACAACGATCTGTTACACTCCCTACCACGAAACTTTCTTAAAAAATATTTGCTTTTAAAGCAAAAACATATAAATGTAATGTCTAAATAGGTTTTCACATTTCAAAAATCACATTATTGCACGGTAGATATTAGACTATACGGGAAGTTAACTCAATGTCCTAAAAACGATATTAACTATATCAATAAAATACATGTAAATTGTCAAACAACAACAACGGAAATAAAAATAAAAATAACAATAATAATAATAATAAAAACAGTATCAGCAATGAAATACATCCTGATACGTCACACAATAATTAAATGTATATACATAATAATTTTGATCTGATAAAATCAATTAATACTAATTAATTTCTACGATTATTTTTTTTTTTTTGCATTAAATTTTGATAAGACGAAATATTGTTTAATCAACTGATTAAATATTAATGAATCATATTTTTCATTATTTGTTCAAAGACTAATTTTTCAGTACGCCTTGGACACGCAATTGAATGTGACGAGGAATTGTGCAACAGTTAAAACGTCAACTGCCTATAACGAAATCGAAATGAACACGGGTTATAGAAAACTAATTTTCCTTGCTGCAACTATAGCGATTATTTTTGGAAATGTTGATACTGCTCCAAGTATATTATAATATATACGTGTATATAATACACCTATTACATTGGTAGTATAACAATATTATTCTCTTTGTAAACAGACTTAAACGAATGGTCAGTTGAAAGTAAGTATTTGTAAAATGTTTGATTTCAAACAACTCGTATTCAAATAAAATATTTACATTTTTCGTTTCAAAGTTATTGCTTGCGTATTTGTCACATTATCCACACCATATAATTGAACTCCTTCCGTAATGTTATTTTCATTTAATAAGTTACAGGAAACCACTATCAATGCACTCACGATTCACGCATTTTTTAATGCGATTTAATTAATCCGTATGAAATTTCCTTGGAAAACGTTTTATTGTTTTTAGAAAACAATTGATATTGAAAACAATCGATTTATCACAATCGTTTTGTTCCTCATATATCGTCCTTGTGTATATCACTAAAATTATATGTATTGTGAGACGATATAAAACAAATACAAATAATACAAAAATAAATTACTAAGTGACGTATCATATACAGTTACAAAATATTTTGATTTTGGAAATTCACGGTTTTTTACGTATTAAAATGTTTAATGCAACTTTTCAGAATAATCATTTTCGAGATTCACTTATTAAAATTATTTGTATTATTTTACACACACACACACACAAACACACATATAATTATATAATATATTGTTTTCAGAATAAGTTATATTTTTAGGAGTATTAAATATATATTTCCCGGTAGTTATATGTGTGCTTTCTTTACTACTGTAATTGTAATGTTGACATATATGTTATATAATTATTATAGTTTCGTTGTGCAGTGCATTAATTGGTCACTCAGTCATTAAAACGTGTAGCCAATCCCTAATTTTGAGTCACCACGTCAATTACGATTCCGAATTTAAATTGGTATACACATATTTAGTAATACATCATTTTGTTCTTTCCTTTAAGCTTGTATAGGTAAGGTTTTTGTGATAACATATTTAATAATATAATATACATATTAAATAATTGTAATAAATGCGTAAGTGAGTTGTGGCTAAAACGGTGCATTATAGGTTCTATTGTGTTTTGAACTTCTTTTTTCCATATAGAGTATCGTACAGTATCTAAATTTTCAATTAAAACTGATGTACTACTGATATGCTAAAATATCAACAATACCAGTTTGTCATTAATGTTACCAGTCACTCTCGTTCCGTTATACTATATAAATAATAAAATCGATTACAACACCATTATGAAGCCATTATTTCAATAATGTATCATATCTATAATATTGGAATTTAGCGTATATATTGTCCATAAAACACGACGAATTTCGTAGCTATTCATTATTTCACATAAGGGTATAATTAATTATTACTGTTTTCATAAAAAAATTTTATGCAAATATTGCTTTTACTTTCGACTGTTAAAAATAATAATGATCTAGATCAACTCATGTTGAGTGAAACATATAGTGGTAAGTAATACCAGTTTTTTAATATACATATTAAAATATAGTTCATACTTTACGTTTATATAAAAAAAGAACTTTTTTTGTACGTCTACACATACAAATACATAAAATGACTGGATCTATTAAAAAAAAATTATCATCACCTTCTAAGCACCTATACGTACATATAGAACTATCTAGATTATAGTATCAACCAACGCAGTAAAATATAGATATGGATGTATAATAATATACTTTGGTTTTTAACTATTCTACTTTTATCGTGTAGGCAATGAACATAAAACTGACGCTTTCGTATTCGCATATACCAAGTTAAGTGAGTAAATAAAAACCTTTTTTTCAATTCAAATAAATGTCTTCAAACAATGTTGCAAAGAACTACACTCTTTTTTATACACATATCTATATTGAATATAGGCGATTTAATGATGAATTTTCGGTATCACCAAATTTAGTGTTTTATTTCTATGTTTTATCAAATATAATAATTATTATATACGTATTAAAGAAGTAAAATTTATATGAAAAGATATTTTCGAAATAATCAGAAATAAAATTACTAAAAAAAAAAATTATGTATTTATATATAAGTGAAAATTATAATTAACAATAAATTATATTGTACTTTTAATTTAGTTTAAAGAAATTAATACATGATTATTCAGTTTTGTAATGTAGTTGCAAAAAATTTTTACTATTGAAAATTTTAAAAGAAAACCGTCAATTTGCTTGTCATAAAAATATGTTTTAAATTATAATATACATTATATTTATATAAATAAATATTAAATAGTATCAATATTGATATAAAATATATTGATATTTGAAATATATCTCTTTTCTATACATGATACGTCATCGATTGTGCAGGGTTTCTTTAAACATTTGTTCGAACAAAAGAAAATTTAGCATTATATTTATAATTTATATATAACTATTAATTATTTTTTTATACAATTTTAAAATTTAAATTTGTATTATACTTAATGTTAGTAAACGTATTACTTACCAACAGTTTGCATAAGATAGTTGTCACGTTTTTAAAAAAAACGTTATTAAAATATAAACTTGCAATCGTTATCAAGCTACACATTTACAAAACAAAAATGTTTGAAATATAGAAATATATTTTGACTTGTCGATAGTCTTTCTTTATATTTATGCACAACAAATAAAGAAAAAAGTATCATTTTAACAAAACTTGTGAAAATATTGATAACAATTCTACAAAAGGTTTGTATATGTATAACAAAAACTGATAGCGATTATCCTTTAGATATTATTCGCAATTCTAAACCTCCTATATAAAATATTCATAGACAGGTATTCAACGAATTACGAAAAGGATAAAAGAGGAAAATGTCTTCAAAATTATCAATATTTTTCTTATATTAGTGACCTCTGCCACATTTTCAATCCCGTATTATATTTTACAAGGGTAGGTAGATTTAAAGATTAATATGTAAACACACATTAACATTATCTTGTTAATAAAACTAGTTGAAATTTGAATGTAAAAAAGTTTTGACGAAAAAAATTAACGCTCAATGTAAAATCAGAATCAACATTATTATTATCAAAACAAGATTAGTGAATATTATAAATTATAGTATATCATTTAAATATTCGTTTTCGTTGTTATTTTCTAGTAAAAAAAACACTGGTGTTCACTGAACACTCTAAACTTACTCTAACTCAATTTCATATATATATATATATATACATTATGTATATAATATATATGTATATAAATTATTAAAAAATAAATAATACGTGACAACATCTTTGTTAAAGGAACTATAACTACATAATAAAATAAATTACAGCACCCTAAATTCACCTAAATAGGCATTTGATAATTTAAAAATACTAATTGAAAAATGAATCAATGTAAGTTTCAATTGCACCTTTTGTATTAGTTGTTCCTGAGGAAAGGAAATATGTTCAGAGAGGAAAAGGTATTGATTATATGTATTTATAGAGCAATAGGTATTGTGAATTAAATTGTTATTTAAATAATGATTAATATATTATATTTTGAATATTTGCTCAAATCGTATAACAAATAAACTAAAAATTTTGAATAATACATTATTTTATTGTGTAGATTAGGTTATCTAAATAAATAAATATGATTTTTTTTTTAGTGTACTTACATGCATACCACGACCATCTTTACAACGAAGCTGTGACAAGTGTGTATTTGTGTAAATAAAATTATGTACATTGATTATATATTTATATATACACATATATACATGTTTATGTATATGACTATCATATGGGAATAATTCCAAAATTAATTATAATTAACTATAAAGGATGGTGACGAGCCACGGGTATTATGGATATCGCTTAATTGAATTACTTAGATAATGTTTTAGAGTTTTTAATCACTATAAATTTGAAAGGAATGATAAATTATTGCATGTAACAAAAAATTCTTAAAGGAGTTTTGGTGTAATATTATTTACTATTAAAAATACTATATATACAAGTAGTGTGCAAAGGTTACATAATAATTTGATTTACATTACTTTACAATATTTAAATTTTTTACAACAAACCTTGGTAGTAAAAATATTTAATTTCAATTGTTATTTTACAACAAAATAACACACTCCGTTAGCAAAATTAAAAATAATAATAAAAAAAATGTTGTCTTATAATTTTTAAGGTTTTCTGAACATAGTTGAAAAAACATAGAACCTAAGTCATATCAAATTTTCAACATTTAACATAAAAAATTACCGATTTTAGTACTGAAAACCTCAACATCTAATAATCGCAATTAAATAACTACAATTTTCCAGTAGTTTCTAATAAAGTACCAACCAGTTACAATTTGTTACCAGAATGTAATTCATAACAATATCATCAGAGCATTAATTATTTTAGTTGAAAATTTTTACACAGAAAAAAAACATCATTGTAAAATCAATAGCTCTATCGTTTTGTTCAGAATCTCAAAAAAAAAAATTAAACTAAAGAATGAGGTCCGATTTTCAGTTTTTAGATACTTAGAAATTGAAAGCCCAGTGGAATGGTGTTCGAAAAACATAAAAGGTTCGTATAAATACTTCATAAAAAATAATAATTAGTAAATAGCTTTATTGTAAATATTTAATTAATATGTGTAAACTTGTGGTGTAATTAAAAAAAACCCAAAAAAATTATAATTCGAACACATTTTTGGAATCAATACATTATTTATAAGACAATAATTAAATATCTAATATTATTTTTGCTCTATTAAAAATTTTTTTGAAAATTATCGTCGAAAATGTTATACTATTTTCTGGTGTATCCATAATCAATACAAATTTTATATTTGGGTACCTATATAATATGTAGATTTATATTGTATATATTGTATGTAAATATAGGTATGCAAAATTGCCTTGCAAAAATGTATTTAAAATATGGTTTTATCACTATAAAAGATAAAATCCATCACCAATCTTCGTACCTACTGAAATGTAGTGCTGATTAAATGTATAAATCGCGATTTAATAAAGTGTAAATATTTAAAAAATTAACTTTTCTCTGGGTCACATAAGCGTTTTAAATAATCGAAGGTTAACTTCAAATATTATCTCGAAATATAACTCAAATTGTAACGTTGCAAACTGATTAGACTGCCTATGTTAATAATTACAAAACTGTTATCTCGTAAATAAAAATTATAAGATTAACGATCTTATGATAAATTATTAAAATGATTATAGACTATTATAAAGTAAGAGAGAGTAACGTACCAGCGTTTTGCATGAGTAAGATACCAGATTTGTATTGCAATATTATATTTTATAATTACTATATATTTTTTTTAAAACTAACGTGTAAAACATTTATGACAATTTTTAATAACATACGTTCTCATTTATTGTTATATTTTCAAACTGTACATTCACTGAGATTTTAATTTGACGAAAAACATAAATTATGTTTTTACTTCATAATATTATGATCGTGAAATATTGCAAGTGTTTTTACATAAAAAAACCATTCCTTTATGTTCAGATTATATGGCGAATAGTGGTTATCATAGTAAGTTATTTTTACATTGCAGTATAAAATGAAGAACGAAAAACATCTTAATCTTAGAATAATATATTTATTTAACAATAATATATTTTTATAAAAATATTATAAGAAAATAAAACGATATTATATGATGAATAAATATTATTTATATTATCAAATACTTCATATTCAGCCGGTTCCACTCACATTTGTTAAGGGATTAGCTTTTTATTAATTTTATTTAACAATTAGTTAGTGAAAATTGGGTTTCACCGAGGTTCGTTAGCCTTAACACGTTGTTAAAATGTTTGTTAAGTTAATCACCCGAAATCACCTTGTTAAAAGTTAATCGGTAATTTAAAATGCAATAGATCGATTATAGTACGTACATTAGGTATTTATCGCCTATGTTTAATATTATAGCTTATCAGTTATCCCATTCCGTGATAACCAAAGAGCACATTAGAATCAAGGCAATCGTTTTGGTAATCCGACTTACATTTTGTCAACTCAACAAAGAGAATTTAACAACACTAATGTACCTAATGGTGGAACATACATAATATAAAGAGATATTGGGCCGGTTTCACAAACTATTGTTAAATACACTTTAACACCGTGTTAGTTGACAATTTGTTTAAATTTAACATCTGGTTAAATTATGAAAGTTTCAACATTACATTATAATTGTTAAATTCTATTTGTTAAGTAACAAAATGTTAGTTGGGTTACCAAGACTAAGTTACCTTGATTCTAACGTTCTCATTGGTTATCACGAAATGTAATAACTGATAAGTGATAATATAATAATAAAAATAGGCGATTATAACCTAATTTACTATAGTGGGTCAATGGCATTTTAAAATGTCGATTGAATTTTAACAAGTCGATTTCGGGTGGTTAACTTAACAACTTGTCAAGGTTAACAAATCTCTGTGAAACCTAATTTTCACTAATTAATTGTTAAATACAATTAACAACATGTTAAATCGTTAACAAATGTTGGTGAAACCGGCCCATTAAATTTAAACAAATTGTTAACTAACATGGTGTTAAGACTGTATTTATCAATATTTGGTAAAATCGGCTTAATATATAATACATATAAAATAAATGTGTCTTCTCTTCTCTAAAGCCAGTGTCCAAGGTTTTCGTTTCTCGTTTTATTCTCTCAGTGAGTAATTATTTATGATAAATGTTCCAAATAATATTTAAATACACATGACTGTCATCGTTAAAAATTTAACGGAATAAAAAAAAGTATAACGGATCATCAATTATTGTCCAGTAGTCTTCATTAAAAAAAGATGTGGTTAAACAAAATGAATGCGTAAAATTCCTTAAATGCTTATATTTTGTTAAAAAAATTTTAATGTTTACTTAAGAAAGACTCACATCAAAATGGAATTTTTTCATTACGCTTGTAACGCGGTGGCGTAGCCATAATGGAAGGGGGTGCTAGTGCTTCAGCCCCCACCCCCAAAAATGTAAGAAAAATTTAATAATGCTTTCATTTTAGAACAGGTATTTTTCAGTAATTTTTATTAATTTGTAAGTTTATCAAGAAAGTAAAAAATTATCAGCCTCAGCCCCCCTCCCCCCACAAATAAAAATTCTGGCTACTCCAATGATGTAACCCAACGAGAGCATCAATAATTGTTTCGCGTGCCTAAAAATACGTAATCGCTTTCCGACGACATACCTTCCTAGGAAACCGGTCCAAGAGTCACCACTCAATATCAAGACTTCATTAATTATAATGAAATGCCGGCCAAGCTTATTATTATACTTCTACTTAAGATTTGACTCTCGTGTCAAATATAGCAAAAAAGATTGCTTGTGTTTTTTTGCTCTGAGTAAAAACGTTAAAAAATATGTGTTAGAACCTTGAGGGATCTCTCCCAGCGAAGTTTCACAGAGGGCGAGATGGGTGTGCGATTCGTGTATGATACACACCCATCCATGAGGGATAAAAATCAGATATGTATTTTTTTTTCATCTTGGCCGGTATTTTGTTTTTTTTTTTTTCATAAATTCATTCATTTTTTCCCCTTCTTAAACCGTTGATATGGAATGTATAATATTATTATTATTTTGGTTGCAAGACATTTTGTTTGTCTTGTCTTTTTTTCAATCTGTTCATTTCTTTGTGGTTGGAGTTTACGCCGTCGGCTTTCTCCACAAATAACAGTAATATTTAAAAGTAAAAACTTAATGTTCATTAAAAAAAAAACATACTAGATCTCCAACACCAGAATTGTGTTCTGCCCATCTAGCTTGGCGATCAGGCTAGAAGCGAGGACACCAGTAGCGTTAAATGATTTCATTCAAAGGAAGACATATTGCAACAATTAAAATAAAATCTTCAATAAATTTCGGTTTTCACGCACATGAAACCTACTAAAATTATATAAGATATATGTTGATTGCACAATTTAAAATTACCGTTTTTTTTAATCTGACTCGTATGATAACTTTGAATGATTTCTCACAGTTTTCAATGAAAATTATAAAATATGATTAAAAATATACATATATTTCACTATAAAAGTAAATAATATTTTATTCGATTTTTTTTATATCCTATGGATTAGAATTAAATAGATTATTGAAAGGTAAGCTATATTTATTGAAAAGTATTCCTCAGGAATAATAACTTTTTATTCTTAATGTAGTATTAAGTTCTTTTACCAGTGTAGAGTATTCTACACAAAATATAGAATATTGATAAAGGAACTAATAGAACAATTCCAGAAGTAAAATATATTTTGTATTGGATTTGAGAATATTTATTATATTATTTCAAGATATAAACAATTAAATTATTAATCATTTTCTAAATAAAATTCAGAGTTTGTGTGCATATTTATATTTTTATAATCGTCTTTAATTTTATTTAATTGAAGAATATTTTGTTTTAAAAGAAATAAATCATAGTATACGGACTCGTATTTTATACTTGAAAATAAAGTTAAGTCCTTCTTATAATCAATATTTGACAAATCATTTCTTCAGTTATATGTGAGTGATGGTTTATACTCGTAATATAGATTATTTGTATCAATTAAATTATTAATCGTAACAATATTATATTGAAATAGATTTGGCTCGTGGATATTTTATATACCTCCGAGATATTATCAAACTATGGATAAGTATGTAATTCTTTACTGTGATATATAATAAGGAACAGAAAAAAACACATTATTAAATGAGCATAACATTTCGGAAGAAGCAATGTTGGGGATGTTAATGATGTTTTTTCGCTTAAGTTAGGTTGATAAAAAAAAAAAAATTGTGACGTTTAAATTAAATTTTTTTATAACTCAGCTTAGTTACAGGTGAATATGTTAAATATTAAAATAAAAATGTTTTATTCTTTATTATTGGTCAATACTTATAATAAATTTTATATACGAATCTAAATAAATTGATGGGATTTAAGTAAAAATACAAATAAATATTTTTCAATTTGAGAGTAAAAATATAAAATTTTGAAAACAATTTTTGTTTTTGATAATCAATTAAACAATGAAAAATTTTTTTTTTTTATAGAATTTTAGAAACTTGATGACACACTTTATCATTATAATTTGTGACTTGTAGATTTGTAATAGTTTTTCCCTTTATTTGTAACATTTCATATTATTCATAGTTACTGACATTTTTAAACCTAATCAAGCAATTTTGGCTGCACATGCGTTCCGTCGCAAACATACGTTCCAATTTTAGGTATACTATTTCCATCCCAGTAAAAAACAATTTATATACCGATACCGTCCCGGTATAAAAAAAAATATATATACCGATTCCGTCCCAATAAAAAAGAGGAACATACCTATACTGTTCCTCAATTTTAAAGCGTTATATATAGGCAACTTTTAGAAAAATATTAATGTATTAATTATGTTTAAATGTATTTCAAAATAATTTAACTAATATTCAGTACTACATAACACATATTTATTTTTAATGCGTATTTTTAAGTAACCTTGCGCTAATGGTTAACCATTTCTTTTATGAGAACAGTTTTTGAGTTTTATTTTAAGGCGCTTTTGAGGAAATCGAAAATGACCTCTCTGAAATACAAACGATGTGTAATTTCATACTGAAAAGAATCTGTGACCCTAAAAATCGGAGCAATCCTTCTGATAGAATTTTTGGGTAAAGAATACAGACATAAAAAAACACATCACTGTAAAACGAATAAAGTCCTCGCTCCGCTCAAAGCCCCCCAAAAAAATAAAAAATTACAGATATTATGTCATTATTATATTGCATGACTATTTTACATTTATGTGTTACGTATAAATCATATTTTTTTACGACATCTATAAGTCTCCATATTTATAAAAGGAGTTAGTTGACCAATAACAATTATTATATTCATATTAATATAAAAATATATATTTATACATATTTCTTTTTGTAGTTTATACTAACGCAAGAAGTCCAATGGATTATTGCCACAATATTGATTCACCTGCAAACGATTTTGCTAGTTTATTAAATGGATATTATGGTATCGACCTAACCCAACAACAACAACTTCTACCTGCGTCTATAATTTTTGGGAAACAAAATACTCATCTCACCTTGAATTTTATTGAATCATCTTCGTTTATACATCCGGTACCCAGAAGTGGACATCTTGATATCAATCCCTACGATACTTCTGCGGCTACAACGCAACTTCCTGTACAGCAAAGTGCACAGCCCACCTTCAATTTCATTCAAAATACATCTGTGTTTACTTATCCGGAACAAAGTGGTTTATATCGTGATAGCAATCTTTTCGAACCATCTGCAACTACATCACTTCATAATGACAATTTGAACAATAAATTAAATGAAAATTTTAATGAAGGTGATGAAGAAGATATTAATTAGTATTAAATATTTTTAATTAGTTTTGATAGAAATGCTTGTTGAGAAATTTCACTGTCATAAATTGCTTTGTAATAAAATACATTTTTAACGATAAATTTCAAATTATATTATATATATATATATATATACATATTTTACTACCTAAATATTGAAATAAAATAAAAATATTTTTCGCAGTGATAATGTATACAGTTATAACAGTAATATATCTATTATGTCCTTCATTGCGAACAGGTAAATGCAACAATTACTTTTTCAATAATTATTGAAAATGTGTTAAGACCAAATTTAAAAGAAAAAAAATGAAAAGTTTTTTTTTTCAAAAACTAAAAATGACATCAATTATAATAAAGAATACAATTAGAAATATATAATAAATTAACGTTAAAAACAATAATAATAATTGTAATAATAATAAGAATAAAAAGAAACAGAAGAAGAGAAGAAGAAGAAGAAATCGAAATCGTCTAATGCAAGAACCCATTATACCTGTATATTGTATAATCTATATATATTATATATAAAAATGAATGTCTGTCTGACGGTATGTCCTGCGTGTGTTCCTAAACTGTTGATCCAATTTTAATGAAATTTTGATGAGTTGTTGCGCACACCCTTGCGATGGTTTCTGTAATATAAACTTTAAAATATGATCAAGGAGGGTAGTAGCTAATACGGGAAATTTTGGTATTCTAGACGTTAAACAGTTATCATGGTGACCATTCAAAATTTAAATTGTTATTGAGTTTAAAAATAAAAACAATTTTAACAATCTTTTTGATCGTGATTTGTGACTAGAAACACAAATTTATGTCGACGAATTGCGTACATTTTTTTCAAACGAATCTTTCGAAATTAGTTGTAAATCAACGCTTAGCGTATGACAGAATTATGTATGAAATTACGAACCAAAATGGTGGTTTGTATTTTTTTGATGAACCAGAAGAAAATAGCGCCCACGGGTATATTTTAAACATTTAAGGTGGTTGAAACTTAATGGAAAAATATTTGACAATAGCATTATTTTTAAAATTCGGCGCCACTGCATTTTGACATTAAAAACTGGAGTGCCTTTTATGCTTCTCCGGAACATCAATCCACCACCACATTGAAATGGAACCAGACTTCCAGTGAAAAAGACGATGAGCAACAGCATCGAGGCAATAATCTTAAATGGAAATTTTAAAGGAGAAGATATACTGTTGCCAAGAATTCCAGTGATTCCGACAGATCTGCATTTTGACTTCAAACGCTTCAAATGCATTTTGTGGTGCGGTTCGCCTTTGCGATGAGTAATGACCATTAACAGTAGCACAAGGACAATCGTTAAATTTGGAAAATCCATGCATCTCGCATGCACAGATCTATATGGTATGCTCATGCGTCGGTAAACTTTCAAATTTGTTGGTTTACGCACCAGAAGGAAACAAAAAATATTGTGTATCGTAAATCATTTCAATAATATAACGAATTCTCTTGATATTCAATTTAAGTTCAAAGCGAAGCAATACAATTTTAACTGTTCACGGGCAAAGCCGGATGATTCTGCTTGTAAATAATAAAATTGGTTTTTAATGTTTTAAAGTCTTTGCATTTTAATCAACTTCCACTATTATTTTCATTCAAATAATTACATCAATGTACTTATGTTTAATCATCTGAGTAAATACTAAGAAACCATTGTCCATTTGTTCATTGTATTTAAGACCACTTTGTCAATTTATTTTCAACATCATGTTTTCATATTTTCATACAACATGTATATAATAACGCAACGGTTGTAATTACAACAATAACAAAATGACCACGGATTCTAGAAAATTAATTATTATTGCTACAATTTTTGCAATTATTTTCGAAAACACTAATGCTGACCCATGTACATATACTAAATATAATATGTAAAATACAAATTGGAATATTTATGTAATTAATCTACAAATGTAATATTATTGTACTTCATTATCTACGTGCCACGTCCTATTATACTACATATGTGATACAACCAAAGATGGAAAAATTATCTTAGTGATATTAAGTTATGTTAGACTCAATGCCTCCAGTTAAAAGTTAACAAAAAAATATTTAACTTAATTCATTTCGAAAAAGTTAATTTTCTTATTTTTTAATTTAGGACACAAATCTTGTGATTTTTTTTTATTGTTCACCAGTAAACTTTTCAATTATTTACTTTTAAAATATAAGGTATTAAGTAACTTAAATCAATAATATTAATTTATTAAGACTGCTGATCTTTTCAGGAAAAATGATAATTACCCAACTCACGATTGACTAAAATTCAAAACAGATATATAATTTTATAGCCAATAAATTTACGAATCACCAATAGCAAAAATAAAAGGAATCAGTTATCATCATACAAAATTATTAACAGCTAAAATGAGTTCTATATTTGTCGACTACATCTCATGGATACTCTGTCCATGGAAGGTATTGATGATACTTCACCAATATCCTTAGACAAATTAATGCAGTAAGTTCCTCTTGCTTTCTATATCGCAGTTGATGAGGCATTTCTCAATTTATCCTCAAGCTCTTCTACGCCGTTAAATCCTCTGCGGAAATCGCCAATGGTTTATAGTATACGAACCACAGCCGTAAAGAATAATAATAATAATAATAGTAACAGCAACGAAATACATCCTGACTTAATCACAAAGTAATTAAATATATATAATAATTTTGATCTCATAAAATCAATTAATATTAATTAATATTAATTGATTTTCACGATTATTTTTTTGCATTAAATTTTGATAACAAAAAATATTGTTTAATCAACTGGTTAAATATTAATGAATCATATTTTTCATTGTTTGTTCAAAGACTAATTTTTCAAT
Organism: Slavum lentiscoides; assembly: GCA_032441835.1. NCBI lineage: Eukaryota > Metazoa > Arthropoda > Insecta > Hemiptera > Aphididae > Slavum > Slavum lentiscoides. The sequence continues at coordinate 3,886,537 of CM063710.1, read as the reverse complement.
ACGCCTTCGAGTCCAACGTATGCAGTTGAGTATAACGGGGAAGTGCACATCAGTTTAAACATCAACTGCCTATATCAAAATCGAAATAAACATGGGTTATAGAAAACTAATTTTCCTTGCTACAATTATTGCGATTATTTTTGGAAATGTTGATACTGCTCCAAGTATATTATAATATATACGTGTATATAATACACCTACTATATTGGTAGTATAATAACATTATTTTCTTTGTAAACAGATTTAAACGAATGGTCAGTTGAAAGTAAGTATTTGTAAAATGTTTGATTTTAAACAACACTATTTCAAATAAAATAGTTACATTTTTGTCTTCAAAGTTATTACTTGCGTTTTAATGTATATGTCACGGTATCCATACTCTATAAGTGAACTTTTCAGTATAATAAATTACAGGAAACCATTATCAATTCACTTATAATTCACTCATTCTTTAATGCAATTTAATTAATTGGTTAATTTTTTTTTCTGGAATATAGTTTATTATTTATTGTTTTTAGGGAAAAAATAATTGTAAACAATCGTTTTTCGGAATTGACCATGTTTTTGTTTTTGTTTTTTCCTGACGTTTCGGAGCCGTTGCAGGTTCCATCTTCAGAAATTATAGTTCACTGCTGACTGCTATGACTATATAGTACTATCAGTATAGTCATAGCAGTCAACAGTGAACTATAACTTCTGAAAATGGAACCTGCAACGGCTCCGAAACGTCAGGAAAAAAACAAAAACAAAAACATGGTCAATTCCGAAAAACTTAATAATATTAGTAGTTCGACCGATGAAAGTTTTAAATTGTTCATAACAATCGTTTTATTCGAATCGTTTTGTTACTCATACGTCGTCCCAAAAATTAAATTTTTTATGTAATATTTTAGAATAATCACTTTCAATATTCATTAATTAAGATCACTTGCATTATTTTATAAGCACACACACACACACACACACACACACATATTGTTTTCCGAATTGGTTATACTTTTAGAAGTCTTAAATAAATATATTTTTTTCCGATAGTTATATGTGTGCATTCTTTGCTAAAAATTGAAATGTTTACATATATAATTATTAGTTATACCTAATATAACGTTAGTAGTTTCGTTGTACAGTGGTTCAATTGATCACTCAGTCATTAAAAGGCATAGTCGATCTCTAATTTCCAGTCACTACGTCAATTACGATGGCAATTGACATGGAAAATTGGTACACACATACATAGTAATACAACATTTTGTCCTTTTTTTTAAGAATGTATAGGTAAGGTTTTTATGATAACATATTTAATAATATAATAATTATAATGAATGCATAAGTGAGATGTGGCTAAAAGGGTACATAATAGGTTTTATTGTGTTTTAAATTTTGATTATTTTTCATACCTTGTTACAAAAATATCAACAATACCAGTTTGTCATTAACGAAATCAGTCACTCTCCTTTTGTTATATGTGAATACGTAAATAATACAAAGTGACTAAAACATAGTATTATGAAGCCATTATTTTAATAATGTTTCATAGTAATATTATTGGAATTTAGCGTATTTCACGAATTTCATAACTATCCATTACTTCACATAATGATAAAATTAATTAATATTGTTGTAATAAATTTTATTTATTTAAATATTTCTATAACGTTTGAATGTGAAAAATAATTGTCATCTAGAACAACTCATTACGGGAAAAATATATAGCGGTGAGTAATACCAGTTTTTTAATATACACATTATAGTTCATTCTACGAGTACCTAAATGTTTATACAAAGATATCTTTTCTTTTTATTTGTACATATATTCATACAAATACATAAAATGAATAGATCTATTCAAAAAATATCATCACCTACTAGGTACAATAAGTACATACAAAGCTATCTAGATTATAATATCAACTAACGCAGTAAAATGTAGATATGGATGTATGTATAATAATATACTTTATTTTTTATTTATTTCTTAACTATTGTACTTTTATCGTGTAGAAAATCTACATAAAACTGAAGCTTTCGTATATGCATATAACACGTTAAGTAAGTAATTAAAAAACCTTATTTCAATTCAAATAAATTTTTTCAAGCAGTGTTGCAAAGCACCTACACTCTTATTTATCCACACACCTTAATGATGAATTTTCTATATCACCAAATTGAGTGTTTTATTTTAATGTTTTATCAAATAAAAAAATTATTATATTCGTAAAAATAAAAAAATGTATATAAAAAGATATTTTTCGAAATAATAAGAAATAAATACTACTCAATAAAAAAAATTATATATATATATTTATGAAAATTATGATAAACAATAAAGTATATTATTCCACTAATTTAGTTAAAAGAAATTAATAAATGATTATTTGGTTTAATAATTTTGCAAACAAATTTTTCATTATTAAAAGTTTTTAAAAGAAAACTGTCAATATGCCTGTCGTAAAAAATATGTTTTAAATTATAATATATGTTGTATTTATATAAATAAATATTAAATAATATCAATATTAATATTAAAAATATAATTATATTTGAAATGTGTCTCGTTTCTATACATAAAACGTCATCAATTGTACAGGGTTTTTTGAAGCATTTGTTCGAACATATTGGTTAAAAAAACCATGACTGTATAACGTAATAATATACAGTAACCGAAATTCGCTTGGTTGGGCATACATTTTCGATAATTCAAAAACACTAACTGGAAAGTGAATCAATACAATTTCTAAGTGCATAATTTGTGTTAGTTATTCCTGAGAATAGAAGACGTGTTCGGGGAAAAAAAGGTAATAATTATAATAGTATCTATAGAGAAAAACCGATTGCGAATTAAATTGTTATTCAAATAATGATTAATATATTATATTTCGAATATGTGCTCAAATCGTATAACAAATAAACTAAACAATTTGAATAATATATTATTTTCTTGTGTAGATCAGATTATCTAAATAAATAAATATGATTATTTTTAGTGTACTTATATGCATACCACGACCATCTTTACAACGAAGCTGTGACAAGTGTGTATTATTTATGTAAATAAAATTAAGTACATTAATTATATATATATATATATATATATATATATATATACATGTTTATGTATATGACTATCATATGAGAATAATTCCAAAATTAATTATAATTAACTATAAAGGATGGTGCCGAGCCACAGGTATTGTGGATGTCGCTTAAGTGAATTGCTCAGATAAGGTTTTAGAGATTGTAATCACTATATGTTTGAAAGGAATGCTAAAAAATTGCATCCAACAAAACGATTCTGAGTGGAGTTTCGGTGTAATATTATTTATTATTAATAATATTATATACAGTGTGCATAGGGTATATAATAATTTGATTAACCTTAATTTCCATTATTTTAATTTTTTACAACAAACATAGGTAGCAAAAATATTTAATTTCAATTGTTATTTTACATCAAAATGATACACTTTGATAACAAAATTAAAATACTAATAAAAAAAAAATTGACCTATCATTTTCAACATTTAACATACAAAATTACCGCTTTTAGTACTGAAAACCTCAACATCTAATAATTGCAATTAAACAACTAAAATTTTTCGGTAATTTTTTTGTGCCGCTTTTAATGATTATTAAGAAAATAATTTTCTTCAAATTTTTGGTTCGTTCTTTACACATAAGGAGACAGCTGAGAAAGTCGAGAAAAATTTCAAATAAAGGACCAACCAGATACAATTTGTTACCAAAACATAATGCATAACGAGATCGTCCGAGCATTCTTTTTAGTTGACAATTTGAACAGAGAAAAAGAATATAAATATTACAATATACCGTCATTGTAAAACCAATAGCTCTATCACATTGTTCAGAATATCAAAAAAAAAAATTAATTTAAAAAAGAAGGTCTGATTTTCAGTTTTTAGATACTTAGAAATTGAGAGCCCAATGGAATGGTGTTTGAAAAACATGACAAGTTCGTACAAATTCTTAATGAAATTAATAAGTAAATAATTTTACTGTAAATATTTAAAAAATATGTGTTAACTAATGGAGTAATCAAAACACCCAAAAAATCATCGTAATTCGAACAAATTTTTGGAATTAATACATTATTTATAAGACATTAATTAAATATTTAACATTATTTTTGCTTTATTAAAATTTCTTTGAAAATAATCGCCGAAAATGTTATACTATTTTTGTGTGTATAATCAATAAAACATTTTCTGGGGTATATAATATGTAGATGTATATATTGTAAATATGAAGGTATACAAAATCGCCTTGTAAAAATGTATTTAAAAAATGGTTTTATCACAATAAAAGATAAAATCCATCATCAATCATCGTACCTACTGAAATGTAGTGCTGATTATAAACATAAATCGAGAATTAATAGGTGAAAAAAAATTTTAAAAATTAAAATAAATTTTAAAAATTAACTTTTCTCTGTGTCACATGAGTGTTTCAAATAATCGAAGGTTAACTTTAAATATTATCTCGAAATATTACCAAATTGTAACGTTGCAAACTGAATAGACTGCCTATGTTTATAATTAAAAAACTGTTATTTCTTGATTAAAAAATGCAAGATTAATGTTCTTATGATAAAATGATTATAGGTTTTTATGAATTAAATGAACGTTACGCACCAGTGTTATGCAAGAGTAAGATATCAGATTTATATTGCAATATTATATTTTATAACAAATATTACAGATCAGTTTTCTAAACCTTACCTATACAATTAAGTTTAATAGTATTGTAAAACTAATGCATAAAATAATTATGATAATATTTAATAATATACGTTGTAATTATTTGTTATATTTTTCAAACTTTACATTCATTAAGATTTTAATTTGACCAAAAATATAACATATTTTTTACTTCTTAATATTATGAATGTGAAATATTTTAATTGTTATTACATAAAAAACCATTCCGTCATATTCAGGTGATTTGGAAACTATAGGTTATACTGGTAACGTGTTTTTACATTGCATTACAGACTGAAGAATCGATAAACGTTTTAATCATAGAATAATACATTTATTCAACAATAATATATTTATATAAATTATTATATTATAGAAAAAAAATTAAGAGGGATAAATATTATTTATATTATACAAATATTCCATAATATATAATAAATATAAAATAAAAATTGTCTTCTCTTCTCTAAAGGAAATGCCCAAGAAGGTTTTCATTTGACGTTTTACTCTATCAGTGAGTAAATAAATGTGATAAATGTTCTAATTGATATTTAAATACACATGAACGTCATCAGTAAAAATTTAACGAAATAAGAAAAAGTACAACACATCATAAATTATTGTCCAGTGGCCTTCATAATGAAAAATGTGTTTAGACAAAATGAATGCATAAAATTCCTTAAATGCTTATATTTTGTTAAAATAATTTTAATGTTTCCTTTAAAATTTAATTTTTTTGTCATGAATGCAACGTAGTGGCAAAGCCAAGGCAAGGGGGGGGGTTGATTGTTCTGCAGATATTTAAAAACATTTAATAATGCTTTCATTACGTCAGGCATCTTTTAATAATTTTACTAATTTATAAATTTATCAAGAAAGTAAAAAAAAAAATATTAACATTAGCCCCCCCCCCCCAAATAAAAATCCTAGCAATTCCAATGATGTAATCCAACGAGAGCATCAATAATTGTCTCGCGTGCCTAAAAATACGTAATCGCATTCTGACGGCATACCTTCCTCCGAAACCGGTCCAATAGTCACCACTCAATATCAAGATTTCATTAATTATAATGAAATGCCGGCCAAGCTTATTATTATACTTCTACTTAAGATTTGACTCTCGTGTAAAATATAGCAAGAAAGATTGCTTGTGTTTTTTTGCTCTGAGTAAAAACGTTAAAAAATATGTGTTAGAACCTTGAGGGATCTCTCCCAGCGAAGTTTCACAGAGGGCGAGATGGGTGTGCGATTCGTGTATGATACACATCCATCCATAAGGGATAAAAATCGGGTATGTATTTTTTTCATCTTGGCCGGTATTTTGTTTTTTTTATTTTTCATAAATTGATTCATTTTTTCCCCCTTCTTAAACCGTTGATATGGATTGTATAATAATATTATTATTTTGGTTGCAAGACATTTTGTTGTCTTGCCTTTTATTTCAATCGGTTCATTTCTTTTTGGTTGAAGTTTTACGCCGTCGGCTATCTCCACAAATAATAGTAATACTTAAAAGTAAAAACTTGGTGTTCATTAAAAAAAAAAAACATACTAGATCTCCAACACCAGAATTGTGTTCTGCCCATCTAGCTTGGCGATCAGGCTAGAAGCGAGGGCACCAGTAGCGTTACATGATTTCATTCAAAGGAAGACATATTGCAACAATTAAAATAAAATCTTCAAATAAAATTTTCACGCACATGAAACCTACTAAATTATATAAGATATATGTTGATTGCACAATTTAAAACTACCGTTTTTTTTTATCTGACTCGTATGATAACGTTGAATGATTTCTCACAGTTTTCAATGAAAATTATAAAATATGATTAAAAATATACGTATATTTCACTATAAAAGTAAATAATACTTTATTCGATTTTTTTTTTTGTATCCTATGGATTAGAATTTACTAAAGTATTGAAACGTAAGTTATATTTATTGAAAAGTATTCCTTAGGAATAATAACTTTTTTATTCTTAATGTTGTATTAAGTTCTTTTACTGGTGAAAAGTATTCTTCACAAGATGTAGGATATTGTTAAGGAACTAACAGAGTTACTTTAAAAGTAAAATACTTAGGAATATTTATTATATTATTTCAAGATATAAACAATTAAATTATTAAATATTTTTCCAAATGAAATTCAGAGTTTGTGTGCATATTTATATTTTTATAATCGTCTTTAATTTTATTTAAATAAAGAATATTTTGCTTTTAAAAGAAATAAATCTTTGTATAAGAACTCGTACTTTATACTTGAAAATAATGTTAAGTCCTTCCTATAACTAATATTCGACATATCACTTCTTCAGTGATATATGAGTGTGTTTTATACTCGTAAAATAGACTATTTTTATCAACTAAATTATTAATCATAACAATATATACATTGAAATAGTTTTGGTCCGTGGATACTTTATATACCTCAGAGATATTATCAAACAATGGATAAGTATGTAATACTTTACTGTGATACATTATAAGAAGCAGAAAAAAACACATTATTATATGAGCATAACAGTTCGGAAGAAGCAATGCAGGGGGTGTTAATGATGTTTTTACACTTAAGTTAGGTTAATGGAAAAGAGTTGTGATGTTTAAATTTTTGGCCACTCTTATGCAGCTGGCAATTGTAATTCGCTAACCGTTAAATAAGATTTATTGAAATAAAACAATTATATTGAGAAATATAGAATTTATTTAATATGAGATATTTTGAATAATTATGAACAAAAAAAAAAAAGGTAGCAAGCCGCGGAGTGTTGTGAATGTCGCTTGAGTGAATTAAATGGATAAAGATTTTAGAGTCTATTTTTATTACTATATATTTGAAAGCAATGACAAACCGTTGCATTCAATAAAACGATTCTAAGCGGAGCTTCGTTGTATTATATTGGATATACAACAAAGCTATCCATTTTTATAAATTAAATATACAAATATACATTTATACATATTTCTTTTTGTAGTTTATACTAATGCAAGAAGTCCGATGGATTTTTGCCACAAAATTGAATCACCAGCAATCGATTTTGCTAGTTTATTAAATGAATATTATGGTATCGACCTAAACCAACAGCAACAACTCCTACCTGCGTCTATACTTCTTGGGGAAGAAAATACTCATCTCACCTTGAATTTTATTAAATCATCTTCGTTTATACATCCGGTACCTAGAATTGTACATCCTGAAATCAATCCCAACAATACTTCTGCGGCTACAACGCAACTTCCTGTACAGCAAAGTGAACAGCCCACCATCGATTTTAATCAAACATCTGTGTCTACACATCCGGAACAAAGTGGTATATATCCTGAGAGCAATCTTTACGAACCATCTGCATATACATCACATCGCAATTACAATTTGGACTTTGACTTAAACGAAAGTTTGATCGAAAATGATGAAGAAGATATTAATTAGTATAAACGTTTTAATAGAACGCATGTTGTGAAATTTCGCTATCATAAATTTCTTTGTAATAAAATATATTTTTAACGATACATGTATACAATATATATATAATAAATATGTTAATACCTCAATATATAAATATATTGCAATAGATTTAAACATATTTTCTCAGTAATTATGCATACAGTAATATACCAATTATGTCCTTCATTTTGAACATGTTATTGCTACAATTACTTCTTCAATAATAATACTGAAAATACGTTTTCATATTAGATAAAATTAAAAGAAAATACAAAAGGTTTTATTCAAAAATTTAAGAAGATACCAATTATAATAAATAAATAAAATTATATTAAAGAAGGCAATTATAAATAAATAATTAATTAAAACAATAATAATAATAATAGTATTATTAATAATAATAATAATAATAATAATAATAATAATAATAATAATAATAATAATAATAATAATAATAATAATAATAATAATAATAATAATAATAATAATAATAATAATAATAATAATAATAATAATAATAATAATAATAATAATAATAATAATAATAATAATAATAATAATAATAATAATAATAATAATAATAATAATAATAATAATAATAATAATAATAATAATAATAATAATAATAATAATAATAATAATAATAATAATATTATTATTATTATTATATATATTAATAGATATTAATTAACCCACAATTAAAAAAATTGAGTTTTGATATGGTAAAATCACTGAGTTTTAATCATTTTCTACGATTATTTTTAATTTAAATTTTAAAACGAAATATGCAATATGTATAAATCATCTGAGTAAATAGTCATTTATCATTTAAGTAATGGTTTTATCTGGGTCACCTTCAATTTTTTTTTTCGAGCCCGTTATAATATAGCTTACTGCTTTTACCATAAAAAATACATATCAGTTTTAGCTATAACAACAACTAAACGACTATGGATCCTAGAAAACTAATTTTTATCGCCGCAAGTATTGAAATTATTTTTTTGGAAAATGCGACTTCTAATTCAAGTGTGTATAATATGCATATGTAGATAATGGTTAGGAATATTCAAATAATTAACTTACATATGTTATTATATTACTGTACTTACATTAAGTATGTGCAACATTCTCTTTTGACAATAAGTTAATACAAAGATTTGGTTATATAATAATTAGAATTTTTATTTGCTTAATAAATAGGTGGTTGGACATATGAAGGTATGCAATTTTGGAAAGTTATATATTTAATAATTGCTATTTTAACAATTCTTTTTCTATATATTCTTCTATAAAATTTATTTTTACTTTCCAATAATGATCTCCCTCAAATCCCTTAAAATTTAAATGATGCCACCAGATGAAAATGTTTTCGTTATATTAAATCATAAAGAAAACAACTATCTTCATATAATATATAATTTAACCAATCGTTAATGAAATCCAAATACTTTGTTTATTATTTGGAAAATTTTCAAATGTGTGTTATTTTCGAGTGTTAATTAATTAATGTATATTTAATACAGGGTGTCCATATATAATTGTTTTATCACAGTTGTTTAAAACACACAGATTGGCTTTTGTTATAGAAGTAACTTTAAACCTCGTGAACCGAGTTGTAGAGGTTGAGCAATAGAGTGACCGAATGATGTACACTGACAAACAAGAAAACAAAATAATATGATTTTGGAAATTAGTGACTTAATTTAAATTTTAAATTTGATTTGCGAGAATATAATATTTAGAAAAAAAATTAATGCATTTTAGATTCAAAGTGAATGCTACATACATATAACATAATAGATACATATCACTGATTATAATACATAATTTTCTTTTTTCTTTTAAGAATGTTTGTGTAAGTTTTTTGATTACATTTAATTTAGTTAATAATTTATATTTGTAATAAATGAGGTTGGATAAGTTTTGGTAATATAGAATACTCAAATTGTTATTGCATTATAAACAATATTATGTCGAATATTGTTTAGTTTCTGAATTTCAATTAGAACAGATGTAATTATCTATATGAATATATTAATAAAATATTGGCATTAAGCATGAAATCTATTTTATCCGTTTAATTATATTCTTCAAAATATATGATCATAATATGAACAAAATTCCGCTATGTCTATGAAATTTTTACTAACGTTTCATAAATTCAATCGAAGTCAATGTACACATAGACGAATTTAATACCTATTCGATACGTCATATAATGAGAAAAGAAATCAATAGTGTTTTAAATAAATAATTCTATATACATTAATATTACTATAACAATTTAATGTTTAAAATATTAATCATCAAGACCAACTCGTGGTGCATGGACAATTTAAGGGTGAGTGACTTCGTTATTTGGTCCATTTATGTATATAAATATAATCATTTAGGACCATTCAAAATACCTATACTTACTAGTTTTTAAAAAATATCGATTTTTTTGTATTTACCATCGAAGTTACAATATATGGATAATAATATACATTATAAATTTAAATTATCGCGCACTGTACTCTACTATTTTTTGTAGAAAATCAAACCAAAACTGAAGCTTTCATACATGCATTTGACAACGTGGGTAAGTAATTTTGAAACAAATTTTTCTTAAATTTAAACTTCATCCATTTGTAAAATATTTTAATATCTACAATTATCCATCTATGCACCTAAAAAAATAGTTACAGTTATGAAATTAAATACTTTAAACATACTTAACATGATGGTAATTAAATTTCACAATTTTATCAAAAAAAAAATATTTAATAGAATAATCGCCAACTTTTCTTTCCGAGACTTCCAAATGCCTAAACGCTAAAATTTACAGTAAAAAATACCCGAGTAGCACCAAACATACTAAATCCATACACAGTGGCGGTTTCAAGGAGGGCCGAGGGACCGGTTTCCCCTTGGCTGTTATATATTCGTAGTATATATATATATATATATACGAGTATATATATTTATATACTATATATAATATATGTAATGCCTACCACACATCAATATTATGTATTCATATATTTTAAATGCAAAAGAAGAATTAATATAAGGAGATAGGTAACGAAAAAAGATTTGCGAATAATATAAATTAAAACACATCACATTAATTGTCGTTAATATTTTTATTTATTTATTTTATTAAGGAAAAAGTGGCGATTAATAGTTACTGAACTTTTTAAAATTTACATAAATACATTCATTATTGTTTTTAAAAAAAGAATGTAAACTAGTTAACAACTTGGTCACATAATGAAACTGCACATTTTATTAAGTGGTGATAACCTAGTTGATATTTAACATTTAAAAACCGTATCTTAATAATTTGAAATAAATATTTCCTATTAGTTGTTTCTGAGAATGCTGTCAGCAAGGAAAAATGTAACATCTTTTATTTAAACTTATACAGTTGTACTGATTGTGTCCTATGTGATTCTTCAATAATAAGTAGTACAAAATATTTCACATATGTGGCATAATCATATAACTAATAATGTTAAATAATATATGTATCATTATGTTTTCTAGTGTCTAATTATATAAATATGAATTTTGTAGGGATTTTGTATGAATATCACAACCATCTTTACACTGAAGCCTTTACGTGTACGTATCGTTATTTTGAATTAATGACAGTGTTTTAATGTCTAATAATAATAACATTAATAACAATATTAATAATAATAATAATAATAATAATAAAAAATATAATAATAATAATAATAAATCATCACATCATTGTAATCTTAAGCACATTATATGATTTGCAGTTTTTATGATATCAAAATTAAAACCCTATGCATTGGTGTTACTTTAACATATCACGTTCGTATTAATTTTTAATTAAACCTCAATAATTTTACTGTAAATTTAAAGATAATTTTATATTATCATTATTGTCTATTAATATTATAATCATCCACTAATGATCGTATTAATGTAGAATGTTGATTTAAATTAATGAATTAGTTAAAATTTTAGATATATATATATATATATATTTTATATATTTTTTAGATACTGTGTATGTATATTTTAAACAATAAAGTGTTAACCCCAGGTGTTATTAAAAATAATAATATATGTCAAATCACAAAGTTTTTAAAATACGTAGGGTGTCTAATAATATAAAATAAATAATATAAATTAAGAATATATTTAATACTACATGATATATGATATTATGATAAATAATTGTAGGGTTTGCATTGGCAGTCACATATCGCGATGGAAAGAAGTTTTGCAAAAGTATGATATTAGATTTATACTAAAATATATGTATATGAAAAATATTATATATTTTAATAATCTTACCTATAAAATTTGAAGTTTTATACCATTCTATAACTGATGTGTGAAACATTTATGCTTATATTTAAAAACTATACTTTGTCATTAGTTATAATTTCAAATCCTACATAATATCTCTATACATTCATTGAGATTGAATTTGACAATATCGTAAATTGTATTTTATACATGTCAATATAATGAACTTGAAATATTTTAAGTATTATTGCTTATTCAATTATACTATTATTTTTAGATAATATGGGATCTGACGGTTATACAAGTAATTTTGTGCACATTACAGTACTGAGTACAATATAAGAAGTCAAATAACTTTTTTGTCATAGACTTTTATTTTTCGACTATAATAAATATGAATATATAAATGTATTATGAGAACGCAACATTATAATTAATGATAAATAAATATTATTAATTTAATTATACACGCAAATATTGTCAATAATCAAATTATATAAAAAAAAAAATCTCTTCTTTTAAGGCACAGCCCAACATGCTTTTTATTTGTCGTTTTACAGTATGCGTGAGTAAATGGTTAAGTTATATGTTCTAATTTCTATTTTAAGTAACACAATCAACAGCAATTTTAACAAACGATATACCTAAACCTAATTATAAATATTAATGACCTGCACTATCAAAGATGTAATTGGACAAAATAAATTCATGCAATTTTCTTTTTTCTTTTAAGAATGTTTGTGTAAGTTTTTGATTACATTTAATTTAGTTAATAATTTATATTTGTAATAAATGAGGTTGGATAAGTTTTGGTAATATAGAATACTCAAATTGTTATTGCATTATAAACAATATTATGTCGAATATTGTTTAGTTTCTGAATTTCCAATTAGAACAGATGTAATTATCTATATGAATATATTAATAAAATATTGGCATTAAGCATGAAATCTATTTTTATCCGTTTAATTATATTCTTCAAAATATATGATCATAATATGAACAAAATTCCGCTATGTCTATGAAATTTTTACTAACGTTTCATAAATTCAATCGAAGTCAATGTACACATAGACGAATTTAATACCTATTCGATACGTCATATAATGAGAAAAGAAATCAATAGTGTTTTAAATAAATAATTCTATATACATTAATATTACTATAACAATTTAATGTTTAAAATATTAATCATCAAGACCAACTCGTGGTGCATGGACAATTTAAGGGTGAGTGACTTCGTTATTTGGTCCATTTATGTATATAAATATAATCATTTAGGACCATTCAAAATACCTATACTTACTAGTTTTTAAAAAATATCGATTTTTTTGTATTTACCATCGAAGTTACAATATATGGATAATAATATACATTATAAATTTAAATTATCGCGCACTGTACTCTACTATTTTTTGTAGAAAATCAAACCAAAACTGAAGCTTTCATACATGCATTTGACAACGTGGGTAAGTAATTTTGAAACAAATTTTTCTTAAATTTAAACTTCATCCATTTGTAAAATATTTTAATATCTACAATTATCCATCTATGCACCTAAAAAAATAGTTACAGTTATGAAATTAAATACTTTAAACATACTTAACATGATGGTAATTAAATTTCACAATTTTATCAAAAAAAAAAAAATATTTAATAGAATAATCGCCAACTTTTCTTTCCGAGACTTCCAAATGCCTAAACGCTAAAATTTACAGTAAAAAATACCCGAGTAGCACCAAACATACTAAATCCATACACAGTGGCGGTTTCAAGGAGGGGCCGAGGGGACCGGTTTCCCCCTTGGCTGTTATATATTCGTAGTAATATATATATATATATATATACGAGTATATATATTTATATACTATATATAATATATGTAATGCCTACCACACATCAATATTATGTATTCATATATTTTAAATGCAAAAGAAGAATTAATATAAGGAGATAGGTAACGAAAAAAAGATTTGCGAATAATATAAATTAAAACACATCACATTAATTGTCGTTAATATTTTTATTTATTTATTTTTATTAAGGAAAAAGTGGCGATTAATAGTTACTGAACTTTTTAAAATTTACATAAATACATTCATTATTGTTTTTAAAAAAAATGTAAACTAGTTAACAACTTGGTCACATAATGAAACTGCACATTTTATTAAGTGGTGATAACCTAGTTGATATTTAACATTTAAAAACCGTATCTTAATAATTTGAAATAAATATTTCCTATTAGTTGTTTCTGAGAATGCTGTCAGCAAGGAAAAATGTAACATCTTTTATTTAAACTTATACAGTTGTACTGATTGTGTCCTATGTGATTCTTCAATAATAAGTAGTACAAAATATTTCACATATGTGGCATAATCATATAACTAATAATGTTAAATAATATATGTATCATTATGTTTTCTAGTGTCTAATTATATAAATATGAATTTTGTAGGATTTTGTATGAATATCACAACCATCTTTACACTGAAGCCTTTACGTGTACGTATCGTTATTTTGAATTAATGACAGTGTTTTAATGTCTAATAATAATAACATTAATAACAATATTAATAATAATAATAATAATAATAATAATAATAAAAAAATATAATAATAATAATAATAAATCATCACATCATTGTAATCTTAAGCACATTATATGATTTGCAGTTTTTATGATATCAAAATTAAAAACCCTATGCATTGGTGTTACTTTAACATATCACGTTCGTATTAATTTTTAATTAAACCTCAATAATTTTACTGTAAATTTAAAGATAATTTTATATTATCATTATTGTCTATTAATATTATAATCATCCACTAATGATCGTATTAATGTAGAATGTTGATTTAAATTAATGAATTAGTTAAAATTTTAGATATATATATATATATATATTTTATATATTTTTTAGATACTGTGTATGTATATTTTAAACAATAAAGTGTTAACCCCAGGTGTTATTAAAAATAATAATATATGTCAAATCACAAAGTTTTTAAAATACGTAGGGTGTCTAATAATATAAAATAAATAATATAAATTAAGAATATATTTAATACTACATGATATATGATATTATGATAAATAATTGTAGGGTTTGCATTGGCAGTCACATATCGCGATGGAAAGAAGTTTTGCAAAAGTATGATATTAGATTTATACTAAAATATATGTATATGAAAATATTATATATTTTAATAATCTTACCTATAAAATTTGAAGTTTTATACCATTCTATAACTGATGTGTGAAACATTTATGCTTATATTTAAAAACTATACTTTGTCATTAGTTATAATTTCAAATCCTACATAATATCTCTATACATTCATTGAGATTGAATTTGACAATATCGTAAATTGTATTTTATACATGTCAATATAATGAACTTGAAATATTTTAAGTATTATTGCTTATTCAATTATACTATTATTTTTAGATAATATGGATCTGACGGTTATACAAGTAATTTTGTGCACATTACAGTACTGAGTACAATATAAGAAGTCAAATAACTTTTTGTCATAGACTTTATTTTTCGACTATAATAAATATGAATATATAAATGTATTATGAGAACGCAACATTATAATTAATGATAAATAAATATTATTAATTTAATTATACACGCAAATATTGTCAATAATCAAATTATATAAAAAAAAAAATCTCTTCTTTTAAGGCACAGCCCAACATGCTTTTTATTTGTCGTTTTACAGTATGCGTGAGTAAATGGTTAAGTTATATGTTCTAATTTCTATTTTAAGTAACACAATCAACAGCAATTTTAACAAACGATATACCTAAACCTAATTATAAATATTAATGACCTGCACTATCAAAGATGTAATTGGACAAAATAAATTCATGCAATTCTGAAAATGCCTACCTATTTGTTTAAGTAAATTTAATGTTTACTTAAGTTAGGTTTGAATAACAAAGCAGTTTTCACATTTTTTTTCTGAAATAATGACATTGCATCAATTGAAATGAAATCTCTATAAAATGTCTTGGTTTTTAAAACGTTTTATTTAGTTCACAATTAAAACTAACCGCTGAGCTAAAATTGAGTTGAAATTTGGAACACATATATAAACCAATGACAATATAATAGAGTATAAAAAAACTTAAGAAATCATTAAAAAAAATTTAGTTAAAACTTGTTTAGAAAATCGTTTTTAAGCTTTCCGTCATCTTGAAAACTAAAAAGTAAAAAAATAAAATAAGTGAACAATTTTTTTTTAGTAAAATGAATTTAGTTTTATGAAATTCTTGCGCTAAACGTTATAACTTTCTAACTATGACTTTAACTGCATTATTGTATTTTAAACTGTAAAAAGTGAAATTCATATTATATTATGTCGTCCAACTTAAAAATATAATATATAAAAACATTAACGAAAAAGAATGATATACATTTATATTTTAGATTACTAATTTGATTATTTGTTTTTGTTATAAAATCATGGCCGCTGTAATTTAATGACGAATAACCAAAAAGTGAAATAATTAATTCTCAAATATCTTACCGAGTCTAAAATTAAATATAGTCAACAATTTATAGCATAATTTGAGACTTATAATGTTGGCGCTAATGATTTTACAACGAAAATAAATTATCGAACTAATGTTATACCACTTTTTCGTTAGTTTTTTTATATTTTATATTTTAAATATTTTTTGTTGGTTGACATAACATACCAATACTTTGATTTTTACAGCTTATAGTATTGATATTGCAGTGTAAAATAGAAAGTTATTACATACTATTTGGTGCAGGAATTTCTTATTTTATATCGTGTAGTCCACGAATTTCTTCTCAAAATTTTTTTTATCTAAAATCTCTTGCGGGTACATAATAAATATCTTGAATTTTTAAAAATTGCTGTTTGTTAATGTTACTCATGTAGTAGTAATGGATGAAATTTCACTTTTTTCATTGGAATAACACAATAAACTTAAAAATATATTTATGGTTCACATCACTAGTAAATAATATTTAATTTGTATTTTCTTTCATATGAATTAGAAAAAGATCAACCAATGGAAAGTAAATTATATTTATTCGATTTCGTTTTGAAATAATAACTATTTTGATTTTTAATACTACTATAGTTTGTTTAATAATATGGTATCTATAGAATAATGATAGGACACCAACAGAGCAAATGATAAAAAAAAAATTATTTTATATAAGAAATTTGAATATTTGGTACTTGATATAAACAGTTATTTATTAAAAATTTTCTTAAACAAAATTCTTATTGCTCATAAATCGATCCTGGCAGATTTATATTTATTTAGGCGTCGTCACTCGTCAGTATTATCTAAGTGAAAAATGTACACACTTCGATTTTACAAAAATATTAATCATTTTATACAAACTCGTTTTATATAATTAAAAAAATAAAATAAAATTATATACCAATTAATTATGAGTCATATTCTATAAATATTTTGAATTTCATCAGTGTTTTGTGTGTTATATATTATAGTATTTGAAAAAACGTAATAATGAATTATAATAATTTGTTTTGAAATAGACTGGAGTCTTGGATATTTTGATTACATTAAAAAGAAAATCAGCCCATGGATTAGTATGTATTTGTAACTATGTATCTACTAAATTGTATTTAGTCCTTATGAGCTAATACATATAATATTAACTAATAAATAAATTCTTGGAAGTTTGAAATAAAGAATACACTAGTATTATAGGTATTTTGTTAATGGAAGTTTTATAACAATTTATATTGATACCTGAGTCTCATAGATTTGTGATTTAATTTTTTTTCCGAATCATGAATCGCAAATAATTACAAAAAAATGTTTAATAATAATTTATTACTTTATTAATATAAAGATGAAAATTAAAAATCTCCCTGAAATGCAATACATAAAGACTACACCTAAAATATATTTTCTTTATTTTTGCCTTGTGCTTATAAGTAATTTTTCATTTCAGAGCAAGGCTCAAAGGATTCACTATGTTTTATACTTTTGATAATAATTAATTAAATTTATAACTTAAAGAACTTTGAAAAATGATGACACTATTTAACATTACTCGTTACAACTTATCACTTATAGATTTGTAATCAATTTTAATCTATCCTATACAATGCAATATATTTCGTATTTTTTTACTTTTTGCAGTTCATACTAAAGCAAAAAGTCCGTTGGATTTTTGCAATAAGACGGAATCGCCTGCAATTCCAATTGATGAACCTCAACATGTAAATGCTTTAACTTCTCAGAACCAAGAGTACAATCAACCAACTGCATCACCATCACTACATCATATACAGCAAAGTGGACGTCTTACCTTTGATCTTAATCAACCATCCATGACTACACATCAAGAACACCGAAGTGAACATCCTGATATCAATGCCAACGAAACATCTGCATCTACATCTGGTGGCAATAAAAATTTGGGCTTCGATTTAAATGAATACCCTCAATAAAAACTTGATATTGATAAAAGAAAACCTTATTTGAATTACTTACCTGTTTTAAAATCTTTTTTATCGATATGCTTCATTATTAATATATTAATATATTATTAAGAAAATAATAATAATAGTTGAATATTTATAAGTTAATTAGAGTACAGACCAAAATATAAAAATTTTTTTTATTAAAATCATGTTCCTACTAACAAAGGTTCAAACAGAGTCCTTCCACCAGGTCGGTAGTTTTGAATGTGTTAACTGAACGGAAGTGTATTTCCATATATCTGACCAATATTTCCCTAGATCCCTGGTTTTTCTTTATACGAATAAATACGTTTTTTATCAATTTTTTACATTTAATTTAATTTAAAAAGTGTATATGTATATATATATATATTTATTTATTTAACATTTATTATACGCATAGTCCACGTTACAGATATAAACTTAACATTAACTTATACTAATATACAATAGATTATAATAATAATAGGTGAATATGTAACAATATTTAATAATTAAAGGAATAGATGTTTGCTAAGTGCATCGATCTATGAATTGGTTGGTTACAACCGTAATTGGTATGATGAAAAGGGATATAGAAAGTAGTAGTTAAGCGAGAATATTTACAAGGAATCCTTAAATTAACTTCTAATAATAAATCGGGTGCATATATAGTGTTTACACTGGAAGTTTAAGTTGTCTGAAACTCTTCGATCAGCTAAACTAACAAATCGCAGATGACACAATACAGGAAGACAGTCGTGAGGTTGATGGCCAATTTTAAGGGAGTAGGCTATATAGTTTAGAAACTTGCGCTGGACTCTTTCAAGTTGAGCTGTGTCTGATATTGTGTAGGGATTCCACAAAACAGAACCGAATTCAACAATTGATCTAACGAGTGAACAATAGAGGGACTTTAAAGAACAAGACAGTTTAAAATCGTTAGAGATACGTTTGATGAAGCCGAGTATTTTCAAAGTTTTACAACATACGTGTTCAATATGTGGATGGAAATCTAAGTTTGTAGTAAAAAGAATTCTCAAATCTTTCTTAAGTGATACTCTCTCTAGTGAGGCACCATATATGGAATAGAAAAAGGAGATAGGTGATAAACGTCTAGCAAAAGACATAGGCTCAACATTTATTCACATTTAATGATAACCCGATGGCGTTTAACCAGTCAACAAGATAATGAAGTTCATTTTGTAGACAGTAACAATCAGCTTCAGAATCAATTTGGAGAAAGAGTTTGATATCATCGGCAAAAACTAAGAAGCGAAAACGTTGAAAGGCATTCTTTATTCCATTAATGAACAGGACAAATAGCAAAGGAGAGATGTGGCCCCCTTGAGGTACGCCAGATGTGATTTGCGTAACATCCGATTTACAGTCAAGAATTACATTAAAAGTATATATATAAACGTTCATTCATAATTAAGAAATTTAAACAAATTACCATTTAATTCCGACCGATAAACTACTATTATAATAGTATACTGATGTAATTTAATAATATTTAAATTTTTTCTGAGATATGAATTCTATATAATATTTGTATTAAAATTAATTATTATTTTATGTACCTACCTACTTAAATGAGTGAGCCACGTGATTACTTTTGACACATTTTATGTACTCTTACTCCATGGATAGTTAAGTTATATAAACTGTGATTTATATAAAAACATTAGTACCGAAAAATTAAATTGAATACATTCACAAACAGTAATAAATAGTAGTATACCTATTATAGACGAGTGCAAATACATTTTAAGTTGTTAGCTAAAAAGAAAAAGTGACATTTTGTAATTGGTCAACTGAAAATGTAATATCTCTTTTAACTGATGAAAGAACACAATATTTTGACTTATAATAGATTTTTCAAAATCTTGAAATATTCAATACAATAACACAATTGGGTTTTATGTTAATGATTCTATAATTTTGCAAACATAGAATATATTTGGAACAGAATATTTCTATTTAATAATGATTATAACAAAGTTACTGTTTTACTGTATTATAATTTTTTAATATCACGTTTTAGTTATATTCTGTAATTTGCATTAATACTTATATTATTTCTATATTTATGGTAGCAAATGACCCAAGAGAAGTTTTATTTATTACTATTATTATTATTATTATTATTATTATTATTATTATTATTATTTATTATTATTATTATTATTATTATTATTATTATTATTATTATTATTATTATTATTATTATTATTATTATTATTATTATTATTATTGTTTTTAAAGTTAAAACTGACGCAAAAATTCCGTCACAGTTTTGCGCTAAAAAAACATCCACCTGCACCTGTACCTAACTAATAGTACTACAAAGCATATGCATCTACACAACAACTACCTGTAACGCAAAGTGGACATCTTACCCAACAAATGAGTCAACTTTCTTTGTCTAAACCTCCAGCACAGGAAAGTATCGATCCTAATAAACCACCAGAGTCTTCAACAGACTTTAGCACCGGCCTTAAGGAATAACATAAATGAAGACAAAACAAAATCCAGTTATAATGAAGATGCTTACTGGAAAATCTCACCATATCTCAACAGACAATATACATTGTCTGTCGTTTTAAAATTAATGATAAGCTCCATATTATATCAACAAATAAAAATGTTAAAAATATTATAAACACTTAAATATATACAATTTTAGACCAAAATATGAAGAACGTTTTTTATTATAATTAAATAACCACCGAAGATGTTTGAAGATCTGCCAGTAGCAAAATTCTGTTATTTTATTCTGAATATCCTAGGACCTAGGATTTAAATTCAACCATAACCTCAACCCGAGTTCCCACATTAATTATATTTGTTGTAAGGGTTTTAAAACTCTCGGGTTCTTAATGAGATTATCTAAGGGCTTCCGTTCAGGTATGTCAATGAAGGCACTTTTCTGTGCACTTGTGCGACCTATACTAGAATATGGTGCGATTGTTTGGGATCCTCATACTTCAGGTGACTCGTTGCAGGTTGAAAGGGTTCAGCGTCGATTTTTGCGGTTCACTAGCCACTTGTTGCAGATCCCATGTGAACCTCATAACTATACCCCTGTATCTGACTTTCTCAATTTACCATCTTTGGCTGAGCGTAGGCACTTGGCGAGTTTAAATTTCCTTAAAGGTTTACTAAATAATAAAGTAGATTCGTCCGTCCTCATCTCTTTGCTCTGTTTTAAGGTTCCTCAGCGTACCTCTAGGTCAGCTGTTCCCTTTTTCATTCCGCATTCTACCACCAACTACATGTACAATGAGCCCATTAGGCGATTAATGTCTCGTGCCAATTCGGATCCCTCCTTTCTCATGTTTGTTCATGAAATGTAACGTTTATGTTTTATATGTTTAAATTTTTATTGTATTTTATATATGTAATTTACTGTGCTATAATGTTGTAAACAAGGGCCTCGCCCGTAAATATGTTAAATAAATAAATAAATAAATAAATATCTCTATGGTCTCGTTCGACACGCATTTTAAATTTTTTCGTTTACAATATCTAAAGAGAGAGGAAAAGAAATAATAACGGTACTTTAATTAATAGAAATTAAACAAATGACGATAGTCGATATCACATCCATAATCATCTTTTAGATGGAAGAGTATTTACTGACCATGACGGATGCAAATAAAAAATGCACATCCTTATGTAGGTACTCAAAAACCTGTGGTAGTTTTATTTATTATATTTATTTTTCAAGACAAGGACGATTGTCGTATACAAGGAAAAATCATTTATCATATTTTTTTTTTATCTCTTACTATACTGATAAAAAGTCGCATCACATTCTATTCAATACCTATTTATAGTAACTGCAGTTCTATTCACCCTTAGTCACTGAAAAAGAATTTACTAAAAAAAATTAGGTTTTTAATGACCGAGGTAACTTCCAACAGTACTGAAACGATCAAAGGCCGAATTCTTTTTTTTTTAAATTTTGGTTTTGAGAATGATTATGTTCTTCAAAATCACAGAGCGAACAAATTTGTAATTGAAGGGTAATAAACGGGTAGAATTAAAACACGAAAAAAAAGCGGATGAAGTTGTAGGTAAAGTATTGTATTTTATAAAAGAAGCTTAGCGTAGAATTATTAAGGAACCTTATTAAGGAAATAAGACATTTAAAAAAATTAAGAGGTCAACTATTTTGTGAAAATAGTTTAGTTTATTATGAATGCCGTTTAATTTTTTCGATGACAGTGAAGAAGTATATAATAAATAAATTACGCGGCATACATTTAAGCGTGACAAAAAATATTTTATTTGCCTGTACTGGCTTTGAATATAATACATTTTATTTATGGAAATGATACTTTTTTAAAGTTGGTCGAAATCTCAAACTGATTTAACTGGTATAGTTTTTTTAGAAAGCAATAATACCTGCAGATTACAGGTGTCACAGGACACAAAACAGACAAACATAGAAATCTACAAAGAAGCAAAAAACTTAATCGACAGATAGAAAGGCATTGAAAGAGGATAAGACAGAACAGAAAGCATTGGAGGCATTGATAAGTATAAAACGAATCCTAGATTTGTTTTTCAAGCAATGTAATAAGGGAAAGTAAATAAAATATAATTATCTAATATATTACATTGAGGTGTATTAATTAAGTTTTATTTGTAGTATATATAAATATATATATATATATATATATATATATATACTCGTATGTGTGTGTATGTACAAATTGTAAGGTGGTAGGGTGTCGTGTGTCGAAATCACATAAATTAGTGGATTTCGCACGAGTGAAAAACATATTATGTTATTAGTGAGTAGTTAAACTCCGGCCTATACACCGCAAAAAAGAACGGTTATATTATGCACGAAAAAACGCGTTACCACCATCTGTATTTACATCTTCTATTGACTATACAAAATAAACATGTAATCAATGCTCGCGACCAATTATTTTGCGCCTAAACCTTCTAAAGATGAAATACAAAAGTTTTTTCGCTTTCATACGAAAATCTTCAGCTAACGAGATTAAGACATTTAGTCTACAATTTTGGGGTTTCCATTGTAACATGCGGAATTGAAACATAAATATTAATTTAATTATAGAAGTCCACTTAAGATTTTTTTTTATGAAAATGCATTTAAAAAAAAACACATAAAAAAACCTATAAAGCAAATTACGGATTTTGTTCCAACTGAAAATGTGTAAAAAAAATTCGAATTGGTTTTTGTGTATTGTATAATATTGTGTAATTACACTGGAGGCAAATGACTGGTTGCTAAAGGATATTAGTAGTTTACTCGATGTCTTCAGTACTACGTATTTCATCAAATTTCTGTTACTTTTTTTTACATTACAATAAGACAATTAAATAATAATGATATAAATAATTGTTGAGGAAGGAAGTGGTTAAGTTGAACACAAAACAATTGGTAAATCAGTATAATTATAAGATATTATTACGAGTAACATAAACAAATGTAATGGTGTCCAATTGTATTTTACAAAATACTCGTATATGACGATAAAAAGATGTTTAATTATAGTTTTAGTACTGTATAGGCGCCTGCTATAAAAAGTGACACGATTTAATTTCGGATTAAATTGGCTTTAGTAAAACAATTAAACACGCTTAGAATAGCCACATAGGTATTTGAGTGTTTAATAATTGTTTTTTTCCGTTTATTTATAAACGCGTCGAGTACACAGATCTAAGAATATATCACAATATTCTTAATATATTTTACTTAAATATTATATATATTTAAAATATTAAACATAAATTTCATCCAACATTAATATGTTTACAAATAAAATGGTTTACAGTGACTCAAACACAATATACGTAGTTAATCACTTTGTTGTAACAAACCAAAAATATATTTTTTTCATATTTATAATATATTTTGTCCATTGTATGATTATGTATATAATAACATATTATGGTTTTAAGTTAGTAACAAATATCTCAATTTTAATGATTTTTACGATTATTTTACTTAACATGATTACAGTAGAATAAGAAAATACACATACTACACATAATACATATAGTATATGTTCAAACGTCTGTGCAAATACTAATATAATATTTGTCCGTAGTTGTCTTAGATACATATTTTCCCTTTTATACTCGCATAATATATGTGTATATATCAGAAACTTCAATTGTTCTAATCTGTAAGGTACTTATTAGTTAAACTATAAAAGTATCGAAATGAAAATGAATTATAGCAAATTAATTTTGTTGTTGCAAATCTTTCAATTATTTTTGATAATGTTATTGCAAGTAAGTATGGTATGGTAATATATATATATATATATATATAACAAATATGTAATATTTATATAATTAATCTATAAAAATATTTGTCGATGTACTCTACTGTGTATGTGTCAATTTCTATTATAATACATAAGTGATGTAATAATAAGTGATATATTGTTTTTTTTTCTAGATCAAGGTATGTGTTTTCAAAAGCGTTTTATTAAAATAATTCTATTTATCGTAAAATAATTTATATATATATATATATTGATATTACATTAAGAGCTTTGTATACCCATGTTCCAATAGATATATCATACAAACCAAAGGCTACCCTCCGTTAAATTATGATATTATAATAAAACATAAAAAACCATTATGTAGACTATTCACTCATTTTTAAACAAAATTTTATCAATTATCCATTTTTTTAAAAATATTTTATTATGTATTATTTTTCTGAATTAAATGATTTCTCTCTCTCTCTCTCTCTCTTTATCTCTTTTTTCTCTTTGTATGTTCAAATCGTAGGCGGCTTTATTATTATTCCAACTTTTCACTTCAATCACTATTTCCTTTAGGTTTTTATAAGGGACAGCTCACAACTCTTGTGTCTTTTTTTAACTTACCTATGAAGGAGTTGCGAAGTCGTCCTGCTGTTATCTTCTCCTCGATTACACCTTCTAGGACGATGTTATACAATTCTTCTGAATGTCTATACCATGAATACCATTCATTTCCCATCAACTTCGTTAATTATTTCCATCAAACTGTATTTCCAACAATATCTAATATTTTTCCGTTAATTTTTCTTTCCGTCCAAATTATCCTCTCCACCACCTTCTCCAGCACCACATTTCCATGGCTTCCAATGTCTTTTCTTCACCTTTGTTTATAACCCATGTTTTGCATTCCTAGGTCACAATACTCCAGACATACGTTTTTATTATCCATTTATTTACTATTCTATTTATTTTCTTCGACGTGAATGGTTTGATTATGTGACGAAAGGCTATTCTTGTTTGACTTATATGTTGTCTGATTCTTTGATGCTTTTATCGTTCAATGTAATTTCACTCTTTATATAAATAATTTCATAAACTTGTTTTGGTTTCTAATAGTCAAAATATATTTTCGTTTTCATTTTGGGATCTTGTGCACAATATGTTTGTTTTTGCGCCATTTATTCTTATTTTATGTGCTCTAATCGTAGTCTTAATTAAATGTGTGACGTTAGGCATTGTGAGCTGCGATAGGGGTCGCAAATAAATGACAAATTACGTCCCATACAACAAAAGAGAATTTAAAAATTTTTTTTTTAATATTATTAAATTCGTGATTTATTAATATATTAATATAATTTACATAATTTAGTAGAAAGTAAGTATTTTTGAGATTTATAATTTAAAAAAAAAACGATAATTTTTATCATTAATTATCTTAAAATTACTCTCCGATTTACAATGTTCTGCTATAGATTGCAATTAAATATATAACTTTGTTTTACAAAGCATTTTTTGGATGTATCATTTACATTAACATACGTATGATCAAGAGTCGCGATGACAAATGCATCTGAAAATTACATTTTTGTAGAATCAAAATAATAATTATACACTTTATTTTAAGAATGTTTAAGTAAGTTTTTTGTAATTACACATTTATTAGTGGGTAAGATGATACACTTTACATTTTATTTTTATTTATTTATTTTTTTAATACACAATTGTTCATTTTATACATTTTAAGTCAAAACTGATGTGTCTGTCTCAGTTAATGCGCTTATAACTCCGAGAACCACTAATCGGATTTTAATGAAATGTTCACAGATGGTCTTCTTATCATCTCCTGAGTTTAATAGACTACATTCAATTTCACTTTCTTATCATTATCAGATTGATAAAATGCAAAAGTAGTGGATTTGTAGTTATGTGTTAATATCCATGACAACTTAATATCAATGCATATTTTTAAAAATTTTCACTGGGCGACATTAAAAAAAAAAAAAAAAAATTTGGACGCTACGCCTCTTTTCGATGTTATACTGGCATACGCGAAAGAATAGAGGATTTAGGAATGCTATTACTTCCACCAAAATCCGTATAAATCCATCAAAATTTAGAAACATTACATAGAGTAAATTTTTATTTTTGTTCGCTAAATTTCACTTATGGCTATATATTTTAATAAACGTTGTGGATCTTAAAATAAAATTACTTTGATTACATTTTTTTTGGTTAATTTGTATGTTATACTTAGTTTTTTGAGCAATTTGTTATTATATTTACAACATTATTTTACGTTTAATTTACCCTAAAAACTTATTATTTTAGGAGGGTAATTTTATATCTTAATAAATTAATACATAAAAATAATCTAACAATACCATAAACTGAAATGGTCGACTTGGTTGTCCAGCTAGGCACAAATACTAAACTAAATTTGAAAACGATTGATTTGAAGATACACCCATAAAATTGTTTCATATCTGGTTGACGACGTATTATATATGACGCATGTCAAGTGTAAGATAGACATATCCTTATATAGACATGGGTGTTTGCAATAGTCGATGAACAATTATATTGTACAACATATTTTTAAAAATATTTATTTATAGTTCAAATTATCTTATAAAATGTTTAAAAATTAAACTTTATAAATTACTATTACATAAAATAATTAAATATTTGCAAATATCTTAATTTCTGTTAAACAGATGTGTCATCCAGTAATTTAATAAACCATTTACTTAGTTACAACAGTTTTTTACTGCTCGTACGTGTCGTCCAGTATATTCATAGATAATATGGATAGGCCACTCCTATATTAAATTTGCGTGGGGTAGCGGTCCATTTCAAAAGAGGGAGAAGTCACTATTAGAATGCTTCTCTTTCTCGCATGGGGTATATTTTAAGGTTATGTAATGAAATTATTATATTTATTATCTATGGAAATGAGGGTTGGGGGCAGTTTACAGAAAAATGATAAGAGCATCGGCCGTAAAAATGGCTCGTCAAATCTGTTGCCAACTTAGAATTATCGAAAAATGATATGAAAATAATTTATATTTGTTTTATAGGTTACACTGTATATATAATATTTGAAATTTGAACGGTGAACGTATAGACAAATACTATGTTCTTGTCTGTGGCACTAACCAACAGAAATCATATTACGAGTATAGGTTCGACTAAGGTGGATCTATAAGGTGCAAACACTCCCTATAAACGCCATGAGAAAAAAGTATACTTTGTACATTGTACTTGGTAATTTGTACTATATCTAGTAAGATTTTTGTTGGCAATGGTTGGCAGCACTTTTTAAAATTAAAATCTTTATCACTCTTCGAATTTTTATCATTTTTCGGTAAACTACCATCCGCCCTGGAAATTGTACATGGTAATAACAGGTATTTTCAAATGTTGATATTTCATATATAAAAATATATGTAACATTGCCGAAATTCTCCCTGATGATTGGAATACCTGACTTGACTACTTATATAATTACTTAATCACATCAATCTCGCCCATTAAAAAAGTGCTTAGTTGCTATTTTTATGTTTATTATATATTATTACATTGTGACATTTTAGGCATGGAAGAAACAGTAACTTAAAATAGAATAAAGAATAAGAAACCCCATATAATTCTTATAAAATGGCCAAAAGATAAGATTTAATGACCCATCCATATATTTATTATCTACGAGTATATTGGTCAAAATATACACTGCAAAATAATAATTTCGAATACCTGTTTTAGTTGTTTACGCACGTATATTTATTTCGGAAGAATAAAAATATTTGTAATTTGTTGAAAAAAGAATTATGATATTAACGTTTCATAATGATCTAATGTTCGATCATTCATACAAGAAATGTTTATAGTTACAAAAATCGTGAAAAAAAAATAGATAATTTGGCTGCCTCGAATGATATTGCAAAAAGTATTTTTCGAGAATTATTGTGTAACATTATTACTTGCATCTTCTAGAAACTCGGATATCAGGTGCTTCCGGAAGAGAGCTTCCCTATGATCTCGTTGACTTGCCCTTCAAATTTGTACATTTACAACTTTCACTGAAAGTCCCTTCCTCAAACAATTAAATTAATTAGCAGTTTATAATATGTAGGAATAGATTTGAGTCAGGATTTTTATTTCCATGGATGATATTATACGTTAGGTTTGTCAAGAAATGGAAACGACAAAACCTCTCACTGAGTGTGCACTGATTTTTTAAGGACAACTCAGCGATGCCGGTCGGCAGAGTAGTTAGTTAAATATCAAGAGTCACTTTTGTCCCGTTATATTATGTGTTATACATGCGGTGATAATGTGATTACAAAACCACTATCTCGATGGCTTTATTATAATATGAATGTTTTATACTTGCAATTGAACGTGTAGCATACAATAATATTGTTTAAAAATGAATTTATATCGTGGATTTTATTATTCCAATACGTTAAATCACACAACGATAGTTGTTATAAAATGATTTTATGTAAATTAATATTAATGTAACATTTGAATGATAAAAAAAATTATTTAGACCAACTCAAAAATTATGGATTTTATTCAGGTAATTAATATGTAGTTCTTTTGTCTCATATATATATATATATATATATATATATATATATATATATATTATAATATCGAAATAATGCGTGTTCAATGTAAATTATGTTATATACTTTTATAATCTATAAAGTATTTGAATTATAATTCATGTTTATGTAAATTCTGTTACAAAAAACCACGATTACAGTATCAATAATAATGCGTTTGTGAATTGCCGTTCATAAGATTTCGAAAAAGAGCTTATTCCAAAATAGAGCTTGTTCTAGGCTTCGTTCTCAAAAAAAAACTCGTTTTAATAAACGTCTTCATATAAAATCATATTTTCGAAACACTAACCAAACTAGAAATAATAGCGACTACAGCTATTATTATATATGTAGGTGAAGTACGCTTATACGCAGTCACAATTATTGTAGTTCCTGTATGAGCAGTGGCCTATCCCTGCCTCTCTTTAAATACGCCCATGTAAATTATTGTTATTAGGGTAGATCTATTAAAAATATCTGTACCTACTTAAGTACTTACACAACTATCGAGTTATTAGTATTTACCATCGTAGTATAATAAATTGACATATATAATAATAAAATCTTAAGTCTAAAAATAAGGTACTTTTATATTGCAGATAATATTAATAAAACTCAGGGTTTCAGACATGCATATAACCATGTCAGTAAGTACCTAATTTTAAAACAAAAAAACCTATTATTATTTGTGTATGTGCTAAAAAGAATAATTATTTATTATATTTTGTTACCAATTTTTAACGTGATTTTTCCCTTTTAATCGCGTTGTTTCCAGCAGTTTATTAAGTAAAAAAATATATATTACTAATTTGTTTCCATGAAACGAGTATAATCCAACTTAAACAAGAAGGAAGCCGCGTACATGCAGTATTAATTATATAAAATATAATTTCATCTAACGTTTAAAACTAGTTGTTATTCGTAACATATGACTTAACTATTTATAAATATAAAAATCAAATTTTAGTGAACCTGACATAATTATATTAATATATTAGTTGTATATTTTTATTTTTGTATATAAAAACAAAATTAAGTTTTTTAAATTATTCAGTGAAAAAATTTTGTATATTTATATTATATTTGTAAACAATACATCATTTAAATTGTTATTTTTATTACAGTCTTTCTGTAAAAAATTGGTAGGAACAGGAATTGTCTGGAATAGTAGTGTTCAGTTATCGCCGATGAAAAAAAAAGCTTAAAAAATAACATTAAATGAAACTAGATAATTGCACACCATAATTAACTAATTAAGTGGAAAATGTTAATATAAACTTTTTTAAAATTATTAACTACATAGTGCCCATCATTAATTTTTGTAAAACTTAAACATTTATTTATATATTTTAACAAATATGCTTTTTACTAGCCGTTCCTGATAATAGAAATTACAGTCAGAGATTTAGAGGTATCTTTTTCATAAATTCACCGATTGTGTTTAACGTTATTCAAATAATGAGTATTATACTACATTTTGCAAATGTATTACAAACGTAACTAACAATGTATGTACTAAATTGTTGTTTTCCAATATAGAGAAGACTACCTAAAAATATAAATATGAATTTTTTAGGGAAATTATATGCATATCACGACCATCTCTATGAAGAAATAAGGGCGAGTATGTGTCGTACTTGTGAATAAATTACAGTACAATTTATTTAATTAGAAGATATTTATTTATGTGAATGTGATGATAATTACATGGGAATAATTCTGAAAAATAAAATGAAATAAAAAATTCATGGAATCGTTTTAATTTAAAGAATATTCTGGGTTTCAGTTAACAGCTTAGGTATAATTCAACATCCATATACTTGGTGTTTGGAAAATGTACAAGGTTAGTAATAATTTTAAATAAATCTATAATTTTGTACTGTAAATATGTTGTATAAGTATTTGTACATAGGTAGGTAAAATAATAAAAAATATGCAATTTGAACTGATTATTGATATCAATACAGTTATAAATATAAAACATAAATTGTACATCTAAAATTAGCTTTATACCATAAAATAATTTTAAAATCATTGAAAACGTCCTACTTGTAAGTTGTATTCATAATTTGTATGCATAATTAATTAACATTTTGTTGGTATACCTAGCTATATACTAAACTTTTACATGCAAATTTAATGATTACTTCGTCACCAATCATCGATATTATTGATATCTAATTTTATTTAAAAATATATATCTTGAAATACAAATTTAGTTAACATTTTAGAAGTTATATATCTCTTCCCCCCTCGAGCTCAGTATGTATGATTTTAATAATGTAGATATAACCTCAAATAATATTCCAAAATATCCAAAATTTTCGTACAATATAGTGTAACTACACATAATTTCAAACATATTGTCACATTTAAAACTAGAATATTTTGACAAACGATTTTAGACTTTATTAAAAACTTCATGGAGTGCGATGTTCAAAAGGTTTGCGAAAGTAAGATATCACATTTATTCTTTAATACACTTAATTATTATCATATATTTTAAAAACAACCTAAATTGTGGAATTTCATTCAGTAGTAAACCATAAATGATGGACAATTTTTTTATTTAATAATATAAAAAAATTAAATCTTGTTATTAGTTATACTTTCAAGCCGCAAATACATTTAGAAACTCTAATTATCGATATTAAATTAAATTCCCAGTTTAAAATTTGATACCCCAACCAAAAATTATTGTCACTTATATTTTATTATGTTATATAATTTAAAATATATTTAAAATAACATTTTATATTTGAATAAGAATAATGACTTGAAATATCTTAAATTATTACTTAAAAAATCAAACAATTATACTTAGACGACATGGTTAATGGCGGTTATAACGGTAAGTAGTTTTTATATATTACACTACATACTGAAGGTTCGAATACGATTTTAATCGTAGACTAATAGTTTTATAAAAATAATCAGTATATCAAAAAATATATTACAGAAAATTAGAAGAACAATACATAACGAAAGAAATTTTAGTTCATATTACAATCAAGGTCAATTTCCAAATGTTTTCTCTTTTTAAAGGCACAGCACAACATGCTATAAATGTATCATTTTACAAATACAGTGAGTTAAGAATTATGATAAATATTCTTATTCCTAAAATAAATAAATAAATATACGAATATATATAATATATTACAATCATGTTTTATTATCGAGTGTCCTACAATATCAAAAATATGGTTAAACAGAATTTATAGATTTCTTAAAATGCATATTCTAATCTACTGTATTCTAACCTAGTTCAGAAGCAATTAAAGCCCATTTCTGAAAAGCAAACTTCTTTCCATTTCTCTAAGTCTCGAGCTGTTTTATTAAATTGGTCCTCCTCTAATTGTCTTAATTCCTCTTTGCCTTAGCTAATCATCTTTGCTTCGGTTTTCCTAACGTTTTCTTGCTTTGTGTGGACCAGTTCAGAATGCCAGTTGTTGATTTTGTTCCATTACGTGATCAAGCCAGCTCAGTCTCTGATCTGGATTTCTCTTTGTTTGACCTAATATTCTATGTTTGCACCTCATCATTTTTTTGTAAGGAACGTAAATTTCAAATTGTTAGATATCTTTTCTTACATTTGATAATTTTCCTATCCTAAATGTGTCAATTATTGGTTTTTCGTTTTTACTACGGTTAATTTCCCACAGAACACATACTCTCCAACTTGTAACTTCGCTATGTGTTTATTACTGGAGACAGGCATATATTTTGTTTTAATAAAGTAAAGATAATAAAAACAGAAAATAAATAAAGATTAAAAAGGATATGCAAAAAAATAAAATAAATAAAAATAAAAATAATAAATTTATTATTATGTTTTATTTTCATTGATGAGAAGTGACAATTTTTTTTTGTGCTTCGTATCAGTGTCTCTGTTTTTATCCATATTTTTTGATAATTTTCACCTAATATTACGAAATCATCTGTAAATCTTAGTTTTACATCTTTATCCGTTATACTCGTTCCTATCACTGATATTAATTTTAAGTGGATCCCAAACAGATATCTGTTTAAAGCGTGAATATACGGTGTGTCATTGATCTGCCTGTCATGAATCCACTTTGATACGCTCTTATAATATTTTAGCCTTAGTAGTAAAAAATAAGTTAAGCTAAGTTAAGTTACCGTTAATTCAAATAAGCATTGATTCGAAATGATTTCCTTCAAACGAAGACTTTTCATCAATTAAAATAAAATTTCTAATACAATTTGCATAGTTCGTCCGTATAAAACTTATTACAGGCGAAATAGGTTTATTTTAATAGACACATTTATAAACTATATGATATAGCTTGTTATACTTTACTCGTGAGGTAGAAGTGAAGGACATCTCACGTTATTCAATGAAATTCATACCGTTCACGCCAGACAAATCCCGGTAATTACAAACTGGGCGAGACACTTGTCCCGTGAAAGTTAATTTAAGGCCGGCAATGAACTGGATTAAAACAATGGAAAATTATAAACGGAGAAGTAGTCATTAAGGGTAAAAATCGGACTGTATTGTTAGGATGAACTTAAATTCTAATTGACATATGGAATTAGTTAGTAAGTTATGGGGTTTGAAGGGGAGACAATTAAATAGTAAATGACGAAAAAAAAAAAAAACAAAATCCCCAAACCGGGTTCACAAAATTATTAATAGGGCGCAATGATTAAAATGATTCTATATTGAGTTACGGTTGTGCGCGCAGAGTTGTACTGGGATCAATTGATATTAACTAATGTTCAGCGATTAGGAGTATGAAATTGAGAACAGACGATGCCGTCAACACATGGATGGACGGATATTACACTCTTAGATATTATATTGAGCGCGTATTTGATTAAAAAATAATGCGACGGCGAAAGACGCATAATCCCGAATATTATATTGAATGTGTATGAAAAAAAACGGGAAACATGACACGTTGGTGTGATGATTTTGTCGTGGAACGGACACTACTCCGTGTCGTACGCATCTACACACATTCACGGACTGCAACGATGGGAAACTTGTATATCTTTCTGAGATACATTTTGTTCAAAACATTATGGTGTGTGGGGGTGCGTTTAAACCTATAAGTACCGGGAATTTCGTAATATTTTGTATATTTCAAATTTTCTATGAAATATCTATTTGCAAACATACATGATCAAAAGAGTTAAATGGAGTTATCAATAAGATCCAGCAACATAAATAACAAAAACAATTTATATATTTAGGGTAGGTAGGTAGTTTCTGCTTTTATCTAATTTTTCTCCTTAATTTTCTTCTTTCTAACATTGATATCAGGCTAATTTTTTTTGTATAATTATTTTATATGATTAATTTTAAAATAATAAAAAATATTTTTTTAAAAAAAGCTATAAAATATAAAAAGGTTAAGTAAAAAAAATAATAAAAAATACTGGAATTATCAAAACTGATATTTGTGCGATTTTTGATTGCATATTTAGGTCATTCAATAGGTAAAACCTGTATTATTTACAGGGCTCGTGGCTGTTACGTTTCGGGGAGAAATCTATGTATTATAATTAAATTATTAGTATACAATTTTTTTTTTTTTTTACAAAAAAATGATTAAATTTACAATGTACCGTTTTGGATAGGGCGTCATTTATAATTTGGCCTAGGGCTGCAAAATGACTAGCACCGGCTCTGCATAGAGATCGTCGCATACCACTTCATTAGCGCGAACTTAACGAATTTCGATCGTGTATATAACGCATACAATTTACACAATTGTATTTCAGTATATTAGCAAATATAATATTTTTAATACGTTATTTTTTTCATATAAAATAGCATTGAGTACAGTACTTCCAGGTAATTAATGTAGTTACCAATGATTTTACGTTATAAAATAACTATTTTTATTCCAAATATTATTCACCTCAAATTTTTTACTGTTGAATGAATTACAAGGTGTGCAATGTGAGATAAAAATCCGTTGTATTTTATAATATGTCTATATATCTATATGTCTAATCTCTATAATCTAGAATACCGTATAGATGAACGGTAACACGAAAGAAATATTGGTTTTATTGTAATTGAAAAAAAAAACCGGAACACCTTATTTTTTATGTATATATATTTGAACATGACCATTTTCCTAATAACCGCACCATGCTCATTCGCAAGATATTTACTTATGAGGAGTACACAGGATCATTAAATATATTTTCGATTGCGATTCGTATTTAACGTAGATAGACATTTTACTAAATACACCACAATAACAATAATAATTGATCTCAACTTTGTTATATTTGAAAATGTATTGATTTTTATAACAATTATTATCATACGCATAAGTCATATTAGTTACGTAATTATTATAATTGGCTTTATAATTTATTTATTCTTATAACAAGAGTAGGTATATTGTATTTTTAAACCGTATATTGAACCTGGGATACCTAAACAAATCGACAATGAATATCAACTATAATATTTTTATTTCACTATTTTTATGGATCCCAAATTAATCCGAATATTAAGAGTATGGAAAACCCACGTGAATAAATTTAATTTTAAAGCGGTGATTTTAAAACACCTGAATATGTATGCAAAACACTAGAAAATTGAATGTTAAACCTTAGTAAATAATATCTTGTAGAATATAATAGATTATAATATTAAACTTATAAATATATGTTGTAGAGAACTATCACAGAGTGACGGAAGGATGAAATAATTATATATTTTATATTAAAACCGAAATATTATTGGCACTTAATATATGAAAACAAAAATACATATTCATTTCATTAAAAAAAAGAATAAATCATTTTGGAACAACTCGTAATTTATAAATTTGAAAAAAAATTTTTTCATCATTTACCAATAATTAAGTGCTACCGCATACCAATTTCTATATTGTACTGTTAAAACAAATTGTATTAATAATAACAATTAATTAAGTGTAACATTATATTTTTAAATAGCTATAGCATATGGATATTACATTTACATTAGACAAACTCTGGAAAAATGGATAAGTACGTTATAATTAATATAAAACAATTATTAACAAACAATTAAATATCTCTTTCAGTTATAATAACAGCAGTGGCGCAATTATTTTGGAAATCTAGAGAGACTGCGCTATAGCCTCTCCATAGTATTGTGTTATTATTGTACATATTATCGAGTTATTAAAAAAATATGAAGCTATACACGATTTAGGGGGAATTGGGCCCCTAGCCTTACACTAATTTTGCCACTAATAACGAAATGTATTAAATAATGTAATATTAATGACTATTTACGTAAATTTTAGTTGTTAGGAAAAAGGCACCATGTATTTTGTCAACTGAAAATTTTATAAAACTTTTAATAACCAATTTTTATTTCCGAACCATGTTTTTCAAATAATTAGGTACGAAAAAAATCCATCCATGATTATTAATTCTTAAAAATAAAAAAAATCGAAGTGTCTACCGATTGCAATAAATAGTTACCAACAGTAATAATACATAAATTTAATTATTATTAATATGTAGGTATATATTAAAATATTTTTATTTTATTTTTGTAGTACAGCACTATATCACTGTATTTTACTTACTTATCGATCCCGCGTTAAATATATAATACAATTTTAATAACTATCTCTTTTAAACTATATTTATACAAGTAGTTAACATTTTTTTATCTCCGAACTACGAATCCGACATAATTATAAATAGAATTTCACACACAATTTATAATAATGTACAATTATAAAATAATTTGATTTAAAATCTTCATTAATTGCAATTACCAACAACTATAATATGTAAAATTTTTTTTTTTTGCATTGTGCTTACTGCTTATTAATATTTATTTACTTAAAATTGTTGAATTGTCAGTACTATAGAACTGACTACATTTTTCCGTCTTTTTTATAATTAATAGAAGAACGAATATTTTTGTACCGTATATAACTTTGTAATCTTCTTTATACGATAAATCG
Source organism: Slavum lentiscoides (assembly GCA_032441835.1). Classification (NCBI taxonomy): domain Eukaryota; kingdom Metazoa; phylum Arthropoda; class Insecta; order Hemiptera; family Aphididae; genus Slavum; species Slavum lentiscoides. The sequence continues at coordinate 3,848,806 of CM063710.1, read as the reverse complement.
CTACAACTATTTTGATGTGTAGTGTTTGCAATAGTTTTTTTTTCTGTTATCTTGAGTTTTTAAAATCTAATGATTAGAAAATTGTAATTCGTGTTGATAATTTATTTTTGGTGTTGAAACAATATATATTTTTCCATAAAATAATGATTAATACTACTAGGACACTGTATCAATGTATAAAACTCTTTTCTACAATTACGTGTTAATTATATTATATTCTACGTTAATTATTCTATATAATATGTATACAAGTAATTATTTGACCCATGAAGAGTTTGCTATTCGTGTTAATATTATTTGAAATTTATTTATGTATATATATATTTTTTTTAGTTTATACTAACGCAAGAGGTCCGTGGGATTTTTGCCACAATATAGAATCACCTAAAGAACTATTTCCTAAAGATGAACATGGTAATGATATTTACCCAACCAACTTACACCCCCAAGAACCTGAATTCGTGTCCGTTAAGCAGTTCAGGATGTATGAAGATGACGGTAGTAAGTATAGTGTTCATACTTTATATATATTTAAATGTAAGCAGTATACATATATAATGTTTTAATTAAAAGTAAACAGAAGCTGTAATTGTACCTAACACTTACTTACGCATATCTTTTACTGTACCTAACAAATACGGAATGACATTGTATTCTAAAAAACATTTAAACAATATCTCTTTTGTTGCAATTATTGCAATTATTTTTGAAAACGCTGATGCAAAATTTGTGTAAAAGACATGTGTAGAATATAATTCGGAATATTTAAATAATAAATTGAAATATATCGTATAACTGTATAGTCAAACTAATTACGCGTGTGTACAACGGCTTATTATTATATATTGGTGATATGATAATGTGAATTTATCGTTTTCTTTTAAAATTAGATTGGGAATCAAGTATGTATTTTTAGATATCTTTTTATTAAATAATTCAATTTGATATAATATATTTGTATTGTCCGTTTTTGCTTCAAAAACTTTATACTTACGTTCCAAAAATGATCTCATTCATACAAAACTTCATAAAAGATCCGCTCCGATAAAATTATTTTATTGTAATGGATTACAGGAAAACACAAGCCAGGCAATTCACTTATTCGTTAATAATGACATTTTATCAATTTTTAAAAAATTTTTTTTTTGAAAATGTATTATCATAAGAGATTTTGAAAGGAAGCCATTTAAAATTGGACTTATTTAAGAACTCAGCTTTCCTCCAGTAATGCTAATAATTTTATGCCGAGATGGAGGGCTCGTGTAAATGATCGAGTAACGCCTCGTGCATGGACATTTTAGAAAAAAAACTATATTTTCATTTTTGAAATTCGTAGTTTGTTTAAGTCTTAAAATTTTTTATTTCCTAAAATGTAATTTTTTTAGGTTAATATCTGGTAAAACAAATTTTAATAACAAATTTTATGATTTCACTGTAACATTGGTCACATGAACACTAATAAGTAATAAGCGTAGTCAATCTATCTTTCAAGTCACGAGGACAAGTGCAATTATGCAAATGCATTTTAAATTGACATACATACGTATTACTAATAATACATAATTTTGTTCTTCGATTTTAGTATGTTTAAGTAAGTTTTTTGTGATTAAATATTAGTAATAAATTACGAAATGGAGGTGTGAAACGTAACACGGAACGCTTTATTAAGTTTTAAACCAAATATAACAGATCTGCATTTTTCAGTTTCGAAATTTTCAATTGCAACTGATATACCCACACAAATTTTAATATTAAAATATTGTCATTAATCATATATAAGCCACTATTTATGCCGTTATGTATACACCTAATGTGCAACACAATGAGATATAATTTCATTTCTATGACAATTTATTTTACAAGTATTTTACACCTATAATTTTACTTTTACTATATTATATATAATTGTGGTATATAAACAGTGGCGGCTATCTAAAAAAAATTTTATGGGTGCTCAGAATTTTCAGTAGACCACCCCCCACCTAACACTAAAGGGACCAATTTTTTTTAACCTACTTCTTATTCAATACATGTAGTAATTAAAGTCTGTAGTATCTCAAATAATAAAAACGTATTTTTAATGTGATCTTATTTTTTTGCAATTTATTATAATTTGTTGTCAACATAACATGAAAAAAAAGTTCACTTTTTATTATTTTAATACATTACTTAATATTTACATATGTTCAATTATTATGGGGAAAAAAATTAGGCGATTCAATTAAAACGAATGTACTTATGTACCAATATAATAATTATTTACTACTTATTTATTATTTTAATAATTATTTATACTTTTTTAAAAGTCGTTGGAGTACTTTTACTACTTCTTTCCTAAGTTAAGCACTGGTCAGTGGTTTTAGGACTTAGGACTGGGGTTTGAGATCTACCCAGCCACCCACCCAAAAATGTAAGGGGTGCTTAAGCACCTTCTTAATTATGGGATAGTCGCCATAAAAAACAATACGAATATATTACCTATTCATTATTCCTTATAACTAATATTGTTGTTACAAAAAAATAATTTTATATGAATTAATGATGTTATTGCATTTGAATTTTAAAAATCATATAGAACAACTCGAAAGCAAAGGACTTTATAAAAGTGAGTAATACTATTATTTTTTCCATGTATACCTATTTAGTACTTAAACAGTTACCAGGTGTTTAATATTTACCAATTCAGTATATATAATACGAGTATATGAATGTATTAGCCAATGAATACGATACTGCTTATTAAAAATTATATATTTATTATGTATAGTATATTTCTCTAAAACTGAAGCTGTCTTACATGCATTCAACCATTTAAGTGAGTAGTTAAAACAAATTTATTTTTAATATGTATTATGTACATTCTCATACATCCCAGCATCATAACGTACCTATTGAATATATATATATATATATACGAGTAGTTTCTACCAAATATATAAATCTACGCATATATAGAATTGATCAGAAAACAATTTCTATATAAGATACTTATTAAATATTATTATAATATAGTATATGAAATTATTATTAAATACGAAATAGTTCAAGCCACTAATTCAAAGTTATTAAGCTATAATAATGAATATATTTATTTTTAACCGACTTCAATAAAGGAGGTGGTTCTCAATTCGGCTGTATTTTTAATGTTTGTTACCTCATAACTTTGCCATTTATGAATCGATTTGGATGAATTTTTTTTTATATAAAAGAGTATCCCCCCCCCCGGTAGTCTCATACCTATTTTGTAAATATTGGCTTAATATTTGGCCAATAATTTAGTTTTTTGTAATTTTTTTTTTTATATTTTCCGATTTCATAAGAATTAGCCTAGTATCCTACTTAATCACCTAGTCAAATGTAGGAACAGGAATGACGATATGACTAATACAAAAAATTTAACTAAAATGATTGAAATGAAAATATTTAATAAAAAAAAAAACCGACTTCAAAAAATGCACTAAAAAGTATGAAATAACCTTTTTGAAATCGGCGCCGAATTTTAAATAACATTACATTGCAGGAACGCATTCTATAAAGTAATGATAAAGATCCTTATAATAACAATATACGAATTATAATTTTATTTATTAGGCATTCCTAAAAAAAGTGAAAGGCCTAGGTCCCGGAAATCAAAAGGTATCTTTATAACTTCACTACCTTATAGACATGTTTAATGTTAAATAAATAATAAGTATTCTAATACATTTTGCAAATGTTCGATAAACGTATAACGAACAATGTGTTTGTTCATTATGTTTCCAAATTTAGAAAAAACTGTTTAAACAAGTGAATATGAATTTTTTAGGGATTTTATTTAATTATCATGATTATCTTTTTGACGAAATCATGACGAGTATGTAACATTCCTGTTAATAAAATAAAGCTAATTAATGTACAATCTAGTTAACTAGAGAATATTGACATATGCAGTAATCGTACGATGGCGATGCTGATGATAAGGATTATGATGATGATGATAATAATAATAAATCATTGAAGCATTTTAATTTGATGTATATTATCCGATTTGTAGTTTATGAATATACATCACTTCAAGATCCATTAATTTGGTGTTTGAATAATAAAGAGAGTTCGTATTAGTTTTTAATACCATTCATCACTAAAATTATCATTTAATATTATTTATTTAGTTTTTTATTTCATTTACTGTGTATAATTGAATTATATAAATACTTTTACATGAGTAGAGTAGGAAAAATCGCGCCATTTTAACTTAGTATTAATTTTAATATACTATTAATAATAAGAAATTATCCATATAGTAATAATTTTCAACATTAATATTTTTAGGTATATATTAAATAATTTATTGGTACAACATTTTCTTATAAAAGTGTAATTGAAATGTATCGTTATATCACTATAAAAGATATACATTTTCACCAATCATCGTACTGATTGATACCGAATTTTATATATATATATATATATATACACACATCTTGAAATAAAAAATTGGTTGAAATTTTAGAAATACTCGTGTGTGTGTGTGTGTGTGTGTGTGTGTCTATATATTTATTACTAAGCCAAAGAACAATATCGTGTTAACCACAATCTGTGTAACGATGATTAACGATCTTATGAAAAATAATTTTAGCGTTTGTGCCAGCATACTTACCATCATCTGAAATTTCAAGTTATTGCATGAGTGAGATCAGATTTACACTTAAATATTAATTTTATAATTATAATACATTTTACTGATAAAGTTTCATTTATTTGTATTCTAAAATTAATGTGTGAAACTTTTTTAGTTATATTTGAAAAAATACGTTATTATTAGTTATATGCACTTACACAAATAATACGATAAATAGGTATATACATTTAGATACTCTATACCAGTGGTTTCCAACCTTTTTGAAACTATTAAACATAATTCGGTTTAGAGTGAGGTTAGATATTAGCAAATATCTCCCAAAACGTTTAATAAAAAACAAAAACTAAATAATATTTCAAATTTATTTCGATCTTTCAAACAAAGAAAACAAAAGAGTTTTTTTAGTAAGTAATCGTAAAGATAGTCAATGAGACGGTTGACATTGCTTATTTCTAACAATTAGTTTAATATTCGGTTCAGTTTTGACCAATGCACATTTTATGCCATGTTCCATGTTCATTCGATTCATTGCTTTTATTTTCATCGATACCATTGTTAAAAATCAATTTTCACACCTGTAAGTTGTGAAAAAAATGGATCAGTGAATCAAGGCTTTCTCCGACAATAATCGGAACTCGCCAACAATTTTTCGCCAAAATGATGCTATTTGTGTGTTTTTAAAATCTATTTTAATAGCAATACATAGTAAATACATAAAAAATAAAAAATTAGTTTTGTATTTACTCCTCAAAAAATCACGTTTTACACCTTAGATGGTAACGAACACCCGGTCGGGAACCGCTGCTCTATACTTATCGAAATCTAAATCCATTTCGAATGGATAAAATAAATCCATAAATAGGATAAAAAAGAGGTCTGAACATATGTTATATAGTATGAAACACATTATAAATTATGTTTTGCACTTGTTAATATTGTGGACGTGAAATATTTGAAGAATTATTACTTAAATAATCAATCAATATATTATATTCAGACCAAATGTTAGACGATTATAAGAGTAAGTAATTTAATTGTATGTAACACTACATACTTAATAGTAAAATAATATATTAGTTATTGAATAATTGTTTTTCGACAACAATTAAAAATGGTCTTTTTATTATATCACAATAAATATCAATTTACAGAAATGTCTTTCCTTTTTAAGCCACAGCCAAACATGCTCTAAAAAAGACATTTTACACCTACAGTGAGTAAATAATTACACAATAAACTAAAATGAATGAATAAATAAATATAGTATTTTAAATGAACAAAAAACCTGAAATTATTAAAATTATTGTCTACAGCCAATCGTCATATAACACAATATGAAATATATGGTCGATCAAAATTAATTCATTGTGTTCATAACATTTAATTGTTGAAGTGTTGTGATTCATTTTATTGGTTCACGCCATTATTGACAACCTTTTGAAACGATTTCTTTCAAAGAACGACTGTGTATCACCTAAAATACAATCTCTTGTAAAATTTGTCATATGTACGCATAAAACCTACTATAGGTAAAATAGATATATGTTGATTTTTCAATTTAAAAACTAAATTTTGTTACTCCTATTCTTATAAGATAGAAATGAACAAAATCTCGTATTTGCCAATAAAGTTAATAAGATATAATTAAAACGTATAGTTTATTATATACTATATATGATTCGTATATTAATGTATAATAAATTATTTTTTTCATATGAAATAGCTCACAAATCACCAAATACAGGCGAGTAATTTAAAAATATTTTGATTTGATATGAAAACTTTTATGCATAATCTGAAAATAGCAAATCAGTTTGTTTATTATTATTAATCTATGAATAAAAGTGAGATGAATATTCGTAATGTATAATTTATAATTAAAAATTATAATATAGACTATTAAAAGAGAAATTTAAACAGAAATAAACAGTTAAATTACTAAAATTTTCATAAATAAAATTTCGGGTTCGAGTTCATTAATTTTGTTAAATAAATTTTTTTTTATAAGAATTTTCAATTTTGTCAATTTTAAAACAATATAAATGTATCTTTGAATAAAAAGGAATGAAACATTTTATACTAATTTGCACGTTACACTCGTATAATTGAAAAGTAAATAAAAATAAATTATATTTAATAACGAACAATTATTATTCAATAAATTACGTAGACATTTTAAATCTTAACAGTGATATGTGTTATATACAGTAAATAAATTATTACAATTAATAATGTATAATAAAATGTATTTCAATAGATGTGTCACGTGGATACTTTGAATATATAAGAGATACTATTGCAAAATGGATAAGTATGTCACATTAACCATAATTTATGTAAAAAAAAAAATTATTACCGAATGATTAAATTGCATTCAGTTTTAAACATTATTTAATTATATAATATCAACAAGTACTGACATTTATAATAGTTAGTGAAAAAGAAAAAAAAAATGCTTTAACATTTTTATCATTCTTGCTTAGGGATAAATAATTTACGATTTTTTTCTGTTCTTTGTCATTAATACAATTTCGAATAATTTCACGAAGTTGAGGACTTTAAAAGCTCGTTTATATGGTTTATTGTTATTACTTGTGTAAGAGTGACAGTATTTTTTTTTTGTGCTACTTCAAAGTTTTCATACCGAATTACTCGATTGTGATTCGTGTAAATAATCCAATCATTTTGCAAATATAGAATATATTTGGAGCTAAATACTTTTATTTGATTACGATTATAATTAAGATAATATAGTTTATTATTTTATACTTTTCTTAAAATTAAATTCTTTATAAATTAAATACCACCACTAGCCTCCATTTTTATACGAGTGGCTAATTTACCCAATAAAATGTTATTCATTATATATATATATATATATATATATATATATATATATATATATATATATATATTTATATCAGTTAAAACCCGAGCAATGTATAAAATGCCCAATTTCAATGGTCAATGTGGACAATTATACACCTTGCCCGGGCATCGTACAGTATGACCAAAACATAGTGGGCGATTGTAGGTAATTAAAAATAATTAAAACAGTTTATGTTTTCAATTTACAATTATTAATTTTATAAATTTTAATGAAAAACATAGAGTGATATGCTATATATTATTATAATATAAAGTAAAAATGCTAAAAACTCTGCGTTTGTATTTATTTGTTTTACCTTGTTACTTTCACTTTCAGTTACATACATAATATCCTTGTCTGCCAAGATTCGAATATATTCGTGTCCCTTCTATTCACAATATTGCAGATGTTTTTCGTACAATTTTCGATACCACAATCAACGTTCACTCGACCTGGTTTGTTTTCGGCATACTCTCGTTGTCATGCTATAATAAGTGTTTTTTATTAACTTCACTATATTATTGCAGATATCGAATACAGTCTATTACACCTATTAATTTTTATTATTATTACCGATTTTTTCCTTATAGTTATACAGAGTGATTAATATATTTTACACATAAAATTCTTAATGACTGCAGTTCCCTAAATAATTACTTATTTTTTTGTTAGAAATACTTAATACTTACATTGCCTACAAACAATTGAACACTGTACACAAAGTTTTGGGATTTAATACAATGATCGGGCAATATAATCAATTTATAAAATAGATTCGGCTTTGCCCGTATTTGACGAGCATTGTGCACGATGCCCGAATTATACACTTTGACAGTAACATAATATATTTATATGTATTTATAGTTTATACCAACGCAAGAGAACCTTGGGATTATTGCAAAAATATAGACTCACCTAAAGAGACATTTTTTATAAGTGAAGATGGACAAGTGATCAACACCAGCCAACCGTCTACATCTACAATTCGGGACTTCGACCTTAACGAAACCCCATTAGTAGGTGGTGGAGAAGATGAATAAAACAAATTTAATAAAGAAGCTTCTTGTAAAACAATAATAAAATAATTTTGTTGTTAAATATACTCCATAAAATGCAAAAAATAAAATAAAAATAGAACAGAATGAAATATAAAAAAAAATATTACAAAGAATTATGTAAACACTCGAATGTTAATCAATAAATACGTTGACTGTAAAAATATATATTACTATAAATTTTTCCACAAATTTATTTATAAAAATATGAAATGCCTTTATTTATTTATTTATGAATCAATAAATAATAGCATCCCAAAGAGTAAGAATGCAGTAGATAATTAAGTTATTAAAGGAGTACATTCTTATTAATTGCAAATTGTACATTAATTATTTAAATTATAATTACATGTGGTACAAAAATCGAAATTATTTATTTGATTGCACATCGTTGGTAGGCGACTCATCGAAATATTAATGAAATAATTTAATTTTGACTGAGGTATAGCAAAAGGATAATTTTATCTAGATTAATGGAGGGTATTTTAAGACCAATTTTTTTGTAATAATTCAGTGCAGTCGATATCTCCAGTCAAGAGTCTGTAAACAAACGTAACATTAAAATCTAAACGTCTGATTTTTAATAACTTAAACCAGCAAAATTTGTAATATCATGCGTTTTACTGTCAAATATATTGGTTTTATAAGCATAAAAATGTGACCCATACAATACTTTTAAACATAATAGATCATAAAAATCATAGCAAGTACCATAAAACACGAAGGCTCTTCCCGTATGTTGCATTTATATGAGAATTAAAGGATAAATTGGCTGACAGTATAATACTTAGATCCTGTACTTGATTGTTAATCAAGAGTGGAGGGAATTACCATCTATATAATATTGAGAATTATTGATATGGGATTTAGAATATATAATAAATATAATGATCTAAATCATTTTGTATGGAAATGATATTGTAGGTAGAAGGATAAGTATGAACGTTTTCACATCATACGTAAATAGTACAAATTTACAAGTGTTGAAACATTTGTTTAGGTCATTTATAAACAAAAAATAAGAATAACGGGGATAAACGATCACCTCACGGAACTCCTGACGCAGCCTTTAGAATGTTAGAAATAAAATTATTAATCTTTACTAATCGAGAACATTAACATACATATGAAGAATACCACGATAATAATGGACCCCTTAAACCTAATTTACGTAGTTTAGATAGAAGGAGATAATGGTCCACTTTATCAGAGGCTTTACGGAGATCAGTGTAAACAGCATCTACCTGACCATCTGAAGTAATGGATTCAACCAAACAGGAATAGAATATTAATGAATTAATAAATGTAGATTCATCTTAACGCAATTCGGGTATATACGAGTATATGTAATTTATTAAAAATATGACTTAAATTTTAGAAAAATAAAATTCTATATAAAATATAAATAACGAATATATTTTCTTTTGCAATAAAATGTATTATCAAAGTGTAACAAAACTGATAAACACGTTCAATGACTATACCTACAATGTCCGTATCACCGCGCAGAATGCAACTTTTACAAAATAAATTATAATTAATAATTAAAGGTACTTACTTACCTCAGCCTTCGGGAAATTTCTTTACGATCTTCAATAACTTTATTAACTGATTGAAAGAAGTGTCAACAGTAAAACCAATAAGTAATAATAATGCACAGTGTACGGTGTATACGGCTATAAATAATACGAGTATGTAGGTAAATAGTATATTACGCATTTTGTACGTTAAACCTATCATTTTTCAAATTGATGTGGCGTATCGTATAAACATTTTATTGTTTCGATATTTTGTTTTTTGTTCTTGCTTTTGGTTTTAAATGTTATAAATATGAGTATAAACCTATTTTACCGGGCACTTTGATTTTTGCGATTTTCTCTTCTGTGTCTTGGGTAAAAAAATAACGGTGGAGCAAAAATAATTTGGTAGAAATCATTAGTTTTCGATTTATGGAATTTCGAAAATTCGCGTATTTTAGAACAAGATTTTGAAACAAGTTGTTTGTTATGTATGAAGGCTCAGTGTACTAAGGAGGTGATAAGTCTTATCAGACCCGAGTTCGACTGACTCCTCCTTACTCAGTTTTTTCTCTAATATAATATTGCGAGTATACTCAACAGTTATAAAAATATAATTTATTTCATTATATTAAATCATTATTAGAATTTTTTATTATATATATATATATATAACTATTAATAAGTTAATTTATGTATAATTAATTTAATGTCATATATACATGTTATATTGAAAATTGTTTAGACTAACTTAATTAAAATTACAGCTCCTCGCCCAAATTTATTTCAACATTGTAATAAATAATTAAAACATTCTTTTTTTACACATTTTAATCATACGAAAATGTTGAATATATTTCTGTTTATAATTTATATACCCATTTAGGGAATATGGTGGGCGAAGAACGGAATTTATTATTTATACACAAGGCAACACCCAACACCTCTCTTACACTTACTCGTAAGATAATATTATGAAAAAACATTGTAATTATTAAAACAAAGTTCATTGTCATGGATAGAATTGCGTAACCAAGTTTCAGTCAACGGAAAAAAGTCGTAATTTAAACAGGGAATATTAATACAAAGTAAATTTAGTTTAGACCGGTGGCTGCTTACATTTTGATACATACCAGAAAAAATAACAACATTAGAAAAATTATAGCGATTATTTACAGCATTTAACAAATTACAAAAATGATTAACATTGGATTAATGAATTAGTTTGTTTTAACTATGCTCTCCTATACTCTCCTTAACTATAACTACTCCAGCGACATATTTGATGAACCAACTTGTGTCACCTGTATCCCGTTTGGCTTTAAATTGAGAACGGAGAGAATTTGAGTGATTCCTTTAAACTTTTGTTATATCCATACTAATCGAAACATCATTCCAACGACTGCTATTACGAATTTTCGATTTGAAACGCAGAATAGAATGAACCTCAGAAGAACCTGATTCTAAATATAGGTATAATAAGTAAAATTTAAAAAAATCTCAGAATAATTAATTCTTAACCAATCTTTTTCATATTATAGAATTTAACGGTTAAAATAGTATAAATATAATGACAAATAATTTACTGTACAAAATGCCCTCGGGAGTATATTTCAATAAAATAAAATAAATAAAATTATTAAGTTTAAAAAAATGTAAAAAAAAAAAATAATAATAATAATAAGGAATTGAAATCGACCAAGGCAAGAATCGTTTATATAATTTATAACACTACTGGTGTTTAATGCTGTAAAATTTTTGAATTTAAATTCATTTCCAAAATATTTTTCATTACATTTGTACATAAATATATATTTAATCAGCCGTGCTTATTCTACGGTATCAACGTCAGTTATTTATTGATTTTATCACCAGCTTTATTTATTTTCAGCACCTGTGTAACAGGTAACAACAAGAAGCTACATTATATTCAACGGAATATAATGCATCAGTTTAACTTTAGCAAAAACGAAATGACCATGGATTATAAAAAAATAATTTATATTGCTGTGTCTTTTGCAATTATATGTGAAAATGCAAATGCTATACCCGGTATGGATACTATACATATTTAGAACACAAGAATATTTATATAATTAATCTAAAAGATATATTATTGTACATAAATGCATTATGTGTGTACCGCATCATATCATATGAGTAATTCAAATGATGGTTAAAATATGAATTTTCGTATTTTTTATTGATAGATAAATGAAAAACTGAATGTATTTATTTTAAGATAGTTAGTTATTAAAAAATTATATTTCAAATAAAATATTATCATTGTCTATTTCCTTTAAGAGAATTTATACTTTGTTCAAATTATGACCACAAACCAAATGATGTTCATTAAAAAAATAATAATTCCACTAGATAACACATAAAAATCTATTCAATTCGCCTGTTCCTTAATTAAAATTTTCTAAATAAATGTTTTAAGAAATGTTTCATAAAGATTGTATGATATTAATAATATAATAATATTGTTATTGTTACTATTATTTTTATTTTTATTTTGTTGAAAATTGATTTTAATTTAAAATTTTTCATTTCTCTGATAATTTTTATTATTCATTCATGATAAATTACAATAAAATGTATAATTTCTTGGTAATGTGCATTTATTAGTCACTAAAAGTCGATCTCTCCGAAGAACGAAAATGCAAATGCTAATTAAATTTTGATTGATATTAATTACTAATAAAACATATAATAATTCTTTCTTTTAAGATTGTTTTAGTAAGTTTATATAATTATATATATATATATAAATATATATAAATGATTTATGTATGGGAGATTTAGACATGCCGGAACACTTAGAATTTTTTTTTTTTGCGCATTTAATGTTATTTTATAGATCCATGTTAAGTTTCTACATTTTCATATTTTAATATTCATAATATGTTTAATATATGAACATTAATGATACATCACCCAGTCATATTACGTACCATAGAATACGACATTAATATATGAGATAAAACAGAAGACAAACTCCAAAAATAATATATTTTAAATTTCATAATAGAAATAAATTTAATAACATATTATTGGAATAAAATAGTCTAAATAAAACCGTTTTATTTATATATTTTAATATAAACGTTTCAAACGTACAATGAAAATTGAAGTGCGTATAATTGTCTATATAGGTCAATACGAATTTATAATACCTTTATAATTGCAATTTTCATTACACCATATAAGTTAGTTAATATTGTTTAAATTGACAATAATACGTACATTCATATTTATATCAAAATTGATGCTAAATGTAATAACACAGCACAACTATTATCGACTGGAAAATTTAAAAGTAAGTAAATTTAAAAGTCAGCCCGTAAATATAAAATGTACGTAATGTTAAATAAAATTAATACTGTAAATTTAATTTGATTTTTTTATGTAGGTAATATATATATATATATTTTTTTTTTTATATATATATATATTTTTACTCTGTCCTTTAATTGTAATATTTAAAATGTTCTCTGTGTAACATTATTATTATTATTATTATTATTATTCTTTTGCAATAATTTATTTTATTTTTTATTTTTTGCTTAATATCCGATGATGACTTTTTATCGAAACCAATAATAAATAAAGAAATTTAATACAACTCTAGAGCTCCTATATATAAATATATATAAACACACATACACGCACACGAATGTATAATATATAATAATGTAGTTTGTGATTGATAAATAATCGTTTTTTTTCTCGTGTAGTGAATCATACTAACGTTGATGCATTCAAACATGCATTTGACAATCTAAGTAAGTCATATGAGAATAATTTATTCTTAAATCCAAAAGACAATCATCCAAGCAATATTTTACTGTACTACCTATCTACGAATTTTAACGTACTTTATAATATGAATATAGCTAATCAAATAATAATTAATTAATCTCGAGAAGATCATTGTTGTATATTTATGTATTATGAAATTTAATTAATATAATTTTGATACACATAAAAGTGACAAAAACTATTATAAAACGAGATTTTTTGAGATTTTCAGAAATGATCATTGATCATAAATAATTACCATTTTATTACATACATTTAAACAAATAACTATTTAAATATAAATATTTGTTTAAAGCTTATAAATTGTCAACTACTTAATGCAAAACATTTTGCCTAAGTATGAGTATTATCTACTGTATGATAAATAATTTTTAATAGATTACACAAAATACTGATTTGTTCAAATTATCTACATAAAACTTCTTTATTCGTAGGAAATGGTATAGGTATTAGTTTTTTTAAACATTTGTAAAATAAAAAAACTAGCTATCCATATAAATTCGTTATTGTAACTGGTACAAAATTCAGCTCGTTGGCATATTCTGATATTATTTCGAAAATCAAATCGATATTATTCTTAAGTTTTTCGAGATTAATCTTTTATTTTTCATCAAAACTCAAAACCATAAGAAATCAATGTCATATTATGATTTAATAATTATGTTTTACTAGTATGAGCATAGTTGATGAGTAAATTACTTTTTATATGCAGTATAATTTGATCTAGTTCCGAAAACTAATTACATGTTAATAAACGTAAGTCTTTAAAACTTAAAGTTTACGTTAAAACCAGATTTTAGTTAACTTAACTTAGTTTGAAATTGAAATGATTTTTATTATTATTATTATTTTGTCGAAAGAAAATTTTTTCAGCAGTTGCTTTTTTTTATTTACCTAAATTTAACTTTGAGTGAAAAAATGAAAGTAGATAATACCTTGTTCGTAAATAACTAAGTACCCACATAATTTGATAAATTGATAACGCAACTTATAAATTAGTTAATTGGAAACGTTAATATAAACGTTAATTTACGAGTCAATGCTCATCCTTGATATTTTATAATTCAAACATGTATCTATATATTTTAATATATCTATGTATTTTTTATTAGCCGTTCCTGTGAATACAAACTATGGCTTTATGTCAAGAAGTATAGTTTATAACTTTACAACTTAATACAGATATACCAATTGTGTATTATGTTATTGTTTAAATAATATGTAAAAAAATGTTTCTCAGATCTGGTTTGATTATATAAATAGAATTAAAATGTCATAACGATTACCAGTGTAGATAAAAAGTCATACAATTATGAATTTTTAGATCATTTGTATAAATACCAAGACCACCTTTACAATGAAGCACTAAAGGGTATGTATAGTTATTGTAAAGAAATTAATGTACATCAATGTGTATTACGTGATTTAATATGTAAAAATCCTGTAAAAAAAATTATTGTTTGATTAGAAATAAAAAAAAATCATATACAAATTCCGATTTTCAGTTTACAAACAAAGTAGTGTTGAACATCCAATGGAATTCTGTGTGTCTAGGATAAAAAGTTCGTATTTATTTTAGATAAATTTGTTTTGACGTAAATGTTATATAAATATTTGCAAATTAGTTGTGACTAAAAACCTCTTAAATTCTAATTCAAACATATAAATTTACAATTTATAAAACGTTAAAATTTCCACGGGAATAATCGTTAATAATACAATTTGAGAAGACTTAATTTTATCCATATTCCTTAACATTTTAAAGGAACATATGCATATAAAGCTATAAAATACATGATTTTCTATATCACTATATACTGACATGGTGGACATTCGTCGAATGGATCCATAATATTTTATATACGAATAAATAATTTGGAATAATTAATATTTTATAAATATTTTTTCCCCTGGATCCATGGAACAGTTAAACGTTTTTAAACCACAAATGGTCAGAGAAAAGCGAGTTAAAATGTCACAACTCAAATTAATTAATAGTGCCGATTAATTCAAATGTTTTGCTGAATTTGTTTGGTGTTCATAGATAACTTTTTAATATCTCTCCTCGATATTTACTTATTTAAATACCTATTTTCCATAGTTATTATTCAGTATATTAGGAAAAAATAATTTTAATTTTAAATAAAAATTCCAGTATTATGTTTAGTAGTCCGCGGGTGGTTGAAAATTTGCAAAAGTGTCCTGTTTCTTGAGTTGAATTGTGAATAATCCGTTTGACTATTCTATTGGTATATCAAAATGTACTTCAAATTGTATACTTTGTTTACTGTATAGGGTGCCATTATAGAATATCAAAAATGTTGTTTTATCATAAATGGTACATTATATAAAGTTACTTATACAGTTATAATAAATGATTCTAGAATATAAAATAATACTCTTGGAGAATGAAATTCAGAAGACTTGCATAAGTATGATATAAGAGTTATAACTCAATTATTTAAAAGAATCCTATAAATATAATGTGTACGATTTAATATATCCTATATTTTAAAAATATGTTATCATTAGTTATTCGTTCATACCAAAAATACCATTAGAGAATTTATATCATCGTAATTTCAAACATATTTAACTTAAGAATTTGATTTCTTTTTAAATATAAATCTGACCATTTATATTATATAATTTTATTTTATTTCTTAGAAAACAAAATTATGTGTTATTCATCTTACAATATTATGGACGTGAAATATTGTATGAATATTTTATTATAACCTCACAATCAATAACTATATTTAGATGATATGAAGACAATAGGTTTTAGTAAGTTATTTTTTATACAATATAATACATACTGATGAGTTTTCATAAGCTTTTAGGTTTTTAACAATAATCAAAGTTAATAGTTTTACTACAGAAAGTATAATAACAATACGCGATTAAAAAAATACATAGAGGAAAACGTAGGAGGATAAAAGTGTGGTTTACGAAAAGAGAGGTCAATAATAGAACAACTTTCAGTCATCGGTCAGATAATAGGAAAAAAATAGAGATATCGCCAAAATATTTGTCTATTTTATAGACTTCCAAAAGGGAGAGTTTATATAATATTATAAGTAGATGAAATTCAAATTCCGAAGAAATTTGTGGGTGTAGATAAAATGTGTATATTGAAAATACACACTACCAAGTATGCGTAGAGCCAATAGTATTCAAAGCATTTGAAGTAAGAACAGGATTGGAGTAGGGATATACTCTGTGTTAAATGTTATTTTACCTAGCATTAGAAAAAACAGAGAAATGCAAGAAACAGCAGATATAACAACAGAGGAGCGACAAATTCGATTGCTCGAGTTTGCTGACGATTGATTTAAAGGATTTCAATATGTTTGATAACACATAAGATGATACTAAAAGAGTAATTCAAGCTCTAGAACAAGCAGCAGAAAGAATAGAACTGAAAATTAACGTAGAAAACAAGAAATGAATGGAATTACTAGAGAATTAATATGGGACAGATGACAAAAATATAATCTTTGAAAAATTAAACGAATTCCAATATTTAAGAGCCACGTTGAGTATAAGGATGATTGGGCAAGAGAGATCGGAGTAAGAATAGCAAAGGCCAAAAAAGCATCATTTACTTCAAGTAAGTTTTAAAAATCCAAATGTTAAAAACAAAAAATCTTAATAAAAGCAAGGCACTACACGACGACAATAAGGCTCACGTTAGCCAACGAATGTGAAGCTTAGCATTACAGAAATAAAATTAAGTATTTTTGAAAATAGAATATGGTAAACAATATGTTGACTGGCATATGATAGCAGAACAAGAGCGTGGAAGTAAAAATTTAATCAGGAACAACAGGAAAAAATGGGAGTACTACCAATCAGGAGATTTATAGGTGTAAGTATACAGCGAATACAGTGGATTGGTCACGTTATGCACAGAAATGAGTGAGAGACGGTTAGAGCGATGCTGAAATGGAAACCTAGGGGGAAGAGACCCCACGGGCGACCTAGAAGGTCAGATGTAGTGGAAAAAGACCTCAAGAGAATAGTATTACAGAAATGAAGGGTGTTAGTTTAGGATAGGGAGAAGTATAGGGAGATTGTAATGGTGGAGAAAATGCTTAAAGAGTACTAAATGCTAGCAGAAGAAAAAGAAGTAATTAAGAACAACGTAAGTTTTTAATTGTATGTATATCTAAAGTAAAAATAAATTTCCTTTTTAAAGCAACTCTCGAAAAATCTCTACATTATGCATATTACAGAATGTGTGAGTAAAATATTACGATATATGTTCTTATTCATCAATAAATAAATAGAGTATATACATAATTGTTGACATTTATGTCGTAGTGACATAAGTGAAAATATAACAAATTAAGTTTTACTATGCAGCTACTTGTAAAATCAAAAATATGTTTCGACAATTCGACAAAAAGAATTTATATATTTCGTTAAATGCATATATTTTTTAGTTATATTGTTATTCGCTTTACGTATATTTCAAAATAGCATTTTTTCAATTTTTTTCTTTTATAAGAGTGCTTCCTGATAATTAAAATAAAGTCACTAATAATATTTAAAGTTCACTTAAAATCTCCTACAGGTAATATACGTATATCTCCATTGCCCAATTCAAAACTACAGCTGGAAAACTCTTAATTCTCACACATCTAAGGCAGTAATAAAGGAAACTTTACACTTTTCAATAAATCAAAATATACAATATAATTATTACACGCATAATTTTATTTTTATTTCGCTATATATAATTATTATTTATTAGTAATATTATAAAAACTTTTTTCCCATATAAAACAGTGAATACTCGGAGATTAAGAAGTAAGTTGAATATTTCTTAATGTTTTTCTCTGAAATAAAAACTATTCAGGTTCTGAATTCACAATTATAGTTTTACTTATGAATAAATCGCAGTATGAGGTACAAATTAGTTATGTATTATATAGTAAATGTGGTATAGAATATGTAGAATGAAATCACCATCAACAAAATTAGAAATTGGAATATGATTGATACTTGATATAAAAATTTATATTATAAACAACTTCTTAAATGAAATTCTGAAGTTTGGGTCTTCAGTTTTATTAAAGTAAAAAAAATGTATTCATACCATTTTTTTAAAAAAATGAATCATTGTATATAAACTAGTACTTTGTTCATTTGATGAATTTGAAAAAAAAAGTGATATTCAAATAAAGTCCGATATATCATGCAGACATCATTAATTTAATGATTGTGTATTGTTTACAGCATTTGGATGAATATTATTAATGAAGTTTAATATAATATGTAATTAAATAGATTTGAAACGTGGCTACTTTATTCACATGAGAGATACAATCGCACCACTTTTAGGTATGTGATATTAACTATATATATATATATATAAATATATTTTTTTTTTTATTACAAAATGATTATTACCAAAAATAATAATTTGCATTTGGTCATTAATATTATTAATTAATACAGTTTAAGCGAGTTAATACAATTTTAGTTATTGGTAAAAAAAATTGCCACTATGTATTTTGCCAATTGAAAATTTAATAACACTTTTAATTGATAAAAGAGCCTATATAAATATATACTTGTAGCGATTTGTTTTTTGTAAATATTTTAACCCAAATAACCTCTAATAGCGCCCATATAATTCAAGTAGTTAATCGACCCAAGGAAAATTTCATTTTTTTTTCTAGCGCATACTAACGCTAAAAGTCCTCGTGATTTTTGCACCACATTAAAATCGTCTTCAAACACACAACCTCAAAACGATAACGTTGCAATCGACGAAAACCAACAGAACGACCCACTGCAGCCTGCATCATCACTTCAACCCACTGCACATCAAAGTGAACATTTTACAGTCGATGCCAATCAACCATCTTTGGCCGCACATTCAGTACACCCAGGTGAATATCTTAATTTCGAGATCAGCCAACCATCTGGATCTTCATCTCGTAAAAATACGGAAAAAAAAAAAATTATCGACCTAAACGAAACTCCAAATAACACAGACGAAGAAGACGAATAAAAACTAGTTTTAATGATAACGCTTCTCTTTCGATTTCACCATAATAAATTGCTTTTGTCATACCATCGATTTGCTATCATGTACAATCAATATTAAAAAGAGAAAATAAAATCGATCCTCGATTACTAATCAATCAATATAATCGTACACGCTAATAGTGAGAAAAAGTCCGACTATTCCATTTTCCCACGCATACGAGTACGTATAATAAAGCATTTCTTTGTTATATAGTTCCCACTGTCGAAGGCCAATGCGGCGTGCTACCAGCGCCGGGGGATGGTCACACGTTGAAAGAACCGACTTGTCGTTAGTACACATACTAATCATTCCTAACACGCATACACGTTTTGGTCTTTTCCAACTGCTGCTGTCTATCGTTTCTTTCAACCCGTTACTTTTCGAATTAACAATATTTACTGTAATAATTTTTCTTCCGCGGTATACACACGTCTTCGTCCTTGTATTTTTCGTTATACGTTCTACGTCTTATAACCGACGTCATTAAAATGACTATAAAACTCAAATAGAACGGATAGGTTTGATGTGGAAAAATACAATACGCAACGCGTTTCTCGATTGAATCGACAGTGTTTTAAATTAAAATCACTTAAGCGGTGTTTTTTTCCCCCGTATTTTTATTATTATAATATTAAGTCGGGCGCAGTAATGAAGCCACGAGAACGATACTTTCTATTTAAATCGTTCGCTAATAGGACAAGGGCGGACGATCGCTTGGTGTGTGTAAACAGACTCCGTAATAATGACGTTTTGTCAGAAGCGATGGCGACGGAGAAGACTAGTAGGGTGATTAATATGTGTATGTCAACGCCTCGGAGCCTATATGTCACACACACACACACACACAAATATGCCGGCACGCACTTTGAGCAAGAAGAATCTGATGATAAGTGATCGGAGAAGGATTGGTCTCGCCGAGTGCGGGAAGGATGGTGTTGCGGCAAAAAAGGAAGGTAGAGAGACTCCGCGAGAGTTTGACCGGGCAGGACGAATTACATCCGAGTGTTTCCGATTCGCCGACAATACGGACTTTTCCACACTCAAAGTATTCTCATCCGAAAATAATATTCGTCTCTTCTTCTTCCTTCGCCCCAAAACACTTGCCCCGAAACCAACCGAAAACGTGAACACGAGCGCGCACGCGAGTGTATTATATACGCGCGCGTGCAGTGTATATATGTGAAATTACCTTTTAAACCGCAGTCGTTTTCGCTCATGCATATTCATAGTAATAATATAATATAAGTCCTGAGTGTATGTGTACACTTGTACGCACCAGCGTTTCAGGATTACCGACCTTATTACGAATATTATGTGTGCCCGGCCTCCCCCTTCGTCCCCCTCGAGAGGTTTTGTTGTTGCAGCGTAGGATTTTCGTTTTTAACCCCGCGTTTAATTCATTTATTTTGGTTAGCTTGACACACACACACACACACACACACTCTAATCATCGATTCGTCGTCAAGCAGACCGTAATAAGTTATACGAGTTGGTAACAATCCAAAAACGTGTTACTGCAGTACAGCCAACGCGTTTACGAAATCGACTGAGCTATAAACGGATTTTTTTACAGTAAAAATGTTAAAACACTATAAAAATTCCTTGTCAAATTCGTATTAAAAAAATATATATATACATTGTAGTTTTTTTTTTTTTCCATTGCCCAAATCGACACCAAAACGAGAACTATTTCCATTCATTTATTTCCGGTAACTTATGCGTATTAACGTGTATAAAAAGGTTAAAAACATATTTTTGTTGAAAACGCGCACCATAATGTTCATTACGATTCACATTTTGATTTCGATAATCGAATTAAATGTATAAGAGTTGTGAACGGTATAGAATAGTTCTTCACAAAACATAATCTACTATATAATATACGTTACCAAATTGTTATTTTTTTTTTTTAACAATCCCCCGTGTATTCGACGACAGCTATTTATTTACGTACATTGTTTGTGCGCCAACAACTCGTGCGGATAACATAAAACTATAATATGTGATGATCAGAATAATTGATATGACTGATGACGAATTGATAATTAATACAAATTATTATGCAAAATTACGTATATGAAGTGTATATAAGTGCGCAATACAAATAAAATCCGAACTTTTTTTTTCTTCTAAAGGGTAGGAGGAATTACAATAATCGCCGTCGGCTACTATATTTTTATCACAGTTTTAAGGAACTTTCGAGAAAAAAAAATGAACTCTTAAGCGTCATTTCGCGTGTAACGAAATAGATTTTTGTTTTAACGATTTTATATCAAATTATTTTTCCTACAACCCCGGAGTGATGAAAATTACATAATAATCCACAATTGAATCGATTTTCGTGGCGATATATTAAAATATACAGTTTTTATTTCAAAATATAAACTTTACGGCGGTTTTTTTTTTTTTTTTTTTATAAAACCAAAATGCATAAAATTTTTCCCGCGATAATAAAACGTGTAGTAAAAATATTGAAAAATATTACCCGACCTTTATCATAATATAATGGCGCGTAATTTTTATGTCGAATACAAAATTCTTTCGCTCGTAAAATTCTTAAAGGTTATTTATTGTAATTTTTATGTAATACGTATTGCGTTGGTATACGCATACCGATGGAAATAATCAAAACGAACGGATTACACAAATCGTCTTATAATCACGCGCGCTCAGCTGAACCTATAACGCCTAACCTACACCACTCCCGGCACGATTCATATAGGAAACCAAGCGTTCTATTGACCTCCTCGCGGCGTGTAGCCGATTTATTTATTTCGCCCTTCTGTTCTAGTGTATTAAATGAAATACACTGTTCTTTACGCTTTTCACAAAAAAAAAAAGCAAAATGAACGAGTAAACGCACACAGATCATCTCCGTGAAATCTCTCCTCTCCTTCCCCCCTCAAGCACATATACTCGCGTTCAACGTCGGTAGCCGTAGAGCACTTAATTACAATAAGTCTTTTAGAGAAATGTTTTTTTTTCGAAATGTAACAGTGAGCCTCGTAACCCTCGTGTAAGCGCATAAATTATAAATACCACTCTTGAGAGTCATTGTGAAACGAATCGTTTTTACGATAACGCGTCTTTGGAATATTACAATTATTTTTGCCGATTAATATTCGATCGTCGTCGTTCCGCTGCAGAAAAATGGATTTTTCTGAAGCCGTATAATATGTCCTTGTGTACAATGGTGTACAATAATCAGAGTGAAAATATATTCAATGTAATAAAGTTTTGGTGGGCTTTATGGCCCGCGAGAAAATCAACTGTTTAAACCGTACGCTTTATAGGAAATCAAATTCCTGCGGTACCACCTAGGTAATGAAAAAATGTATGTTCATCGTCTGTATTCAATAATATATTCGTTTGACAATACGCCTGAGAATAACGAATGTGAGAAAATACGCACGCACTAGCATAACGTTGTTAATTTTTTAAATTTTATTTTGTACGTAAGAATAAACTAAACGAAACATATAATATTTCCTTTCTAGTTTATTTCAGATTTAAAACCGAATAAGTTCCCGAATTTTCGCGACATGGTCGCGTGAAACGTGATAAATAAATAGAATTGTTACCGTTAAATGCAAAATACGCGTGTGCTCGTGTTTGAATAAGAGATCGGAGCTTTATCTCGTACGCGTTCAGCAACCAACCACACGCATTAAATTGTTTTTTTTTTTTTACATAAATAAAATAAACCCGGTATAAAATAGACATTGACAACAATCGCTTTGTAGAAATTAACAAACGCGCTGCACGCTATAATTAAAGTCAAGATCATAAATAAGAAAACTGAATGTTTTATAATATAAAGAAAAACCAAAAAAATCTTTATTAAAAAACGCGCGAATCGTCGATTTTACACGGAATTTAAACTCGTATCAAATACATTTTTTAAATATCGTTTATACTCGTAGATTTATTTGGGTTATTGATTATTAGACCTCTGAGTTAATAATTATCACGCGTAAGTTCTTCGATTTCCAAGTGTTTCGCATTATAATTTTCGCAAAAAAAAAACGAATTTCAATTTTCTTAAAATCGGATTTGCCAATAACTTTAACCGTATTATGAAATTCTGCTTGAATTTTTTAACGCGTTTAAAATGTATAAATCGTACAATTAAACACGTGCATCTTGCATGTTTTATGTTCCAATATATACACATACGCATTAAATAAATATAAACTATTCGCTTTTATTCCACTCGGGATGAGCGAGGAATATATTATAAAATATATAATATAATATATGTATTATTTATTATTATTATTATTATTATTATTATTATTATTATTATTATATTATTATTATTATTATTATTATATATATATATATATATATATATTGAAAAAATGACGACTTTGTGACAATATTCAGTAGATAATTTTTGGAGAAATAAAGCGAGAAACGAACATATTATGCATCTTGAAAATTATCTAAATATGTAAATCAAAATATGCTGGCAATTAAGAATTGTTTTTTGAATTGATTAAAAAGGTTTCTTTACAAATCATAGTTATCACGATGTTAGAAAATTAATTTAGCTCTACGAAACAATAATATGATTTTTTATTTTATACATAGCGTGACATCACAATTTTATACATTGGCGTTTCCACAACGAAATCATTAATAAGATATTAAATTATATACGTAGTGTAATGTATCCCTTATATCCGCAATGTTGCTCATTCGTTTCTGGTAAATTAAATAATACACTGCGCTTTATAACCATATAATTTGAAAGCAAACAAAATTGTTTGCATTTATAAGAGCTTAGAAGGTTTTCGGACGCTATATCACATAGTATTATAATCACATTATCCATCTCTCGTTTGTAACTCGAGTTTTACGCTGTATATTATAATAATATGTAAATATGAAATTCATTCGATCAGTGAAATGTAATGCAAACGATTGTACACATAATATGGGAAAGTCGCAACAACATTATAGAATAATTTCTATATCGCCATGTGATTTTTATTGAATTTATTAACGTTTAATTTTAAAATAATGTACCCGCGTATAATAATTCGTAATTGTAATGTTACCCAATTTTTTTTTTAGAAAAATATCTTTTGAACCATTTATTTTATTATTCTTTGTAAGAACTATTACGTTTTCTAAAATTTTAACATTCAGTAGATCAAAACGTCACTTAAACACAATCATAAAAAAAATATATAGTTCACCATCACGGTAAATAGGTTTTAAAAAAAAAAAGACTTTTTTTTTGCTTATTTTTTAACAATATGGACCGTTCACAACTTTGCCCCTCACCCCTTTCAAAACTTGAAATGACGACACTGCTTCCATACCCCCACTTATTTTGATCCACTTCGACCACTGCTTATATACCAGTACAGTACACAACGCCGCGTGCGTATAACGTGTACGTCGTACTGTACAAAAAATGTATACACACAGGCGAGGCGTATAGCTGATGACTAGGGAACGGATTTATATACACGAAAAAATCCTCAAAACATATTTTTTTTTAATACTGTAATATGCTGCAAAATACGCATTTATTTTTAAATATGCGCTTAAAATTTAATTTAATATTAAATAAATAAAAAAAAGGGTATTTCGTCGTCTTTACTAAGTTCTTTGCCAATAACGTCCTTTATCTTCAATCGATAAAATATTAACCCACATTAATAACAAGTGAAAACGAAAATTGAATTCATATTTTGCCTTATATCGTAATCTTATCGACATTATGTGGCTGTGGACGCGAAAATAAAAGATAAAACAATTGGATGTGCTATAAATAAAAATATGCACTATAAAACTACAAGTATGCATTAAATATGCAAAATAAGGTAAAAACGTTGAAATATGCAAAATGCAATTAGTGTAATTTTTTATAAGAACGATCTAAATCGTGGACAATTGTCATCGGATTTCAAAAAGCTTATTCCAATATATATATATATATATGTATAATGAATATGCATTTGCCGTTCCCTACTGATGACTGATGATGTTTACACCGGTGTCGGTGGAAAATAAAAAAAAAAAACGGAAAAGGAGTGAGAAAATAGAAGAAGACTTTAAACGGCCCCGGGACAAAAAGCACAGCCAATAAAAACATTAATACACACACACACTGCAAACGCTGCTGTATATTATATAGGAGAATAGCAGCACCGAAACACACCCCAACCCTTCTCCGCTGCATACACGTCTCCTATCGTCACTACTCCTTCACGCACCCCATCACGGCCACCACCTGCACCGTCACTGTACAACTATACAACCGTACGTAAATAAATACATGTACACACGAGTCTCTGCGAGATAATAAACGGGGAAAATATCTTCCTTCGGTCCCCCTGCAGCTCTTCGCCTTAGTGAACCGGCACCTTTTATCTCTTTATATCCTTTACCGTTTACCGACTGTTTGGCCTTCCAAACACGCGTGTTCATACCGCATTGTCCGTCCCAAATCGTAGTAATAACTTTAACTCGTACATAAAATGTACGCGTGTGTGTGTGTGTGCGTTTTCGTCCTTGTTCGCTTCGTATATAACAGTATATCGTCCAAGAACTATTCGCTTCCTTTTCCCCACCCCGGTCTGCATCCAATATCCGAAATCCGTCCGGGGTAACAACTGGGTAAAAAAAAAAATCCCATCAAATATCGTGCACTGCAGTGCTTCTCAAACTTTTCTCTTTTAGCCCACTCAATATAAAACTTTTATGGCCCTGTCGTTGTGTAGAATTTTTTTTTTCTTAATTACATATACTACAATTAAATCGTTGAACGAGATAATCGTAGAATATTCTAGAACATGGATACTTCCTATTGTCCGCTGTCGACAACGTAAACAATTTGGGCAGCTCGCTGTGCTTTGTTTACGTCGCCACATCACCCCCCTACCAGTGACGGAGTCAGCAGGAACTTATTTGAAGGCGTTCGGGGAAATGGACTCTTCTACCGGAACGCGTTTTCTTGTCTTTCGTTTCTTGTATTGGTTCTTCTGTTTTTCGTTCTTTATTTGCGATAGTTTCAGGTGTAGCATGTTTCGTGTTTCCGGAGCTAACTTCCTCGTGTATGTCATCAGCAATTATGTAGGCTGGTTTCAGTCTATCAATAGTCACTGTTATCTTTTTCCCTTTCACGTCAATGCAGAAGGTTTTCCGATTGCGACTTACAACTGGGTATGGGCCGTCGTACGGCATTTGTAGACAGTTTTTCGGTCCATCATGCCGTATAAATACATGTTCAGAGGTGGCGAGGTCCTTAAAGATGAAATTTTTCTTTTCTCCGTGGCAGGTTCCATTTACCGGTTGAATCTGGCGAATCTGGTGTCGAAGATCCTTGATGAACTCTGCTGCGTTTTCAAACTTGATGTCCTCAGTTCTTGTTGAGAGAAATTCACCAGGTAGACGAAGTGGTTCTCCGTATACTAGTTCTGCGGATGTGGACTTCAGATCTTCGCGCCAAGCTGCTCGTATGCCTAATAAGACTGTTGGGAGTATTTCAGTCCACCGGTTGTTCTGGTGACATTTGATGGCGGCCTTAAGCTGTCGATGGCTTCGTTCTACCATACCGTTTGCTGAAGGGTGATAGGCCGTAGTCCTAAGGTGGTTTGTACCAGTCAGATAGCTTAGATATTTAAAAAGGTTTGATTCGAATTGTCTTCCTTGATCAGTCGTGATAATAAGAGGTGTACCGAATCTTGAAATCAATGTGTATAAAATGCTCGGGCGACGGTTTCTGCTTCTTGGTTTTCCAAAGGTATCACTTCCGGCCATCGAGTAAATCTATCGATACACGTAAGACAATAGCGGAATCCTTCTGAATATGGCATAATGATGAGGTCTAAATGAACATGTTCAAATCTTTGTGATGGTTGAGAATATGAACCAAGTGGTGCTGAAACATGACGTGTTATTTTAGCTCGTTGACACTCGATGCATGCTCGGGCCCATTGTTTACAGTCCTTGTTGATAGAAGGCCATACAAATCGTTGTTTTACCAATTTAGTAGTGGCTTTAATGCCTGGATGCGAAAGACGATGGACGATATTAAAAGCAGCACGTCGAAATGACTTTGTAATGAAAGGCCGGGCGGTTGGTGTCATGGTGTCGCAGAACACAGAGACATCCATGCCGGGCAATTGAAT
Organism: Slavum lentiscoides; assembly: GCA_032441835.1. Taxonomy (NCBI): domain Eukaryota; kingdom Metazoa; phylum Arthropoda; class Insecta; order Hemiptera; family Aphididae; genus Slavum; species Slavum lentiscoides. Next base: position 3,820,729 of record CM063710.1, on the reverse strand, counting down.
TTGCTTGAGCTGTAGTCCAGTGTCACTTCGTAAAAAAGTTTTTAATTCGTCGTCTTCTTGTTGAGATTTAGCCAGGGCAGTATAGTCCAGTGTAGTTTCCGAAAGAACTTCTACTCGAGAGAGAGCGTCGGCCACGATGTTCTGTTTACCTGGCACATATCTTATGTCTGTAGTAAACTGTGAGATATAATCTAGATGACGAAATTGGCGTGGTGAGCACTTTTCCGGTTTCTGCTGGAAGGCGAAAGTGATGGGTTTGTGGTCGGTGAAAATGGTAAAATCACGAGTTTCTACCATGTGTCGAAAATGTTTGACAGCAAGATAGATAGCAAGAAGTTCACGATCGTAGGCTCCGTATTTAGACTCGGTTACTGAAAGTTTTTTTGAAAAGAATGCGAGAGGCTGCCATTCCGTGTTGACGAGTTGTTGGAGAGTCGCGCCCACTGCGGTGTCAGAAGCGTCGCTCACGATAGCCAATGGTGCGTTGTCGTGAGGATGAGCAAGTAACGTGGCTGAGGCAAGTTTCTCTTTGCACTTTTCGAAAGCAGCAGTAGCTTCAGGTGTCCAGTTGACAGGAGTTTTGCCTTTGAGATTGGGAACCAGTAAGATGTTCAGTGGTGCTTGTGCTTCTGAAGCTCCGGGTATAAAACGTCGATAGAAGTTTATCATACCCAGGAACTGTCGTAATCCCTTTGCTGATGTCGGTTTTTTGTATTTCATGATGTCGGCGACTCTGTCAGGTAAAGGACGTGCCATCTGTGGAAATAAGATAACCTAGAATTTGACTTCTTGTTGTCCGAAAACGCACTTGGAAGGGTTGAGTACTAGAGAGTATTCACGTAACCGTTCGAAAATGATCAGTAAGTGCTTGATATGTTCTTCTTCGAAGCAGAAGCTACAAGTATGTCATCGATATAGCTGAAACAAAACTCAAGTCCACGGGTACTTCGTCAATAAAACGTTGGAACGTCTGAGCGGCGTTTCTAAGTCCGAAAGACATAAAGGAAACTCGAAAAGTCCAAATGGTGTTATTATGGCCGTTTTATTGATATCTTCTTCTGCTACTGGAATTTGATTATAGGCTCTTACCAGGTCGATTGTTGAAAAAATGTTTTTGCCATGAAGGAAGTGTGTGAAATCCTGGATGTGACGGACTGGGTAGCGGTCTGGGATAGTTCGAGCATTAAGTGCACGATAATCTCCACAGGGTCGCCATGCGTCCGTAGTGTTCTTTGAAACCAGGTGGAGTGGTGAAGACCAAGGGCTTTTAGAGGGTCGAGCTATACCCAAATTTAGCATAGTCTCAAACTCCTTTTTGGCTCCCTTGAGTTTGTCAGGGGCTAGACGCCTTGGTTTACACGAGACGGGAGATCCTGGTGTCGTCTGGATGTAGTGTTTGGTGTTGTGTTTGATGTCCTTGGTTACTCCAACAGGTCGGGTTATCTCGGGATACTCCTGTAGTAAGTCATGGTACCTTGTCGTTCCGACTACTGTTTTGATGGATGGTATGTCGCATTTCATAGCTTGACCCTGTACAGTTAGTTGCGTGAGACCATCCAGGAGACGTTGATTACGTATATCTACCAGAAGATCATAATGGCTTAAAAAGTCCACACCAATGATAGGTTTCGATACATCCGCAACCACAAATCTCCAAGTGAAAACTCGACGAAGTCCGAAGTCAAGAGCAAGTGTAATAGTTCCATATGTAGCAATGGTCGTCCCGTTGGCTGCTGATAGAGAGTAGTCCGATTTATCTCGTTGACCTTGAACCACCCTACGTGGGTATACACAAATCGGCTCCAGTGTCAATAAGAAATTGTATTCGTGAGGCACGATCGGTCAGAAATAGGCGGCGTGGAAATGGCATTGACTCACTGGCCGCCATCAGTGATTGCCTTTCTAGTTTTCCGAATTATATGTACACGGTTTTACGCACTTCTGGGAGTTAGATCCAAAACGCCAGTGATACCAACAAATTCCATTGACACCATGTGATTTTCGACTTTGTGATCGAGATCTTGAACGATGGGCGCTAGGATCGGGGCTTCGCCCACGTGCAGAACGGGTGTTGATCTCGGCAATTTCCTTTCTCAGTGCCGTGATTTCCTGATTAATCCCTAGTGCTAGCTGTGAAAGCTTAAGATTTAACGTAGCTTCCAGAGTATTACTCACAGTTGATTCCGCGATCTGAGGTAACATGGGACCAGACGCGTCTGCAATATTGTCTGCGTGTACTGCGAGATCCTCGAGTTTGCAGTCTTTGACGATCGCAAGCGCTACCTGAATACTTTTCGGTAGTCGGCTCATCCACAGCGTTTTTAACAGTGTTTCCGGAATGGAGGTGTCAGCTAGGCTTTGAAGATGGCGTAAAAATTGCGAAGGTTTCCTATCTCCAATTTCGACCCGTTCCAAAAGTTGGCGAGTTTTTTCTTCTTGGGATGCACTGAGACGTTTGACCAATTCTTGTTTGATTTTTACGTACCTGTTTTCCGATGGTGGTGCCATTATGATGTCCTTCACTTCAACCGCATATTTGGGTGGTAATGCGCCGACAACATACCCAAATTTCGTACTGTCGATCTTGATACCTGCGCTGGCAAAACTCCCCTCGACCATGGCGAACCAAAGTTCGGGATCCGATGAAATGAACTCGGGAATTTTCACAGCGACTCTGGCTACTGACGATTCGTTGTTTTCCATCACGTCGAGGTCACCAATTTGTGGGAGATTGTACTAAATAATCACTCACAATTTATGAAATGTAAAGTACTATATTACACGGATATGTATGTACAATTGTTGTTAAGTTGTTGGAGTTGTTAAATTACAATGGTATCAATGGAAACTTTGATAAATATGAGCAATTGATTTATCAAACAGCAGAACCAGAGTTAGTCGAACCAGATCTGGAAGAAATAGATCTTATCATCAAAGGCTTCAAAAACTTTAAAGCCCCAGGGGAGGATGAAATTAACCCGGAACTACTAAAATTGGCGGGAAAAGACCTAAAGATAGAATTATACCTTTTAATAAAAGACGTATGGAAAAATGAATGTATGCCCAAAGACTGGAGCCTAGGGATTATATGCCCAATCTTCAAAAAAGGAGATATGAAGAAAGTAACAAACTATCGTGGAATATCACTACTGGACTCCGCATACAAAGTGTTATCAATAGCCATCTTAAGAAGACTCGAAATGTACGCGAAGGATATAGTCGGAGAATACCAGTGTGGTTTTAAAAAAGGCAAGTCCACGACAGAACACATTCACACGCTTAGACAACTCATGGAGAAATACTACGAGTATAATAAAGACCTACATATACTGTTCGTGGACTTTAAGCAGGCATACGACAGCATCAACTGAGAACAACTGTGGATAACTCTGAGAAACTTTAACATACCCGACAAATTAGTGAGACTAATCCAAATGTGTAATGAACAAACATATTGCAAAGTACGTTTTTTGGGAGAAGTATCCACAAGTTTTGAATGCAAGACTGGTTTGAGACAGGGTGATGCGCTATCCCAGTACTATTTAATCTAGCCCTGGAAAAGGTAGTTCGAAACGCAACAGATACGAACGAAATGGATGTAATAGGGACTCATACCCTGCTCGCTTATGCAGACGATATCATCATACTAGGAAAATCTACGTAATAAAAAAAAAACGCAGATTAAATACAAACAGTAAATACGTATTGAATACTTTTGTTAATACCTTCGACCAAAAAAAAAAGTTTAAGCTTTAAATACAAAACGAATTAGTAAAAAATAACGGAATAATTAACGCACTGTTTTCTGTGTTTTATTATTTGTAGTCACACGGAGATTGTATATCGACGCAGAGAAATCGTATTAGGCAGCTTTCGAAGTCAACGGATATACTCTCGCTGTCGTCTTAACCGAAATCCCGGTTATTATAGTTCTCTTCCGTGAAATTCGGTTTCGATGGCGGAGAATCTGGAGATTTTTTTTTTCGAAAAAACGTTTTGAAATTGGTAAAAAAAAATATATTTCATGCTCCCGCCCCCACCCCCCAAGTAATACGGCCCACAGTTTGAGAAGCAATGGTGTAGCGTTTTGTAGTCGAGGGCCTACTCCGTAGACTCTTATTGTGCACTCTGTACGCGATCGCGTACAAAACGCGTTTACGACGTCTTTTATTCGATTTGATTTATTTTTGTTTCTCCTGAATTTGATATCTGCAATGCAGTGGCGCTGACTCGCGATGATTTTTCGGACAGCTATCACGACCGAATAACGTCGAAAAATCCACGATCCGTTCTTCTTTCCGGAGAAAACTGCATTAACGGGTTGTTCGTACGCGGACATTTTTAACGGAAAACGTTCCCACAATATTATGAGAGACTGATAGTGACGATTTCTTATTCCAATAGGACGCATCCGTTTGGCGGTTAGGCGATTCGTCAACACTGAACTCCGTCAACAGCGGATCGGATGTCGTAAGGGTAATAATACGATTAATCGTGCAGTTGACATCAGTGATTCATCCGATCTATCGCGGTGTATGTGATCATTTTTTCTTTCTGCAGGGCCGCGTGAACAGCAACGTTTACGTCCTCGTTTTCTCTCGAGATTTCGAAGAGTTAAAAAACCGGATCGCAGATGCTATTTTTATATGATCATCTGTCGACACGATCGAAAAGATAAAATGACAAATTCGACTATCGACAATGGCCAGCTCCGGCCACAGACGGACGTATGACCGAACGTTTTTGAATATTTTCACGACCACGACAATTGATATTTTGTGATATTTACCGCAATCCTTTATGTCGATTTCCGCACAAAAACTACAGGTCTTTGAAAGAATTTCGTTGAATATTTATTAACACCAGTGCCGTCCTAAAAATCAATAACGCCCTAGGGCAATAATATTTGACGCCCCCTCCAAAAAAAAAAAAAATTTTACAACTAACGTAGTATCTAATTACATCATTTTATATATTTTAATAGTAAATACACTCATCCTCGAAATCATCATATAGATCATGGGAAATTAATATCTAAAATAAAACAACACATTTTTTCTTTTTGTCTTTCATTTTTTTGACGCCCTATTCATTCATAATACTTTGGACGCCCTAGGGCACTTGCCCCATTTGCCCCCCCCCCTTGGGACGGCTATGATTGACACCCATCGTTTGGTTTGCAAACACGTTTGCATGGATTTCTTTCTCGAAAATTTTCCGGCGCTATCGAGTATTATTTACACGTACACTCGGCCGACGGTGGATTCGCGTGAATTTTCTGCTGCAAATATTATTTGCACGGCGCGTATCACACTTCGCTGATATTGCTGCAGTAATATGATTTCGCGCGCAGAACCGAGTAGAAACGATATTCATCGGGCAAATTATTTAATGCGCTTCGAATGCTGCGCGGCGATTCCACGTTTCGTAATACTTCTTCGAAACATATAAACTGCTTTTTTTTTTTTTTTTCGAAAGGTAATGTATTTTATATTCCATGTCGTAATGGCTCGTGTCGGTTTATTGTTTTCGACACTCTTTTTATTCCTATAATAATATAGTTTTCAATAAATAATAACACGATCACAACGAAAACTCTTTATGCATAGGTAAGATATTATAGTGGTGTACACAAAATTAAACGATTTGCGGCGTTATTGACGCACTCACATCAGATACTCTTATATTTATGGAAACGTTAAAATCAGCCTCGAGGTCTTACACGGGCTCGTCTGAATATTTTTCAATATTTAACCCGTTCGAATAACGAGTTATCCGAAAATACTAAAATTAAATGTTATTTATAAAATTATCCTCGACGAAACATTATACGTACCATCTATATTCGTACACACATAATAATATACTGGAATAAACGAGTTTTTCCAGTATTTATTTATTTAATTGCAAACAATTTTTCCTATTTAATTCATAACACATAAATTAGTTTTAACTATATTAAGACGTGTTATGTAAACTGCGTTTATGTTAATAACGATATTCTGGAATATATATATATAATATACATAACCATTTTAAATTTTTTATTGTTTTCGTACTTATGCCATGAATAATAACTATTTTATAGCTATAAACAACAAATTATCGTCCAAATGTAACCTACGAGCAGTAAAAATACAATTTTTTTTTTTTTACGAATTCGATATTCCAGCTAAATATTTAATACGATTGAAACGTAAATAATTTAACGCTGCACTCATCCGAGGATCATATATTTTACTGTCGGCCTATTCGAAATACTTTTCAGGTGAATTTTCCAAAAATATTTCACCCAAATCCGAAGTGATTAATAATAATAATAATATTTTATTGTATCACTTTTATTCGTTGTTCGTCGCAATTTTTCCGCGGTATTTCTTTGCATAACCTCCTGTAGAATATACACCGTCTACACTATACACGGACAGTGGCGCAACAAGAATTTTTTCAATGACACTAACACTTGTTTAGACATAGACATTTCAACTAAAGAAAAAAAAAATCTGGTACACACGTATTGTAAATTTAATATTAATAATATATCATTTAATTTTCATTAAAGTTCTGTTGGATTAAATCTGAATCGTACGAAAACATTTTATAAAAATGTTAAAATTTCAATTGGGGGAGGAAGGGTCCGGGCCCGAAATCCCTGTGCGCTTTTCAATATTTATAATATTTCAAACGCGATTCGAGTGTACAACATTATACGCGACACACATATATATATATAAATATATGTATATATTAAGTTTCGTGTCGAGATTAAATTTTACCGTCGGTCGCCCCCGGCCGGGGGACTTAATTATTTAACGAGATATTATTTTCGGCTAATGCGAGCGCGCTGAAACTGGCGAACGGTCTAAAGTTTCCTTCCATTATTTTATATTTATATACATATATATACGGACGCCATATGTTCGACACGAGAGTTGTGCACTATACTTCATATTGTGTTTAAGTGGTTCGCGCGTCTATTACTCTTTCACCGAGTTCGGCGGCCTATATATATATATATATTATTATCAAAAAACGGATTATTCGCTCGACAAGTTTACGCGTCACTTCAATATTGGATTTCGCGCCGCGTTCACATAATTATATATATAATATAACTATAATTCTGGGTTATAACCGGTTAAAATAACCGGCGTTTTAGCTGTTACGAATATTGTTTTCGGACAATTGAATATTTAAATTATCGAACAACACTTTGTGACGAGAAAAAAAAAAATTAAATAAATCCCGTCTCTCGACGTATTGTGCCCAACGGTCTCGTTAAAAAGAATTTTTATTTTTATTTTTTTTTTTTTTATATAATTTATTATAGTAAGAATAATATTTTGGAAGGGAATCCGATGCCGCATTAACCAACGTATACACTTTTGAATATATTATACATGTATAAAACAAGGGCGTCCATTGGGGGAGGCAGGAGGGAGACATGTCCTCCCCTGGCTTCTCCGTGATTATTATACATCAAATATTATAATTTGTATTAAATAAATTAATGGCCATAATTAATAATTTTCGGTAAAATATTAATTAACGTCTATTTTATAACTTCATAATACAATTGACGGATTTTATGTCAACTAAGCACTAAGCATATTTGTATACATTGAATAAATGTTAATAAAGAACAAATAGTGCAATGTTTATGTTATATTTTTTTTTTTTATAAATTGAACTGATTATTTTACAAATAATAATTAAGATTGTATGAATTTAATCGTATGGTATTAAGCTACGTAAACTTACGTATGACAGTCAACATATTAACAGAAACGAAGTCAATATAATTAAAAAAATACAATGTTCCCCCCCTGGATTTTCAAAGATGGACGCCCTTGGTATAAAACATTTGATTTAGATAAAACGGATAGGAGAATATTTGTGTTTTTTTTTCTGTCATCGACGTCATAATATTATATATATATATTGTTGTTGTACCACCGTCGATACTTGCAGAGAATTTAGTAAAAAAAAAAATTATTTTACGAATGCGCGCATTCGGAGTAGACAGAATGACGCCCATCACTTTTTGTCCCGTTCTATAATCGCTAATATTACTTCTTATATTTCTGTATGGATTTTTCGCATAGAGTAGGTACCTATCGCGTTGCTGTCCATTACGCTGTAGGTGAACAGTATAATATTGCTCAGTGTAGCAATAACATTTTTTCAGCTGCAATTTGGAACGATACGGTTTTTTTTTTTTTGGAATGTCAGTTCGTTTTTTTTCATTCCTTCCTGGTATTTTCGCGTATAACAAGGGACAGCGACCGAGAACGGGTGTACGTATGGCTCCGTTTTATATCGTTGTGTCGTTAATAACGCGATAAACTGATTGTTAGGAGTATATATCCTTTTTATTTTCTCTTTATTTGAAAGTTTGAACGTGTCGAACGAGCGGAGCGCGCGCGCGCGTGTTGGAGTGTCTATATTATATTGTTTTTTGCCGGTTTTGAACGTTTCACGCACAATCAACTGATTATTCTGTCGGACGAACGAACGCTGTTGATAATCTAAATTTTTAATTTCCTATACAACACGCGTCAATGCCAGTTTTAGAATTTGTTTGACGCGTTCGCTTATACGTTTTCGTTTTGCATTATTCGTAACGGGTTGAGAATAATAAGGTCCTCGCACAATCGTGTTTAAACGTAAATATCGCTGTATAGTGTTTACGTTTTCGTTCATAAATATATATGTATATATAAGTTCCGTTTCAATAATACATTTTTTCCTTCTCCTCCAAATCAAATTCGTATCTCCGATACAATTTTGTTCGAGGCGAAGTGTTTCCGAATGACACTGCGTCCGCGTATAATCGAATTCAAACAATTCTAGACGCGGAGTTTGATTTGTCGGTTGTATTGCACTAATAACGTAATAAATAATTTAAATTTAATTATAGAGTTAAAATATATTATCTATTTTTTTCTCTGGCAAAATCCATTATAATACAAGTGAATAAAATTCTATATGGAATAAATTAATCGATTTCTGTAGTGAGTTTTTTTGAAAATGTGTAAGAAACGATTATAAAAAAAAAAAAAAATCGACTTAGATTTAAAATCGACCGTATTTAAAATTTAACCATTGAAATAAATAAATAAACAAGAAGAATATTATAAAATTTATTAAAGCATAACGAAATAGCACTATCTGTTACTTTTAGCAATTCTATTAGTATATAATACTAATACTGTAATATACTATTTCCATCACAACGAACATTCGACACAGTGCACTATTTGGCTATATTTTATGAATTTGAAATAGAAATTCGTTTTGAAACTACAAACAAATAATTGTTTATTCGATTATGGTGGATTACGGCGGAATTTCGAATAACAATATAGCCATTTTTTTCTCTTATTTTAATGGGCACATAATGTGCTATACAATTTCAAGTGCTATTGTTTTTGTTCTGTGTATACTCCATTATTTTGTGTCAACGTTTGGTGGTAAGATCACGACGAGGTTTACTTTTGAAAACAATCACTTTGCGGTTCCTAATTTCCTATACAGATGTTACAGGTTAATTGACGTTTAAAAAAAAGAAGAAGGTAAAAACATAGCAAGCGTATCTAGGATTTTTAAGCAAAAGAGGTTTGTTATTGCAGAACTTTTTTTCTTTCATATAAACGATACAATATTTAATATATTAACTTTCATTAAAAATGTATTTCGGTAGTTTAAAACAATTTTAATTACCATGAATAGTTTTTGTGCACTGTGAATTATTCGTACGATGTTACAGGTCAGTAACGGACAATTTATAAAAAACGGGAGCTATTTTATATTATTTTAAAAGCCGGCGTTAATTGGACTCTAAAAAAAAGCACGGATTAAGATAGACTGGATGCGGAACGAAGCTTCTTATCACACAAAATATTGAAACCCGAAAGTGCTAAGGCAGTCAGCTGTTGTGTCAAGACCACTAGCGCTCTCATACCAAATTATTTTCCGCGCCTACTTAAAAACTGTTACTAATGCTATTCATTTACCCAGCATTCAGGAAATGATTATCGATTATTATTTATTATTTACCAAGAATTAAGAACATTATTAGCGATTACCTACTGATTTGATAATAAATGATTGATAATAGATGTCAAAACTAGGGAATAAGGTAAGGTAGTAGTAATAAATTGGTATATAAAGAATCCACTAGTGCTGAATGGCGCTAGTAGTTTTGACACACCAAAAGCACTCTCGTGATTCACTTTTTTCGTTCCCGTTCGGCATCCAGTCTATTTTAATCCGTGAAAAAAGGTAAAATTTTAATTTTCAATCTGACCGTTGTCAGAGTGGCCAGATCCGTAAGCATATACGCGTACGGACATACAAAACCAAACACCGCTTTCGACGAAATTGATCCCGCAATACTATATGTTATGGTCCTCATATTTATTACTTATAACGGAAACACAATGATTGACTACAATCGATTCAATTTTGGTAAAAAAAAAACTAAATTGATTGTTTACTGCGAGTTGTGTGTTTAAAACTCGCATTTGACTAAAATAAATTATTCCGTGAGAAAATATGAACAGGAATAAAGTAATTCGAATTTATGTACGTTAAGATTTTTTTTTTCTGCATTACACAAAGCATTATATTATTATGTATTTATTATAGATATACACCGTTATTACAGATATTATACGAATGTTCATATGAAATTAATAATGAACTTAATTAAAATAAATGTTATAAATACATTATGTTGTGCGATAACTGACAAACCATCAATGCGAGCTGAATTATGGATAACAAAAAGAGAAAAGACATCATAAAACATATGCAAATTAAGTTTATTTTATGTGTACGTAACATACACACGCAAAAATATTAAACACACACACACACACATATTATAACAATATACAGTAAATTAAATTATATTTATAGGGGATCATTTGTTAAAAGCATATATATACGAAGAGTACACATTATGTGTAAACACGGATGTCATATTTCTATACATAAATATATTTTTACATGAATGGATAATTCGGGATTATATTATATTTTATAAAAGAGAAAAATATATTTTATACAAGTAGTTTTTTTTTCTTGTTTATTTGGTGTTCGATTATACGATTTAAAAAAAGAAAAAAGAAGAAGTTAGACACATGTCATATTGCGTTGTCGGCGACGGTATTTTATATACCTATAAATACGTAACACTATAATTTGATAAACCACTCCCACATTTTACGAATTCATGAATGAATTATACGTATTTTTAAGTTTAATATTACGTACAATTCACGAAAAACTTTTTGAAAACTCTCCCTGTATACTATTGCGCGTCATTAGAACTACTGTTGGTTTCAGTTTTGTGAACTTTCACTAACGTCAAAAAAAAAAAAACAACGTAATTGGGCACTTACTCAAGTATAAAACACCATATTCAATCTATAAATAATATAATTTTATTTTTTTAAATTTAATTATATATCCGTTTATTAGACGCATTGCTTTAGTCATATAACGGGCACCTACTAATATAATTAGTATTTAATTATGTCATTTTAGTAATAAAAGTTTTATCAATTTAAATATAATATTATATGACAAAAATCACTTTTCGAATGGTTTTTATAAATTATTATCACTAAAATATATATATAATAGTGAATTTTGTTATAGAATAAATTGAGGGTTCTCCGTGAAACAATATTAAAAAACGATAATTTCATCTTTCATAAACAACTCAAGACCATTTTAGTATTGTCACCACTGCAACCATAGTACGAGATCATTTATCGTTAACTGAAGCTAAGGGAAATCAAGTTACAGCAATCGCGAGGATACGACATTATGCCTAACAATTAACAAATATATATATATTTAATAATGTTATAATATTGCCGAATAATTCAATCAGAATCTAAATAGCGACGATTATAAAATGTATAAAAGCAACTAAACTAGGAAAAATATTTGTTTTTGAAAAGCGATTGGTCTGGCCCCACAAGTGAGAGTATAAAAGCGTGTAAATCACACCAACCAATGTTATGAGTTTCGAGTTTAAATATAACTCTTACTGCGGATTCGCTGCTAGACGTGTTTTTTTCTTCGCTTTTTACTCTTCTTCACACATTTTCATTGATTTCGCTCAGTGACTAACCCGGTGAATTCGACTATTATTATGCTTTCGGTTTCGGTTTTTACATAATGTACACACAATAACGGTTCATTCTCATGGCCGGCTATCAGTATTAAATTTAATTAAAAATTCGGATTAAAAACCGGCATAAATAGTTTTTAATTATTTATTACTTCCAGCGTTTATGGTTTTAAGTTTAAACTATTTGCGTTTAACCTCGCGAATATGAATATCGTATGTGCGTTAAATTTAAATAAATTAAAAATACAAAGGGTAGCGAGTCGCTGTGCGTGTTGTGAATGTCGCTTAATATAATGCGTATAGATAAAGATTTTAGAGTTTTGTTTATTTGCATTGAATAAAACCATTCGGAGCCGAGCTTTGGCAATACAATAGTATTTATTATTAATAATTTATATACATATAACATTTTTGTAGGGTATTAAAACCAAAAATTATCCCTTTTTATGTCTCGAAGAGCTCAACTAGTGCTCTGCACGGTCCGTGATTTCACGGACCGCACCGAACCGGTGAGCCACGGCATAAACCGAAACCAGACTATAGTTGCGTTGTCATTTAATTATGTTAAACTGAACCCAGACCGACTGCAGTTTTTTAAAAAATATTAGCAAACCGGACCGGACCAAATTGTCTGTTAGACAGAACCGGACATTTTATGTACTAAAGACTATAACAGATCACACAATATTTTTTTTAGACCGGACCGGACCAAATTTCTAAACGACCATATACCGGATCGATATTTTAAATAATTATTATTTTTATAGAAAATTACATTTCCCCGTATTACACTACTGGACGTGCCTACAACCATAAAATATTCGGTCATCCGGACGCGACAGACAATTAAACTTTTCTTGGTATCTACAGATTACACACACCGATGTCCAAATACACGCTCGTCACTCCCACATTGACAAGACCAAAATGTGAATTCCACATATAAATCATTTCAATCGCCGGAATCGAGACGGCCGCAATTTCCGCGAAAACAACGTAATCATTATTATTTTCGTATAGAAACAGATTCTGAGAAGTCTGTCTATCGACCATCTGTATATGTATATATCATACCTGTATCACAGATTAGATGAATACAGATGGTCACACGGCCCGAGAACAAAAGAATTGCAAGTACGCTCTCTTCTGATTGGTGGTTTCCCCTCGTATCAATGTAGGCGCACACGACGATATAAATTATTGTGCTGATATAATTGTACAATATTATTGTACAACTTCTTTATTATTTCAAATAATATTATCATAATAATGGTATGCCGGTAAAAATTTAACGCAGATTAAGCACCGATTGTTTTTCAACTGTGTGTATGAAAAACGAGCATATTTGACACGAGACATTGTATGACACGATCGCCAAACCAGAATTCACTATGTAAACAACACAAATAGATTACCACACGGGAGTAACGTTTAAATTTTAGGTAAATATATTGTGCTATCATCAGGTTACACTGATTTGGGGGGTTTCGAATGACGTCATTTTTTTTTGTTTATATCGCGAGTGATCCATCTGTATTCATCTAATCTGTGCCTGTATAGCGTTTACGTCTTGTGTAAATATTATGTTGAAATCGTCATACATAATAATCCTCTAAAATTCTCATTTCAAATAATATGCTTGTTATAGATTATTGAAAAAAAAGTATCGGACTAGACCGGACGGGACCGACTGAAATAATATGTGGCCGAAATAGAACTGAAATAATTTTTTTGTGAAAACCGGACCGAACCGAATTAGTATGAAATCGGGACTTGCAGGATAAGACCGAATTTTTTTTCGAAATCTATCAGTATTGGACTACACCAAGCATTTGATTCGTTTTTATTACTTCGGACCGGAACAAATCGGATCGTGGTCCGGACCGGACTGATTCAGACTTGGACCGTACACAGCACTAAGCTCAACATATTTTAATAATCGCTATAAACGGCCAAAAAAAGATTGAAATTTTACGTTTATACGTATATATTATGCGCTGTAGATTTCGGACTGTTGAATCATTTTTTTCCGAAATGTCGGAGAAAATCGCGTTTTTCCTCGGTTCTTAACAAACCGGTTTTTAATAGTTTTTTGGGGGAGGGGGCCGCAAATTAAAACTGCCGAGAAAATCCGAAAAATTCACCTCTTTGAATTACCACCAAAAAGTACATATTTTTTTTTTTTAGTCAAAGTGATCATTTCTTTGCCCATCAGACTTTCATTTCCATAAAATAAATCAATTACGTTCTCATTTCCGGAGGATAAACGCGTGTGATGAAAAAAAAAGTAATAATAATAAAATAATAAGAATATCGAAATTCGCGTATTAAACCGGCTACATTTTACGCGGTATACCGCAGTTATTATTTTTGTGTTATTCATATTTTTTGCGAGCTACCGGTTACATCGCGGTAACGAGGTCGCGCGCGGTTAAACGCGCAAAGGCGCGGCGGACGCTATTTCTATGGCTTCCGGAGCGGTCGCGCGCGCGACACAACGCGATATAATATTTTAGACGAAAATATTCGTTGCCTACTATAATATCCGGCGCTGCGGTGGTGGTGGGTCGGTCGCCACTGCAAAGAACGAGACCGGATTGTCCGGGATTAGGTCTGATGTTTTTCGTCCTGTAACGACCCACGTTTATATCACGGAGTATATAGATAGAGATGCCCTCACGTATACTCGTATACAGGGCAAGATGAAGCGAGCAAAATAGCGAAGTGCAGTGTGACCGTATTTGACGGAGTAAAATATCGTAGTCACCTAGTCGGAAATTTTATTGATTTTTATCAGTATTCATTTGCCGTCGGGGTCCGTTCTCCGACAAATTGATAAGAACGAGCTGTTAGGTTTCAGATCTAACCTGACATTGCTCTCAATACCAACATCAATCTTTTAAAAATATACAGAAAGAAATTTTGTAGTTTATATTACGAACCCCTGATATAGTTAAGATTTATTGTTGTTCACTTTTTCAATAAATTAAATTAAATTTATCCTATGATTACGTCATTCATCATACAAACCATGATATAATTACATCATGATACAGACAAAACTTTCATATGATAAATAGTATAGTTGGGTTAATGATTGTTATAGTTTTAGTTAGATTTTTAATTATTTATTGAGAATACTTTTCGTCTTCATTGTTGGTAGTACTAAATTCTTATCTACGCCAAGTTCTTATCAATGTGTCGGAGAACGGACCCCATCCCATTCATTTGAGTGTTGTATATTATTTTGGCGGCCGGACAAGGCCACGGTTAATATATATATATATATATATTAACCGTGGGACAAGGCTACATTACCACAGAGTAATTTAACGTTATTATTGAATCTGAAATATTTTCTGCAGATGATAACACATAATGTAGGTATAAACAGGGTAGGAAATAATTTGTACAATTTTTTTTCTGATACATGGTCCTCATACTGCAGTTCGCTATTTTGCTGACTTCATATATTTTGGTGACTATGCGGCCACCCCGTGGTTTATAATATAATATTATACATTATATTATATTGTATTTTATCGAAACGCTGAATATCTGTACATAACAGCAGCAGCAGCTAAATTTTACAAAATCTCGTGCCATTTGTGTATCGTACCGCCACCACCCTACCTCCTGATTCCGTATCATGTTCCACTCGTATATAATATACTCTCGCGGTTCGTACGCGCGCGGGCAGTGGCGTAGCGAACCGTGTCTTTAAGTGGCATTCGCTTCTGGATTTCAGACGTGCGAGTGATGCAGGGTCCTGAAACTTGTCGGTAGGTGCATTTGTCTGTTTTGTGCGTGAAGGCTTGACAAAATTTTTTTTTTTTTTGGACCCCTTAAAGTATAGTATCTGCTTGGAACGTTTACTACCGGTGAACTACGGGTAAACACGTAAAAATTGGAGCAACTTTTCTACCCGAAATTAATATTGTGCACAAAAAAAAGTTATTGTTTAATAAACATTATTGTATAAAAAAAATTGGTGGCGTGAATTGTTCGCTTCTTTATCTTTAGTTTTTCGAGTTCGGGACGCCACTGCGCGCCGGAATCGTTTGACAGGACAAAAGACCTGTTCGCCTAACTAACACGTCCGTTAAATCACGAGTGATACAGGTGGTAAATAATATGTGGTCGCAAGCTTATATCTTAAATTGACGTATTTTCATATTCACGTTCAAAATCTTCATCGTCATAATTGAATAGTCCACAATATAAAAGTAATTCCAACGAACAATTTAGGTATACCTATGACATTCGTTGTACGGTTTAAAGTACATTTTGTATTTTGTAATATATATATATATAAATGACGTGATTACAATCAGGCCCCCCACATGAATTTTTCAACTACGGTACTCTGAATAAATCCGGGCCCTCGATGTATATTAATATTTATAATCGTCTAATAATTATAAATTATTCTAACTTGTAATTTTTTATTTTTACAAAAATTACCTAAATATATGGCTTCTTTTGCTGTTATATACACCTCTATTAAATATCAGTTATTTTAGTTTAGAACACAAGTACATTAATTTACTACAGTTCAATAACTATAAAAATCAACATTTTTTTAAAAAGTATTTATGTATAATGAAATACAATGTAAATTATTCAAAATTAAAAATAGCGTTTGTACATACAAAAATACAATTGTATTGTACATATTTTGTACATGTACTGATGTACATATTGTGGGAATACCCGATTACGAATAACTATTGACAAAATTAAATATATAAAAACCCATTTTCGACCAGCAAAATAGTACTAAAAGGACAGGCGGCACAACATTAATATTTCTATAGCGGCGGACTTATTGCTCTTATCTTCCAGGATTTATTTCCCTATTATTTTTTCCAAGAAATGCTCGCGCAGCACGTACCACCCGCCTACACATTTTGTTACAAAAAATGATGTAGTAAGAAATCAAATTATTTGTATACCAATATTGTATAAAGATATGGTGACTAGGGTGGCATGTCTCATATTATGTCTCATTTAATTTTTCTTGTTTAAATTAATAATATGTGTATAGGTATATTATGTTTTTTTCCCCGGGCCCCCAGAGAGCCCGGGCCCCGGGACCATAGTACTCACTGACCCCCCTTTGTGGGGGCCCTGATTACAATTATCAATAATAACCTTCGTTATTATCATTTTTTTGTTGTTGTTTTAGAATGTTATTGTGATGAGCTTTTTTTGCATACCAAGATAACCAGTTAATAACAGGATGGTCGAATAAAATATGGGCGGGCACAAAATTGTTTTCCGTCGAAAAATAAAATAACTCCGGTTAACGTTTCCGAAAGCATTCCCGCGGTCGACATTTACTGTTATTGCCGCGCGTACAACCACTTAACCTGACCACCAATGGTCGCATGTCGCGGTTACTGCAGGTATAAAAAACGGTCGATCGAATCCGATTATTGATTTATTGTAATTATTATTGTTGCCACGGCGATAAACTAACTATATATATACTGCCGTGTCCACATTCATCCTGAACCAGTGGATGGAACAAACTTTCCCCCCGCCCCCTTGGCAATAATGTATTCGTTATTGTAATAATATGAATTATAATCATTATGAGTCGTAGTCGAAAATCAAATATAACTATTAAATATACTTTTCAATTTTTCGTGTCAGAAAAATGTGTGTAACGCTTTATTGGAAGGCCTAAAATCGAATCCTAAATATTGTGCTTACGAAATAATTATGAAAATTTTGCCCCCCTAAAAAAAAAAAAAATATTTGGCACCTTATGATTTATGTATAAAAGTGTATGTAAATCACTCAAAAGTTATTTACGCGAAAATGTTTTTTTTTTCAAAACAATAAAGAAATCGCAAAAAACAGGCGAAAAGGTGGTACTGAGGAGACTGGCCAAAATTATTTTTTTGCCAAACGAATACGAAGCCCCGTAGAGCGGTTGAATAAACGTACGTGTTCGTGTGGAGTAGGATTACGTCGAAAAGTAAAAAAAAAAAAATAAAAATCATATAAATGTACTCATTAATAAAGATTTGATAGTAATTATTGTCTCTTTAACTTGCATTGAACGACCTTCGTATTATATGTATATTTATACTATAACGTCATCATTGGCAGCACTATATTATTAAGTTGTTGTTATTATTATTTTTACGTACGATAATAATTTCAGTAACTTTCGTTGTTGTAGCAGTAGTGGTTTTATTGATATTTTCGGCGGCAACGAAATTATAATAATAAAAATATATTGGTTTTGCTATTATTTATACGCTTCGGGGTATAAAATATAAATTTCATGAGACAAAATCTAGCGAAAATTTCGAAACAATTTTGGAAGACGTTCATATACTTCACCGCTTTTTATAATACACATACCCACACACACACACACACATAAAATATATATATATGTATTATATGTATTATACGTATTGAAAATTGTATAAAGTTTATACATTTCGAAATACTATATATTCATTCACGTTTTTATACGAATAATTTTATTATAAAATAACAATAGCAGGAATATGTTATTATCAGCGAATCGGTACCTACGTTCGTGGTGATGGCGTGAAAACTAAAAAAAGAATTGACGAAAATGACCAAATGAAACGCGTTTGTATAATATATGAATATTATAATATATAATTATTTATATTTTAGTAATATTATTACTAAAAAATTCAGGCCTATATATGCGTATATATACAAGAACTGCCTATACCCGGAGCGCCGTGCGTATACATAGATCGATTCGTGGACGATTTCTCTAAATTTCTCTAGATTTTAAATTTATTTATATGTATATATACACATACATGATGTCGAACCGGGATAACAATGTTATTCGCTTATATTTCTAAAAATTACTGAGAATATTCTAAACTATATGCGTACAACGAGTATTTTAGTATTTTTATAATAATATATATTGCGTGTATAATATTTACATCCGTATTTTCGCGGAATATAAATTATAATATTATATTTTAAACCGATAACCATTATTGACGGATGAGAATAAGACGAACATTTTGTAAATTCTGAGCCGCTGCTCGTACGCAATCCCTAATGAGTAC
Source organism: Slavum lentiscoides (assembly GCA_032441835.1). NCBI lineage: Eukaryota > Metazoa > Arthropoda > Insecta > Hemiptera > Aphididae > Slavum > Slavum lentiscoides. The sequence goes on along the minus strand of CM063710.1, from coordinate 3,801,499 downwards.
AGTGAGTATTGTTTACATTTGTATTGACTAATGCGTATTTAACAATTTCATTGCAGAATGTCGAGAAAAAAATTTTTTATTTTTTTTTGATAAAGTCTTTCTCGAAATGTTTCAAATGGAAAATTCTCTTATATTTGTATCTCGATCTCCCGCGGAAAATGGCGGTGGACGGGGTAACGGCAATAGGGTCAGCGTAGAAATTATTTTTAGATTTTGAGCGGAGCAAAGAACCAGCTATATAGTGGTGTTTTTACAATGACGCTTATTTTTTATTTTTCTCTCTCTCTCTCTCTCTCTCTCTCTCTCTCTGTACAACTTTTTCACTGGAAGGCGTGGTCCGATCGTTACACGCTCAGTGAGAAAATCCGGTAGCGAATTTCGTCTAGTTGGTACTTTAAAAAGAGTTTATTTTTCGATTTTTTCCCGCAAAAGCATTTTAACGCGACGCAGAAAAACGGTAAAAATGCGATTTTGTCAAAAACACATATTGCTATAATATATCGTATATTGTCATTTCGAAAAACAATATTGTCCTATATAGTTTTAAAATCGTCAACGAATATTTAACGGTGTACCATTGAATAAATATATAATATATATATTTAATTAATGCGAGCGTATACCTAATATTATAATAACGAAAAAAAATGTTTCAAAAATTTTCTGCAAATATTGAGCTATTTATACCGAATATATAGATGTGAAGATAAAGACCAGCGCGATAGCAATAGTTTTTTTTTAATTATACTGTGAAACTCCGTTCGGAATTGTTTTTTTGGAATATACAATGATATTGCTTTCAAATATACCTATTATAGTAATAGGGTCTTTCAAAAAAAAATATATATATATCAATTAAGTCTTTTTAAATCTATCAAAAATTACTTTCAAAAATCGATAAATTAATAAATATTCGAAACGATTGGTTTTAGCGCGGAATCAAAAGTGTTTTACCATATACCGAGTTTTCATAAGTTATCAAAGTGGTAATTGATGTTTTATCACTCGAAATGTAATAAAATATATATAATGTATATTATATTCTTATCACAAAACTATTATCATCCATAGATACTAAATTATTATCTATGGCGGTATCTATCAGTGACCTGTCATACCGGGTTGATGGTAAAACACATCTTTGATTTCGCGCCAAAACAGATCGTTTTGAAATAGTCAGTTTTAAAAAATCACAAGTCCTAAAAAAATGAACCGAAATCAAAACTATTATTATATTCTTACTCAGGCCAACCTACACAATAAGAGAAAAATGCAATTGTAAATTGCTGAAAGAATTATAAATAATTCTCTGACTATGCGTAAATCACTTCAGCGACATCCACGACACCCGTGGCTCATTGCTATTTTTTTTAATTCAATTAAAAATATTATTAAAATCGGACAATTTTTTAAAAGTTATACAAATATATATATATTTTTTTTAACAAAAAAGTTTTTTTATCCCAAACTTTAATCTTTAAATTTTAATTTCGTCTCCCGCTATTGGCTGTAGCAAATCGTTTTTCGACGCAGGGTTTTAATAAAATTATTATTTTTTTTATTTATAACACCAAAATTAAAAACGTTACCGCTAACTTTTCGAGCTTTGTATACGTTTTATTGTTTCGATATTTGTTGGAGACAAAATTTGTTGTGGTTAGAGCCTTTGAAATATCGTTTATACATAATATATTGCAGTACATTTTAATGCGCGCCAAAGATAAAATAGTGGTGTATTATATGTTAAGACATCAATCTGTGTCATTAACTCTATACAATACAGTTTATAATTTCACCTCTAATTCCGAAATTAATTTATTTTATATAAAAAAAAAATTTTACTTATTCAATACATACACGATCATTTACTGCAGTTCTACACAGCGGTTAAGCATTGTTGCCATACTCATAGAAATACGTAATTATATGTCCAGAATAACTAAAAATGAATTTTATTTTATGAAACCGTTCGGAATATTATACATTTTAATAGCTCGCGGAGAATTAATATTTATCGGTAAACTTCTTAGAACGCAAAATTAACGTTGTGATTTGTGATTTTTCCTAAACAAAATTCGGTACGGTTTCCAGCGAATATTTATGTGATACTTTATTTGCAAACTTATATGTTAAAAATTTAATATTTTATGTAATTAAAAACTATTTTATATTTATTATGTTTCGAAAAACAAAACTTATGAACTATGGAAATAACCAGTTACTTTTTAAGCTTGAATTAATTTTAAAGTTTGTCTCGATATTAATATTAATTGATTTCGCGTCAATAAATATGAAGTAATTCTGCAGTTAATAAACGTGAATTACAAATATCGATGTATCATAGAAATTGAAATAAAATTTTGAATTTAGGATGAATATTTTTTTAGAGAATTTAATTTACTTTAAATACATAATTTATGTTAAAACCTTCACTCTTTTATGGCTAATTAAGAACAATGGTTTACGTAACGTGTGAAACATAATGTCTGTATTTTTAAAAAATATAAAATACGGTTAAAACCATTGAAAGTGTTACATTACGAAGCAGCTATAATCTTTGTACAATATTTTTATCATTATATAATGTATAAATATACATTTCTGAAACGATATTGGTAATTGAGCGACTATTATGATTTTTTTATACGCTTTCTAAAAATTTCAAAATTTCTTCGCCAAAAATCGTAAAAAAAAATAACAAAACGAGTCAATAAAATGTTATTTATAAACTATAATAATTATTACATGAACAACGTAAACTCAAAAAACTGATGTATACAGAAATTTGAATGAAATTCTCCTTAGATCATTCGATATATAACAGAAATTTATATCATATTCGTTTACACTTATTTTGATTTAAACGAATTGATAAAAATTACGTTTTACAAATCATTATTTTACAATGCCAGTGTTATATTATGACTGCAGTATACAGTTCACGTGTTTTGAATTGAATATGTATAAAATTAAAATGATATTTGAATCACAAAAATATAAATATGATTCGTGGCTCAAACTGTAGAAAATACTCATTTTATAGGTTCGTTTCAACGAAAAATAAAAAATAAAAGAATAGAAAATTAAAAATATACAACAGAGCCGCTATAATTGTTGACATAAAGCCATATAGTTTTTCGGGCTTTCAACGGCCACTTCGTTTTTAAGCTACAAAAACTAAACATAAATTATAGGTTGTTGATTATATTACATAAACATTATAAAAAAAATCGTTTTTAAAAAATCCTTAGCTTTTATAGGTGTTAAAACAATCGAAATATCAGTCCGTTTCTTTTTTCATCTCCGCGCGAACACGAATTTGCGATTTATAAAAAACCGTACCAAGAATGTATGGATTTATATTATATGAATTCACTATACTTTACTGCTGATTTAGCCGTTTTTCGGTTTACGATTATTTGGGAATATAATGGGAATTTCGCGCAGTTTTGACACGCTCGAGATACCACTATACGTATATATATACATCCAATTTCTGATCGATTGGATATTATACGTTACACGGAAGAATTGCGAAATATAATAGACACTATATGTACGTAACCTAAAAAAAAGTGTTCACTAAAAAAAAAAAAAAAAAATCGTAAAATCAATAGTTTCGTCGATCCGCTCAGAGCTTGTGAAACGTTATTATACAAATTTTAATAGTATAATATTATATGATAATATAACGACGTGTTTTCGTACAAAAATAATTTATTTATGTTAATTTTGTAATAAAATAAATATTTAACTGTCATTTCCAATGAGATATTAGCATAATATAATATAAAACTATATGAAATAACATTTCGATATTGAAATCGAACGCAAACCCGGGATATAATAAAATTATACGAGAAAAATCCAAAAATAAATTCAATAAGTCCATTGAAAATAAAGACAGTTAAAAAAAGAAAATTTTTTCAATATTACCGATTTGATTAAAATATACATAGCCATGTCTGTTTATAACGAGATTATATTTTTTTAACATCAACGCGTGTTGAATATACATAATATGAAAAACATAGACGTACGCATGCTACGCGAAATACATATTTAATATATTTGTATATTAAATATAGATATTAACCGATCCGAATTGATTTGTATTTTTTTTTTCAATTTTCAAATTTATTACAAAAACAAACAAATATATTAGGAATTTTTTTATGATTAATTTTAAAAGTTCACAAATAGGTAATTGTAACATATATATTATATATATTTTTTCGAAACTGCGGAAAACGCATATATATATATATATGTTGGGACGACACGGTAAAAAGCATTATGTCATAATTTATGCGTAACGCGTATACGAACCCTTTAAATAAGGTATTTTCGAAAATTATAGCGACGAAACACAATGTTAATACAACGGAAAATGTATAAAAAAAAAATAAATAAATAAAATCGAAAATTTGCGCGAAATATTGATCGACTTAACAACATGTCGACTCGCGAGAAAATAATAATATTTTTATGAATATTCAACGATGACTGTATAATATGAATAATTAAAAAAAAAAAAAAAACTTTAAACCCTCCTATATATTCAAAAAGTAACGATATTATGATAAAAAGAAAACGGTTTTCTTATGATTTTAAGTCGTCGGGTCAGAAAAAAAAAAATTAGGATTGCGCGTTTCTCTAAATACGCGTCGTAAAACTCGTCGATAAGTATTTCTATATTTTTAATAATAAATTTCTATACGTTTTATGATTCACAATACACGCGCTAGAGATAATTTATGTGAAAAATTCTGTAATTTATTGCGCGGTCGGTGTAAAACTCGAGGTGCCGCGTCTATGTATAATATATACACTTTCATTAAATTGACATTTTTATAGTGCGCCGTGGCATACAAATGCGCTGCAAGAGGTATAAAACGCCCCGTATCGTATAAAATTTATTCTCTCCTTTCCAATAATAATAATAATAATAATAATATAGTTAAAAATAAAATTGCTGAGACTGTGCTTTTAAACGTTTATATATATTATTTATACGATTGGAAAGTAGTCGTTTATTGGTGTTTTTCTCCTCTTCGTAAGTATACGTCTATTCGATATAATATAATGTGTGTGTTCGGGTATATATTGTGTTGTCTGCTCCGCAAAGAAAATCGACGAGACGACCACACGCGTCCCGGAATAGGCTACGATAATAATAATAATAATAACATTATGTGCAGCGTGTTATTATTAGTAGAGAGGAAGCGCCCATTAAAATGTATTAAAAATGACCGGGGCTCGTTTGAATTTAATGCGGATCGTCCGCGATCGGATAAAACTCCTCGCTTTAGTGACAAATTTATCGGACGCTGCAGCAAACGATGATGACGGGGAGTGATGATAATAATAAAAATCCCGCTGGAATAAGTACCTGCGCGTAATATGACGAGTAAGTGTAAGGAAAAAAAAGTAAGCGAATATTGTAGAAGTAGACGCGACTATCGCAGACGACGAGAATAATATAATGTCGATAATAAATTTATAATAATATAACGACGTAAAACAACGCGTTAAACCGTTTCCACACGAGGCAAAAATAAAAAAAATAAATAAAACCTCTTTTTCGACCGAATGATCGGGGGCTATAACGGGCCGCGGTAAAAAATATCATAAAAAAAAAAATAAATAAATAACGAGGACTTTTAGTCGAATAGTGTGTGCGCGTTTGAGGGATTACACAAGCGGTGCGGCGTCGTCGACGCGAAGAAAAGATAACCGCGCTGTTTAAAAAAACGACATCCTTCGGAATTCGCTTTCCTTTCCAACGTCCTCGCGTTTCCACAACCCCCAGGACACACACACACACCGTGCGCCGAGTGCCTTAAAATATATATATTTATGTGTGTAAGCTCTCTTTCTCTCTACGGAGTCGAATAGCGCGCAGGAACGCTTTACATACAAAATATCAAATTTATCGCGTTTACATATCAGTGGCGGCTCGACGTGCGGGTTCGGCACTGCACAGGAGTGCGACGAAACAATATACGTATTTAAAATGTAATATTTTTTTTTTAAATAATATAATCTATTACTAAAAAAGAAAATAAATAACGAGCCCCTCGGGGCGTTGTGAATGCGTCGCTTAAACGAATTACTTAAAGATTTTACAGTGTATTGTAATCAATATAAATTTCAAAAGCAATGGTAAACAGTTGTATTCGATGAAACGATTCTGAGCGGAACTTCGGCGTGCATAACATGAAATAACATTTTTTACGAATTAAATACCTCAAACCCTATAGAGGCTATAATTTCTATAAACAGTCGAAAAATTAAAAGAAAGCTTTTGAAAATTTTCTTTCCTTTATATAATACATAAAATTACGTATTTGACGAATATATCATAGTTTCCTAATAACCATTATATAGTTTCAAAATTGCGAAGAAATAAAGATTTCGACGAAATTTTCACCGCGTTTTTATGTAATTTTTGCTAGTTTTTGAATTTTGTTTCTTTTGAGAAAATCGAAAAATTCTCTCTCTAAAGTACCAACTATAGATGCGATTCGTTACCGGAAATAAACTGTGACTGTAAAGATCGAAGCATTCCTTCCGGTAGAATTTTTGAGGCCAGCCATAAAAAGAACACATCGTTGTAAAACCAATAGATTCTAAAACAGAATCTAAAAATATATACATTTTTTTTTTCAAATACGTTTTCCAATTAAATATAGTTTTAACATAAAGATCCGAACTTAATTACATATTATGACACCCACGTATATACATTTGGTTCGAATTAGAAAAAAAAAATTGTTTTTCTTTATATATATATTTTCCTCCGCGCTGTTAATGATAATTAAATATGTTGTTTCAAAAACGAACGATCTGCTATTGGACCGTAGATAACAACAGATTGACTATAAAACTCCACTCTGTTTCACTCGAATTCTCAAAATCTCAATAAAAATATGGGAGAAAAAAATTGTTCTATTCCACTGGGATCGTGGACAAACAGCTGATTTTCACTACAGGAAAGAACCACGCGAAGGCGTATAGAAATCCTACGATAATATTATTATATTATATAAATAACCGTAATAATATTTATAAATTATAATTGGAAAGGTCGTCGTAGAGGGTGTTCGAAAGTCGAACGTGACGTTAATATTGTAATTGACATGACGTTTATAATTATAAACGTATATAATAATAATAGTTATTTAATATTTTTACCGTTTCTTCGTCATTTCTCTTTAGAACATAATATAGAAAACTGTATAAGAATAGTTGTATTAAATTCGCTTATTTACTACCGCGGTTTCGAGAAAAAATCACTATCGGGTATTAAGCAAAAAGAAAAATACAACAACAAAACGAAAAATGTAAAAAAAACGTACAGTTCACTAAAAAGGTAGTTTTAGTATTTTTTCCTCAATACACGACCGACGATGCCTTTTTGCCCGAAACCGGTATAGTATATAAACGAACCGAATTCAATACAACGACTCCCGTTTAATTATTTATAACGTACGCTCTTATAATATATTAACTCATATTTTTACAAATTCGTTATATCGTTTTTTTTTTTACTTTCGCGTATTTTATTTAATTTTCTATTATTTTTTTTTTTAACGTTTCTGTACGGGGTTTACGGCCGAGCCGTCCTCCCCCCTCCCCCCGTGCAAACTGCAGGTATTATATAGTATATTGAGCTCCCAGTTTTGTTTTTCCTCGTTGCGCCTAAATACACAAGCACAAGTATATAACTTTGCGCAGACAAAGTCCCTTCGTGTGTACACTTCGGTAGTGTGGCCATATAATAAATATAGGTATACCGCGGATCCGATAATAGTAATTAAACGTTAATTGCGCGACGGAAGACGGCGGTCCGACGTCGGCGGAATGGAAAAGGAAATATTAAAAAAAAAAAAAGGACGAAGCGTCCTTTCCCCATCACCACCGATCCCTTCTGCAACGGCCGTCGGTTCGTCCCCGGACGGTAAACAACCGACGGACTGCAGTTCGGCTGTGACCAGCGAGTCGAAGTTTTTTTTTTGAAATTAACCAGAGCGCGGTTTTCGCGCGCTCTTTCCACGGGCCGACTTTTCGATCGAACAAAAAAACAACAACAAATAATAATAAAAAAAAGTAAAAGACATAAGGCGAAAACGGTAAACATTTCTTCTGTAATATTATTCGTCTCGGCGAGCGCGCGCGACCAACGGAACTAATTATAATCAATCGATTTTAAGCTCGGAGTCTTTGTTAGAAAAAAAAAATAAATACGAGCCTCGCGTAAAAACAACGTTTTTTTTAAATATATTCCTGCGTTTTAAAATAATACGCGCAGCGCGAGTTTTTTTTTGTCGCCGAATAAAATCGTCCCGGGACTTAACGAAATCTAACACCGACTTTCTTTTTTTTCGGAAAACTCTCAGCGTTTTTTTTTTTTTTTTTTTTTTGAATTTGCTTACTTTTTTTGTTGTTTTTTTTTTACACTCGGCAGAACAGTACCGCAAAATAAATTCCGGCCACGGGATATTTATAGAAACGAAAAAAACAAAAAAATTTTTGTATTTTTAAACGCGCACTTCGAAGCCCGAGCCCTTTTGGAGCCCGAGAAGTGTCATTTAGGCTATAACGATTTTCCGAAAGACGTCGATCACTCAATGACCGAATACCTAACTTTTAAATGCAATTCGCATTACATTTATAAAAGTGCGAATTATATTGTTAATTAAAATTGATATTAATTTTTTGAGTACCTATATAGGGCTGCATAAATACACCGCACAAATTTCGCGAACTAAATATGTACCTTATATGTAGGAGTTCATTATTTCCTAGGGAAAAATTCCGTTATAAACCGTGCACGGGTATCGCCGGGTAATCTATATGTAAAGCGTATATACAGTGTGTGCATCTTCCGAAAGAAAGTACAAAATATTTTATAATATTTGCTCTAAAAGTCTTAATAGTAGTTCTTAACTGCGCCGTTTAAATGAGTATCGCGTAAGACAACAGGCAGTTTGCGCTTGTTTGTCGGTCGCGTTATAGGATATCTCGCGATAAAACGAAAGAAATGTAATCAATAATATATTATACGGCAATGGCAATGGATTTTAAATCAAACGCATTTCACGAATTCGTTTGAGCAAAGTGTACAAAGCAAAATTATTCCGATCGATTCGTTTTAATATTATACTCGTTTATATATATATATATATATATAACGAATTGCCAGCATTCATTACGCGATTACTATAAAGAAAATTATTACTATAATAATATATAACGGCTCGCGATTATTATCAATATAAATGTTTCACATGACTGGACATATTATTATAAAACAAAATATATATATATATATACATACACGCAAAAACAATATTAATTAAATGTTTTTTTTTTTTAATTAAATCATATTTTGTTTGGGAAATTTTTCTAAAGACTATTGTTTAATAGTCGTTATTGTGATAATAAATTGTGTTGGACATTTTCCGCGATTCAACGTTAAATTATAGTCGGACTGAAAAATAAAAAAATTTAATAATTTATCTCAGACAATAACCGAGTTGCAGATAAACGGAGTTTTTTCTTTTTTAAATTTTTTCAGAATATATATTATGCATAGGTATATATATATATATACTCGTATATAAATTATCTGAAATTAATTCAGAATATTTAAAATTGAGTCGCATTCAATAATTATGACAATACACCCATTGTATAATTATAAATATTTATTTAAAATTCTTCACACGCACTTTATACATTAATAATAATTTACAATACGTGCGAGTTCGTATGTATCGGGAACATTTGAACTTTTGGAAATTTCTCGCGTATGTATGTTCGCCAATTTTACTTATGGACTAATGCATTTTTAGAGTAGAGAAACTCATTAGAAATTATCGTTGGCAGATAGAGACTAATGGTTTTGTTGCAAACGTTTTCGCGTATTTCTGAGTCGAACTGAAGGTAATCTGCGGAAAAAGTCATTACAAAACATTATACGTATTATGTTATGTACCTTCGCTGCTCATTAAAATTATTCCAAAAATACTTTTCTCTGGCCGATCGAACACACACACACACACTGATTTTCGATAACATGCATTTCATTTGTAATACCATAAAATTATTTAGTGTTGTAAATCAAATAGTACGTATATAATTATCTAACAGTGAGTATATTAAATATACGATATTTTCAATAATAATTATCGTACGTGTTTATATAACTGTTAAATTTTAAGTAATTACAACGATATAATAAGTGTAGATGGTCGTTTTAGTGAAATGCCTTCAAGTAAATAAAATAAATTACATTACGTTCAAAATAAGTTGCGTATAATAAATAAAACGCCGTCAGTTTTCGCCGACGTTCATATTAGTTTTATAATAAAGTTTTATACACACGGAGAGTAAATATTGAATATCGTTTTAAAACCCTTTAATTGCGTATATCGACGTAAATTGGGGAACATATTACGTAGAATAATTTTTAGAACAAAAAAAAATATATACTTTAAATTGATTTTTCAATCGAGTTCAAATTTATACAGGATTCACTTTCTAAATATACACTAATGTTCCGATTTTCTCATTGTACATACGGTTTTATATAACCGCTTGATAATGTGGCTTACAATATAATATAATGTCATCACATGTATATTTTTTTAAGTTGTTTGTTATAAATGTATGTGTGATTCTAAAATATATAAACGTCTCGATTTTCACTTGTAACCAAACGAACCATACAGTATTCGATAACTTAAGATAACTTAGTTCATTATAATTTTTTTTGCATCCTTTTAGGGACTTTAAAATATATTTATTTATTTATTTACGTTTAAAATTGCGTTATCAAACAGACGTTTTAAACACAATAGAATTTATCGTGAAAAAATTCTGAAAAAGCGTAAGCGTTTCGAAATTCGTTTATAGCGTCGTATTCATCTCATTTTAAGTGAACAACTTTTCTTTTACAATCGTGTTTTTGTGACTTATCATTTTTCTCTTGCACAGCACACTACTTACGGGAAAAATGATTTTTATAATACCTTTACTCACACGAAAATCGAATAAATTCGGAGTTTTCGTCTTTTACTCGCCTTCCGAGTTTTTAATTTCCTCAAGCGGTTATTGTATACATTATTGTACGTATAAAAACCCTTAATTAGCCCGGAGTAATTTTCTAGTTCATTGGACGAGAAAAACCAATTATTTTCATAGAATTCAAATACTAATTAATTTCTTCGAAATTAAATTACAGAAGTTTCTTAAATATAATATAGAAATATTTATATAAACACTCACGATTCTGATTTTATTATATGTAAACTTATATAACAGTGAGTAATAATAATCTGCATTGTTAAACTTTGGCAAACGTACTTATTTTCGGCACGAAGCATTTACGTTCGGTATGGAAAAAAACAAATGTACGCAAAAAAAAAAAATACGTGTTAGACTTCAAGGACTCAGCGATAAAAATTAATAAATCTATTTTTTACTTTATTTTGACAAAAAAAACAACCCCGATAAAAATAGAATAATAATCGATATATTTCAGAAAAAACGTAAAATATATGATTTGCTTAAAAAAATTCTGTAATGCGCATAAACCAAGAAGAATATTTTTTTTAAAAATAAGGTTTTCCTTAGAGATTAAACTTAACGTAGGTATTTTATTGGACACCAATTAAATTGATTGATGAATTACGATTTCGGTAAAGTATATAACCCGCGATAGTACCAGATTATATAAGTCCATAATAAAACATTTAAAAATTCCTATTTAGAAGTCTCGTTTCCCTGAGTTTATTAAAGCGAATTCAATATTGAAACGAAATGTAGATCATAATTTTATTCATAATGAATAATTGGTTTTTTCCTCAGTGAAATAGTTCAACAGCGAACATAAATATATTATTTGCCGAATTAAATAACAATGATTGAAATAATGACGTTTAATATTCGATATAAATATAATATTATATACTCGATACGAATATGAAATTTAAAATTAATCGACATAAAGTATTAGAAAAAAAATAATAAAAAAAAATTCAATATGATGTTAACACTTATAAAAATTAATTCTTTATCCTTATATGTATAATGTCGACGCGCGCCGTTCTTCGTAATATTGTAATATCAGGTGATGAACAATTTTTTTTGTAATGTTTAATTATACCTTACAATTCAATGTACGCGCAATATTACATTCGACGAGATTTTTACACGAAAATTACCCACGGTTAGACTTAACGACTTAAAAAGATCCTCCATCCTGTGGAACTCAGTTAACCATTAAACACAGAAGGTCGAACACTTGCAGATAACAGCGACTCGATGCTAAATCTCTCAGAAAGTATAATATCGGATGCTCTCGACCAAAATACATTTTTGTTAGTTACTACTTTCAAGTCGATCAAAGAAGCGAAAATTTAAAACAGAATATAAATTATGTGTCTCATTATATTGTTAATAACAATAATGGACAATGGCCATTGTCGCTGAGGTATTTTAAAAATAATATGTATGTATTATAGAAAATTTTATGCGCGTTATACAAATTCAAATTATTTTGAATACTTGCTGATTAATTATATTGACACAAATAGTAATACTGGAAAATATCATAATATCATTACACAGTTTAAACATTTACGCGTACACCTTAATTAATTGATACGAATAAAATGTATAAAATGTTTGTGCTTTGCTAATTAGAGTAAAGCAAACTGTCAATTAGACATTGTATTATGCGCTGCAGCAGTACACAATAATAATAATAATAATAATGTACTGATTCCGTGCGCCGGAGGATTATAAGAGGTAATAATTTTTTAACGTTTCCAGTTTGACCCTTATAATCGGATTACTATAACGGCGGCCAGATGATTTTCGACGGAATTCAACAAACAAGACCATTATCATATAATTCGGTATTGATTCAAAACTATTTTTTTTTTCTGGTGACAGACACGCGCACCGCTTTGGTGATAATTTATTGAATTTCACTGTAAAACGAGCGAAAATTTATTCGTCAACCGAGAAAAAAAATACCCAAGTGTATATAAGAAGAAAACTGTTGATTCTCTTTGAACGCATTTGCAAACGAGACAAATGACAGAATTTTTCGATGCGCGCGTACCTATACATGCAACGAACAAGTATATCGGCGCGTCAATATAATTCCGTATCCCATCGTTTCTGTCAAAACTATATACTCTATAGTTTATTGCAGTCGACCGATTTTTATGAATATTATATTATTCTTTCCTAACAATGACGATTCCCCGACAAATATATAGTTACCGCATACATAAGTATTCGCCTTAACAAAAAACTCGCATGTGCCAATCACGTAAAAAAGAAAAATTTCTATAAACATAAGATATTCACAAATTTCGACAACTTCTCAAATAGAATCACTTTCAATACCAATAAATCCTTCTTTATACATGAACAAATAGTGACCTACGGAATCGTGCAACAATGGAGTTCAGCCAAAAAAAAATTAAAAATTTTTTTTTTTTAATCCTTCCAATCAATACCTTCATCTTATCGCAACAATGCTCCTCTTAATTAAAAAGCTCTCTTTACACGCGTAGAACTTAAAATTTCAAAGAAACCAGCGCTCAATATTTCATACGAAAATATATTAACCTCACTAATATTTCCACTCTCCCCGGCTCGTCGGCTCAAGCGTAATTACGTTTCAAATGTTCTTCGATAAAAAAATGCGTAAAATATGTAGTATAAAATGTAATTACGAAAATTTTAAAAGTAATGGTGTTGAGATAGCTGGTGTTTGTCACGCGCAATTTAGTGCGACGCATAAACTCATCGATCTTCTTCTTCTTCTTCTTCTTCAGCTTTTATAGGTCATTATATGGCCCATCACTGCAGCTCCACACAGTCTCCTCCATTCCTCTCTATCCTTTGCCGATTCCTCCGGGTTATCAACCCCAAGTATCCGGAAATTCTGTTTGAGTTCGTCTATCCACCTTTTGTTCGGCCTGCCCAGTGGTCCCTTACTTTCTGGTTTCCATTTCCGTGCATCCTTCATTATGCCACTCGATCTCCATACGTGTTCTAGCCAGCTCATTTTTCTTCCTTTAAGTGTTTGTATGATGTCCTCTTCTCCTAGAAATTTCTTTAATTTCATCTTAAAACTTATCGATCCGCACTAAACATTTTCTCAAGTCGTGGAATAAGATTTGAAACAGCGACTCTCGTTTTTTGTTTCATCTTAATTTTAGGCACAGATGTTTTCTCTTTATTGTATAGCGACTGTTGAAAATCCGGCTGTACACAAAGATAAAACGTCGACGATGAGGACCCTCATAGCTTTTGCACGGATATTCTTTTTTAAGTTCAGTCGAGTCAACAACCGAATTAATAATTTTTTAGAGTGCTGTTCGAAATTCCGTCTTACGTACTAAATTTTTCTCTCGTCCTCTTGCACTTCACGGCACGCCGTCAGAGTGATGTGAAACCCAGTTTATAGGGATACATCTGAATTTTAAATAAATGCCAACGTACCTACCCGAAATCTGGTGTATTTTTTTAATATGGGAAATCGGTTTTCGCGTCGCTTCGATAATAGCAATAGTTATTATTATTACTCGATCGCGCAACGTACTGCAAGTATACGCGTATTAAAACGACGATCTGTATCTATTAAAAAAAAATAAATTTACTCACCGTTTTGTTGTCCAGGTTCTTGACTTTGCATGTCAAATACGCAGATTTCCCCTCCAGCGCCGTCACGTTTCTGGGCGTTTCCGGGTCGAACTGCGGTCCCGTGTACTGATTAGCGTCCGGTTTCACCGCGTTAACGTCACGCCCGCCACCGGCCCCGTTCTTATCGCTGCCGCCGTGACTCTGATAAGAACACCCTGCCCAAGCGAACAAACAAAATATTTTCGTCGATTAGCAGGAATATAATATTAAAAATACGCCCATAGTCGGAAGCCCGTTTACATTAAAAAAAAAAGTAAATCTAACCTTTAAACACTTTTCAAACACGATATATAATAATGATAGTAATGAATTCAAGGCTCGTAAGTTCATGCACTAAAAAAAACGCATAAATAAACATGCTATAATTCACTAAAATCCGGCAAAATACGCACTAAAAAATACATAACGTTCCAGTTATTTTCTCAAAAAAAAAAAAGAAACTGTAGTGTGTAGTTCATAAATATAATATTGACGACTTTTGACACGTTTGAAACTCGGTTTATTCCTGCAGATTTTTGTTATAGAAACACTGTCGAGTGTAAAATATCAAATTTCCTTTTGATCTGAACGGAGTGATTACTAATAAGCGTGAAAAACGTATTATTCGATTAATAAACGTTTGAATGTGTTAAAGCTTTCATGAATCGTTGATTTATTCAGAATATTTTCAGATATATCCATGTCTTCAGTTTTTGGCTTTACTAATGGGAAAACCCAGCTGTTATCGAAAACAGCAAACAACAACAATAGCCAATCAACGGTGACGTCACCGATAAGCGACCCCACGTTATCGGTATAAAAAGAAAATAAGACACGAGCCAGGCCGGCAGTATAGTTACAGCCTCGGACTAGTAACTATCGCTCTGAAGATGGACTCCGCAATAAGTCCGAAGCGTCAGCCAAAAACTGAAGACGTGGATATATCTGAAAATATTCTGAATAATTAACATTTGCCACCACAATACTACCTCTCGTTATCGTTTCCACCATTGCCTTTTTCAATCAGACTGCCTAACCATGGTTTATTAATTTAAGACATTCTATTCACATACTCGTATTGTTTAACTGCTTTTATTTTAATTGATTTTATATTAACCTTAAAACATAATTGTTGTAACTAAATGTAAAATAAAGTTAAATAAAAAAAAACATTTTATTACTATATAAATAGTGTATTAAAATTGAAATGATTAATAAGTATGATAGGATTTTAAGCATTTCTACAATGATAATTTGCTACTACGGATTTTTTCTATATAGGTATTTCATTTTTCGTGTGCACAATAACATTTTTTTTTGTTTTGTTTCGTTCGCACTAAACGAAATTTAATCCACTTAGGCTATATCGTTGGTATTTCAATATCAGCTGAATTATTGCAGTTTACTGTGCGTTTCATCTCGTACGCGTTAAACGTGATTTATAATAATGTCACGCGTGCTTATCCGACAATTAGTTAATTGAATATTTTAAAATAATTAGAGTACGAGAATTCAGAGGCAATCGAATATATGGCAAACGACTAATAAGCTATACGGGATTTGTTTTCAATTTGCCCGACATATATGTAGAGCGATAATTCAATGTTTTTAAGTTTCTACTATATTCTTACGGCATATTATATAGGTACTCTCGTCGACCGAGGTACATTTCCAAAATGTACTTAAGGTGCGAGTTTATTGATTTTGCCATAAAGGGTGACTGACTACGTCTCAGCGATTATTTAACGTAAAAATGTATTGTAATTTTCAATATAGGCTTTGATTGTTAAGAAAATGAAAATATATTATATTTTTTGATAAATTTACTCTTCGACCTTATTTCGTGCGCGTTCAGTAGTATAAAATATAGCTAGAAAAAAAAATTCAACCTAAAAATATTTCTCGTTGATATAGCACATTCGAGTATACACACAAAAAAATATGTGTTTGTTCATTTGTATATGTATACGCGTTCGTATATAACCTAATATTATACCGAGTTTTCTGATTCGAAATATTTCGTATAAGAATTGACAGAAGAAAAATATAACTATGAATAATCTTCATTTTGCATGTATACAATTTAAACGCATTTATAATCAACAAGATATTTCCCGAACATTAGATTTATATACGTACTTTGCAGAATATCGTAAAAAAAAAAATTTTTTTTTTTTTGTTAAAAAATATATATATAAATATTATTTAGACTTGTGGTAGTATAAAAAAAAAAAAATTGTATTCGATTTTCTTCTTTGCGGCAGAAACACTTTTCAAATACTTTATTTAAATGAGACTCAAAGAAATGTTTAACGATTAAAACAATTAAAACTAAGTTTAAAAAAAAAACAATCGCTTCCTTGTGACTCATGGATTACTTTATACAGTTTAGATTATGATGGATGTGAATCATAAAAACAAAAACCATAGATATATTCATACATTATGATGAATTAAAATCGTGAAACTGAAAAAAATATTTTATATATATCATATATCATATATATTGTGTGTATTGTATATGTACGTGTTTGTGTGTATATAAGTATCATTTGGTGTAACGTATATTCGTTTACGTGGAAAATATTCGATTTAAGTGTTATATAGTTTTGTTCATTATGTAATCGGTAAGAATACATAAATAAACTCAAAATATATTTTTTATATGGCTGCAGTGTATTTTTTCTATTTAATTGAAAATATTGTGCTTATTTCATGTACGATTATAATTCACACAAACGCGTTTCTATTCAGTTGTTTATTATAATATTATTCACACAATAATATATTGTAAACCACAATTCGTAACAAATAAGAATAATTTCCAAAAACAAAATGTGAACGTTTTGTTAGACTAGAATAAGGTAAGCCAAATCATAATTGAACAAATATCCGTTAGGGACTATACTTGTTTTGTTCACAAGGAGACCGTGCAATAGGGTGAAAAGCGTGATTGGCACACTATATTATAGAACGCGACGCATACAGGTATACACAAAGGATTGGTCGGATTCGCACGGGGTGTAAAATCATCCTGAATAATACATAAAAAAGGGATCAAGAACGTCAAGTTAGATCCGTTTAGGATGGCCCGAATGAAGTTACGGTCAGCTTATACGCGGCAGGAAGTGAGTGTTGGAATATTTAGTAGCTATTCCGCGTACGTGAGTGAAGTCATAATGGGATGTTGATAACTTTAAGATGGCACGAACGACTGTAAACTTATTTTGAAAGCGCAACTAGTCTTTACATTTATTCAAGCGTGTGATTGTCAAAGGACAACTCGAGTAAGAGACGTACTTGAGTGAACTATAAGTAGCAGAGATAGTCGTTGAAAGAAATGGGAAAATTTTCACGTTACGCCTAATGATACCAAGGATTATTAACGCATAACCTGCTCGAAATCATGTCGAATGGCGAATAAAACAACGAGTGAACAATAGTAATAAATACCTATTATAGCTCATCCTTGTAATGGTGCGTTGGCGTTGACTTCCAAACGGGCAGGTAGTTTAAAATATGGACAAATGTACGGATTCAAAGAAAATAATTGTGTGGCATTTATTGAGATAATAATTACGTTGAGTAGGTCTTCCGTAAATTAATTAATTAATACATGGAAATTTTGTTAAATTTTAGAAATCCATTTTAATGTCTCTGGTAAAATATTGGATTTAATCCTGCATAGATAGTTTTTAATAAAGTTAACAAGAACACTTAAATATCTATACAAATATAACGGCTAAACTGGCCACCTTATGTTGTCACAAACGACACTTAGACTAGTTTGGAAAGAACATAGCACCAACTTAACAAATTGTTTTCTGCTTATAACACCATAGTTTAGCCAAGATAAAAGCGGGTTTCCAATCCTTAGAGTTCAAACTCACTAATGGTGGTATCAAAAAACTATACTTTATCAAAGTCTTTTGTGATTTCTATTACAATTAGATCAACCCTATGATTTAAAATTATCAAAAATAAAATATAAAACCATACACGTAAGTAGACTTTTATAACTATAAAATATGTCATAAATAAATAGTATCATATAATTATGATTACGTACGAGTATAACGAATTCGTAGAAAGTCGTCACAAAAAAAATTTTGAAGAAATTTGCTATAGGTAATGAGGGTAGATTTTTTACTCGAGTCGTCTATGATAACGACTGTACATCTTTTACTCGCATAATTTTTAGATGTACACAGCCGGTTTTTTTGTAGACAAATGGAAATGTTCTTTCGTTAGACATGGAATTAAGCAAGTGAGCGACAGCAGGTGTAAAATATGTTTGAGACGAGAGTGCAAGCATATCGTCAGAACCATTGGAGGATTTATACTGAATGGTTTCAAAAACTGAGAATATATATTTCGGAATGGAAAAGTTGCAGAAAAAAAGATCAAAGCCTGTTAATTTCATCAACTGAGTTAGAAAGAGCGCAATTTGAGCTCTAGAGACAAATGAAAAATACTCGGAAAAAAGAGAAAAATATTGCATTATGATTAACGAGAAATTTAATACTGCCTTACTATATATGCAGGTAAAAGTTTATAAAATATAATACACCGTCGTAGTATGACGTAATATTAAAATATTCGTTAGTACTTAAGGTATTATTACTATTATTATTTAAATTAGTTACGAGAGACAAAAGAAAAAGAAAAATTTTTTCCCTTTACTAATTTAAATGCGATCATTATAAATGCTGTTTAAAATGCCGAAGCCAGAACATTTCGAAACTCCGTCTTTTCAAACGTTGTGTAATTTTCTGGCTGGAATGATTGACGATATATCTCATTTGGAACATGGAAGTGCTCATCATGAATTCGGTTTGCGTGTTACGAAGTTTCGGATAATTTCTAAGGCTACCCCGTCAGTCTACGGTTCCTTATTAGTGTTTGCTATTGAATTGCTTATTGAGCAAATGCGACATTTGGACATTTTGGACATAAAGCTGTAATAACATGACGTAATTTGTAATTGCCCGTTAAATAAGTAATCGACGTGTATTGCGGATGACGTTAAATTTGTTCGATATGCCATAATTTTCGCGGTTATTGTGTGACGATCGTCAATTTACATAATATAGAAAAGACTTTTTTCATTTAATATTTTCGACCTACAGTTTAATGTTACTATATTACACGATAACACGGTAATACGAATTATAAGAGACCAAATTCACATTGGAAAAAACGTCAAATTTCATACAGGTATCAATAACTCGGTTTATATTAAATAATATAATATCACTGATGATATTCTTATAAATTTGAATAGATGCAAAATTGTATGCTATTGAATAACAATGTAATTTTCGATTCTATTGAATTTCCACGACGTGTTACAAGAAGAAAAAAAAAAGGTTAAATATTTTTCTTTCCGACAATCAATACTCGCTCATATATATGTATATATATATTTATTATATACACGAGTTGTACACGCGCAGGAACATGATTTTATTATAAGCTAATATTATTTTATGAATGTATTTAAAAATTATTTCAATGATTAAAATGATCTGCTAGAATGACGGCATTTAAACTAATTAATTTAAATGTATACAGTATACACATCACATTGATTTACGTTACAAATAGTAAGGGAGTGGTCAGCTAGCGATTTATATCATAATAGTTATAAAGGCTGTTACACTGTATTTAGGAGTATATTTTTTATGACTATATCCAAATAAAAAAAGTTTCATTAATGTTATTTTGGTTCACATAAAAATCGATAGTCCGCGTATTATTATTATTATTATTATTATTATTATTATTATTATTATTTATTTATTTTTTATTAAATACAGTAATGTACGACGCTTTTTAACATTTGGGTAATGTGTAAATATATTATTTATTATTATAAAATTATACTGCGCACCGTCTTTGAGTAGAAATCTAAACGAAGAGAAAACTAAATGCGTTTGTTGTATATATAGCTAGAAGGTACCCATACTCCGAGATACTGAGAATATATAGATGTCATTCAAGGTTCGTTAAACAGTAAATACATATACAAAATACATATGTGTGTATTGACTATTATATATTAAAATATTAGAAATGCGATTTTAAAATTAAAACGTAATATCAAAACCTATATTCCATTTTCCGACTTGATGTGCTATTTTTCGCTTACGTCAACACACGTTTTTCATTTAATGGTTTTCTTTCGGTTGTAAACAATAAAATAACAATAATATTATGAAAATTAAAAGATTAAAAATTATTAATCACATCTCAAATAACATTTTAGTCCCTAATTAATTTAAAATCCCTTTATATTTGAACTTCAAAATGAATAATAACATTGTACTATTGATACAATTTAAATAGACCATACTATACACTATGAACCCAAAATCACAAAAATAATACATTTTTATTGCGTATACGTATTTCGACAACTACGTTGTCATCTTCAGCGCGAACCAACTACTATACTAAACCGTTAGACGCTATATGTACCCGTATTTATACAGTTTATATATCCGATGACGTCACTACACAAAGACCACGGCCACCGCAAGTCTATGCTGCCGTTCAAAGAACATTAATTGAGAAATATTAAAAAACAAAAACTCTCCTGTTATGGAACATTTTTGAATACTAACTATAGCATTAAATCAGCAAAACTTTAAAAAAATGTAAATAATTATAAAGAATTAAACATAAGAGAAACAATTTAAAATAAAAAAATAAAATAACTTGCTAAACTGGGACTTAAGTCCGTTATAAAAATTCATTATTAAAATTAATTTAATGTAAACCAGATGGCGGCAGCATATATACTCGCGGTGGGCGTAGTCGTTGAGTCAACGACCAATCGACGCGGCCGTTTTGTGGTGACGTCATCGGACACGTAAACTATATAAATACGGGTGTATACGGTGTCGAACGGTTTAGTAGTAGTTGGTTCGCGCTGAAGATGACAACACGTAGTTGTCGTAATACGTACATACGCAATAATAGAGTATTATTTTTGTGATTTTAGGTTTATACTTGTAGTGTATAACATAATTCAGGAAATGATGACAATTTCTAATATGGTAAGAAAATTATATCATCGCCCATTTCTCGTTATCACTTCCATAATATATATTATGGAAAATGTGAAATGATTTTTATCGTCATATCTATTTCGATCGCCGCAAACTCGAACGTTCGGAAAAAGTCCAATTAATCGACTAAGTAAGACTTAATAGTATAATAGACAACAAAACGTCATCCTACGTGTTACCTGAAATATTTGAAACATTTTTTAATATTTGTGTACGAGATCGGACGAAAATCTTTGCAAAGCAAAAACACAGGATTTGCCGTCGACTTGAGAATCAACAGATCGCGCAGGAAAACCAATTTGACTTTGGAAGGTAATATTGCAATTCCTGAAATACCGTGAACGTTTGCGATGTGAAAAAAAAATTAATGACACAATTCAATATACCTATTTATATTCTGAGCAAAACTAAAAAGCTAATATGGTTTTACAATGAAGTTTTGTTTTCTGAGTACGACTTTTCGACTTCTACAAGTGCTTCGATCATCAAACCCATGTTTCGATAGAAATTTTTGCTGGAATCCTACGAAAGAGTTTTAAACATTAAATCGTAATTATATATAACAAATATCGTGTGGTGGGGTTTTAGTCGAGTAAACCTTTTTAATGTTTTCTAAACCGTACACGTTCCTCGGGGTTTTTTTTCTTCTTACGATTCTTGATTTTTTTTTTTTTTTTTTTATAGGAAAACTAATTACGCTATATAATCGTGCGTATAGGGAATAGACAAAAATCGATTAAAGTTTCTCCGAAAAAGCGTTTTGCTTATATGTTTTTCAAAATACGTTTTTCTGTTATTTCATTCGTTTCGTTTTTTTTTATTCCGCGGAGGCGGTCGTGTAATGGACAGATGTAATTTAAAACGCGCGATATATATATATATAAAATATGAAATCATAATAAATAAGAGCATATTTTTCGACGACGCGGCTGCGCGTGTACCTACCTATATATTATAATACGGTTTAAAACGTCCGAGACGGGAACGAGCTGGAAATGGCCGCGGTGCGTATAACACGCGCGCTGCCGGTTCATCGGTATTCTCCGCGGCAGGAGTTTTAACTGGATTTTTATACCCGGACGTCGGTATAACAAATGGGAATTACATTTGTCAGGTGTGTTTTTCGCGCGTTTAAGCTCCTCGGATTATAAAATAAATCTTTTTGACGATTTTTCTACTATATAATTTAGGTACCGTGTATAGTAGTCTAGGCCCCGGGCCGCGGCGGCGGCGTGGCAAACTGCGTCCGCATCTCCTTATCGCCGCGCGAGATACGCGCGCGTGCAGGAATCAATTCTGCGAAGGGACACGACGTGAAAAATAGGAGGTAAACCGACGGACTGCAGGGATACACGAGAGTCGCGCGTTCACATCATCAATCAGCCCGCAGTGCCGCGGATAGATGGACTGCACACGCACGCCACCGCGCCGGTCCCTGCGTGTCGCCGCTACACCGCGCACGCACTTCGCCGCGTCCCTGCGCGTCGGCTCGTTCCCGCGGGAACAGAGTAGAAACAGTGCGCGGTCCGGTCCCTGCGGTACCGGCCGTTCAAAACCGTCGCGCTCGCGAGGAGACCCGTTTTATACGCGATACGCGTATATGCACGCGCTAAGCACTGTGTGTGTGTGTGTGTGTGTGTGTGTGTGTGTGTGTGTGTATGTGTGGGAGGAGGGGCGCGTAGGGATTTGTCACACGTGTTCAACGAAAACCATTTGTATCAATTAGGAACGGAGAGACGGCGGCGGCCGAGTCCGAAATGAAGTGCTGCGCAATATATCGTATATATATATATATATATATATAAATAAAGCGTGGCGTGTGTGTGTGTGTGTGTACACGATCGTCGTTCCGGGTTTTATATTAAAAACACGGCACGTGGTGTGTAAAGAAAAAGAGAGAGAGAGAGAGAGAGAAGCTTCACGCGATGATACCATATCCGTGCGAATACCGGAGGAGTATACGACGATAGACGAGCGACGAAACTGATGACTCGTGTAGCACAGGAGGTTTCCGTTGATTTTCATACAAAAAAAAAACTTCCTTTCGCGCGTTCCGAGAATATAAATTTCGTTTTACGACTTTCGTACTCTGCGATTCGTACACGGAAAAGGTATGTACAATTAATCGATTTGAGTAATAAGACGTGATATGAGGACCGCTGTTGTGTGCGTGGAACATGTGGGAGATCGCGTCGAGTGGAGATTTAAGACGAAGGTGGCCGACTCCAAATAATCGGGACAGAGGCGAGGGTGAAGAAGAACAATCGATTTGAGCAATACATTTAAGCGATAATTTCCAGCCGGGAGACTTTATAGCGAAGATATACCGTGCGGTCCGAAAAAGAGTCGACTCTCGGGACGATTAATACGAGACCGGATGCGGCGTATTGTGGCTGATGCCACAAAGACGTTATTCTCGAAGATGACGATTCACTCGATACTAGGACGATGACGGCTGAGTATAGGTAAGAACGCGGACAGCAGAGGTTGCTCTCCAGAGTCGGACAGGCACAGGCAGACGTGCTTGTGAACCGCGTCAGTACTTCGGTTAAAGAAAACCCGTAGGCTCGAGGCAATTTAAAATGCAATTATCGTGTACGGGCAGACCGGTAGGTGCCTGTCCTCCTACTGGCTCCCAACTATACTGGTTCGTACATTTCGTTCGAATAAACGATGGCGAATGAACGTGTACCACACGATGCAAAAAAATATGCGAAAGGTTTGAGCACAACAAGTGTTTGACAAGACACGCGTTAATTTTTACTTTGAAAAATAAGTCACACATTATAACGGTACAACGTAATTATAATATTTTTACTACGAGTTATTCCATTAACGAATATACACGCGAACGTTTCAAAAAAAAAAATCGAACTATTACTTTTTTCTTATAATTTTCGAAGTATGAGTCGCCATACAGTGTCCTTTTTTAGACAACGCGACGGGCGTTACCGGATAATCGTTTAGTTAGGTACTCGAGTTGGAGAAATTAAATGAAATCGATATCGAGTAAATTTGTTTTAAAATCGTGTCGATCCTTTTCTTCGAGCGACCCGTGCATAAAGTCCCGTGGTGTCAATCGTGTGTCGCGTGTATATATATTTTTTCCGAATTCAATTAAACAACCCTTTTTTATCCAATCGCTTTTGTTAACTGTACGGACAGTCCTATATGTTTGCGTATATACATACGAGTATGTATAAGGTGATAAAAGAACTGCTCGCCGTTAAATCGTATTTATTTCACGGTTAGGAGAACCATCTGCACTCGCTTATTTAGATTATTGTATTTTAGGCAGTAGATGTGTCTAAAACCTGTGTACTCAATCGCGTTGTGGACACTATACCCAGGGCCGGCAAATCATTTCGTATATACATACGAGTATGTATAAGGTGATGAAAAAGAACTGCTCGCCGTTAAATCGTATTTATTTACATTCATGTTTTAGGAGAACCATCTGCACTCGCTTATTTAGATTAATTGTATTTTAGGCAGTAGATGATGTACTGCTCGCCGTTAAACCTATTGTACTCAATCGCGTTGTGGACACTATACCCAGGGCCGGCGATAGGCGGGGGCTTAAAAGACCGTCTATGGTCTAAAAGACCGTGGGCGGCATCTCAAATCTACAAGTACCCGGAATATTGAAACACTTTACATATTTCAAATTTCGGTGAAACGTTTACAACAGACTACATTCCATTATCAGAAGTTAAGCGGTATACAGCAACACATTAATAATAAAAACGCTTCTAGATAGTAGGCATATATTTTTCGCGTTCATTTGAGTTTTCTCTTTAATTTTTCTCCTCTTTTTTCTTATATCGATATATTAGACCAAACATATTTTTCTTTACGTATAATTTCATTTTATATTATAAATTCTTTGAAAAAAAAAAAGAAGATTTAAACCGTAATCATTTAATTCGACCCGTACCGCGGAAAGTATATGACTCGTACGAATTTCGTTTCTCTACGTCAAACTCGGTATTTCGTTTTTTGTATTGCGGTTGTTTAACGTGTAAAACCTGTTATTATAGTGCTAAATAAAACTACAAATAAAATAAAACAGCATTTGCGTTTCGGGTAGAAATTTTAGTTAATTTATTAGTACGGAATTATTTTTATGACTATACTAGAAGAAAAAAAGAAAAGATTGAATTTGGAAAACGCGTAAATGTACAGTGCACCGTTCTGGATAGGGCCGTGCGTTTATAATTAAACCGCAAGGGCTGGAAAATGAGAGACAGAAAAATGACTCCACCCACGCGTACGAGACACGAAAAAAGCAAAACGTGCTCAAAATGTATATTTTTCTCCGCGCATATAACGTCACCCCTGAATTTCGCACAGAATAATATTATACTCTCGTATAACCGCGATTCGATAACACTCGCTCGCCGTAGCCGGTCATACACCTCCCCAGCGGTGATAATATTCTTGTCGTGGCGTGCAATGCGGTTTTTCGCCTATAGTATTATATATACGTACACCTTTATAATCAATTCGGTCGAGTAAATAATAAACGGCCGGTGGGAATGAGACGCAGGGACGACGGCGAATCGTGTACGACGGGAGAGGAGAGTGTACACACGCACGCCTAGGCAGTGCAAGGATGTTTGTAATTGATTTAAGGACCGACGACAGAACGATGTGGTGGAAGATGCAGGGATGTGCGCGAGCAGACCCGGAGGAGGTTAAAACGAATACACGGTCTCGGTCGAATTTTCCGCGGACAAATAATAATAAAACGACGGCCGATCGAAATATTGTGCAAACACCGGTACGCAGCCCTTCTCCGTCCACCGCGGTTAAGTTCTTGTGCAAACCTACTTGCCCGCGAAATTTTTACACACCGCCAAATCAATATACGTTTTGGGTGTAAACATAATATATTTATCACACACACACACACACACACACACTTACCTACGCGTGGGCGTGTGTAAAATACGTATAAGGCCTATAACGTCGATTATTGAAATCTATACGACAACAGTACAAGTGACTGATTCACGCCTTACTTTTTTTTTTTTGTGAATCTAAATTTATACTTTTATTTATCGTATATTTTAAACTTTTTCGTGTAGGACGCAATGCGAATTAAATTTATAATGTTTGACGGGTCTTCTCCCACGGAGCACTACAATAATGTATATACGTATTACAAAGACGTATTGTAAACGCAATCGCGTGTCGAAATTTATAATACGAAATTCCGATCTCTGTACACGCGCGCATCTCTGCGCGATTGAAATTTGATACTCGTGCAGCTCGTGTAATTTATAATATTAAAAGTTATCAGAAGATGAAGACTGCGCTGAACTGGACGCGCTTGGAGGAACCAAAATCCGTTGCTACGTGCAGTAATAGGAGCACAATCAGGTAGGGAAAAGACCTTTGGGAAGACCAACAGTACGGCGGTGGGAAGATGTTTTAAAAAACGATGTCGAACATTTGGGAGGAGGGTCGAACTGGATAGGAGTCTAGCGTTAGATAGAGAAGGATGGAGGTTTGGTCATGAGACGGGATGGTCCTGAGGGCCCAATAAACCCAAGAAGAAGAAGATAACTCGTGTATAAAGGTAAACAACAATTTAATAATATTCAACACGTTTAATAATTTCGCATTACCCATTTACCCAAATAACACGAAAAAAAACAATTACATCGACACGCAATCATCGTCCGTTCTTTTTTTTTTCCGTTATTGCCAGGTAAAGAAAAATATTATGTAAAAAATGTTTTATAATATGAAGAACACTAAACGGCTTCTTTATATCGCTCGTTTCACTGTTTGCCTATCGCGATATTAAGTAATGTATTTTTAACATAAAAACCAATGATATAAATACCTAATTAATAATTCCACAGAATTCAGTTATTCGCGCGAGTAGAATGTTAAACATCTATTTTTGTTTATTTTTGGATACCCATTTGAATATCGTCTTGAAGTATTCGAATATTTGTATTTTAAATTCTTTTTTAAAAAATTTACTCGGACGAATAACGTAATTTCAGTACATATTTTCATTCGAAAATCGTTTACTATTTATTTTCGAACGTTCAAATTTATCGTTTTTAATCGGACGATATTTTGTTGTTGGTGATAATATCGCAGTTTCGCAATAATAATAATAATGACAAACAATAATAGTGTGAACATTCATTTGAATCATACAATGTTTCGGATACAAAATAGGAAATATTTTTACGAAGACGATATCGAAATAATTTTAAATACTCCGAGAATCTGATTTCTAATAATCAGATAATAAAACGAGTTATTTTCTACGTTTTTTAACACGAATAGAATATATTATTCGTAAATAGATAAAATTTAGTTGTATAAAAATAGTGTTTAACATAATATTTTTTAGAGATAATAACGGATCCGTATGCAGTTATTTAGCAGCGCGACATTTATCATAATTCGTCGTAATAATATAATAACGACGAAAAATTTGTGAATAATGACGAGTAAACGAGTTAAATATATATATATATATATATATATATATATATGAATACACTGCACGTACATTAATCATACATTTTTTTACACATCACTTATTCTTAGAAACATTAATATTTTATTAAATACATATACGCGTCACGTCAGTCTATTGTACGCGCGCGAATAATAATAATAAAAAAAAAATTTTAATATTCCCCTGCAAGTGTGTTCCTATATTACGACGACGTTTGTAACACGTCATTTTCCCCCGTTTTAAGTACTTAAATTCTATTCTTCGTGTTTTTGAAAATATTATTTCCGAAAATTCGAGTATCCGAAAAACCGAGTAACCGCGGTTAATTCCCGACCATTATGTCCGATAATAACAACACGACTAAACGAATTTTTGTTACTGTCATCATAGATAATAAATAAATGTATGGGTCATTACGTCTTATCTCTCGGTAATTTCATAAGGATTTTATGAGGTAGCTTATTCTTTCTTCCATCAGCAATTTACTCTTTCTTCCATGCCTAAAATGCCACAACGTGATAATAAACTATGATAATAAATATAAACATAAAAATAGCAAATAAGTCTTTTTTTATGGACGAGATTGATCTAATTAAATAAGTATATAATAAGTATAGTGGAGTCGGGTATTCCAGTCGTCAGGGAAAACTTCGGCAATATTACATATATTTTTATATAATATGTAATATCAAAATTTGAAAATAACTCTTATCACCACGTATGATTTCCAAAGATAATAAATATAATGATTTCATTAAAATATACCCCATGCGAGAAAGAGAACCATTCTAATAGTGACTATAATATATTTTCTCTTCTTTAAAATGGACCCCATGCACATTCAATATAGGAATGGCCTATCCATATATTTCTTACCTATGACCGTCGTAGAAATTAAAACTCGTATTATACGCGTTTATAACGAACATTATAAATGTGATTAGATAGTAAAAAAATAAAAATTAGAAGGATACGCGAAAGGAATAAAAACTATAAATTAATATTCGCGAATAATAAATTCGTATGAATAAAATATGTGTACATGTGAATATATTATAGAATCGAGTGAATGAGTGTTATGAAACGTAAAGAAATAAAATAAGAATTAAAGTTGTTTATTGCAGTAGTACTACAGGTTTTGACAAAAAGTTCAAAACGTAATTTCTGTCATTCGCTTTATATCCGATGACGGTATTTATATTTTACACGTTTCCTTGTGATTTTATATTGGCGTATATTTTATTTTCATATTCATATATATATATATATCAAATGTATTATTTATTATATAATATACACGTCGTATTTATACCACCGAAATTACAATATATTTCCCCATGTGTAAAACGGTTAATTCGCTGAAACGCGCGCGAAAACGCGTCAGCCAATGCCAACGGATTCGTTACGTTTTATTCGTCTTTTTTTTTTTTTTAACTCGTTACGATTTAGATCACGAGCGGCCGGGCGAAACATTCAAAAGTCTGCCGAACAACACAACGATTTCCCGATTTTCAACTGACAAGTGAAATTAACGACACGGACGGTATATTTTTATTTATTAAACGCCGCCGTACAAACAAATCAAACGTCAATTATATCGAACAATTTTTCACAATTCGAACCTTCGTCGACTCGAAACGCGCAGCACACCGGCGGCATATCGGCGCGGGTCCATTAATTCGCGATCAATCTGTCTGTAGCGTAGCGCGCGCGCGCGCGTGAGTGACAAGCCGCCGACACCGGGACCAGGCAGGCGGGCCGGTCCTGGTTTGCCGAAGACTAATGTAAGGACGAAGGGACGGAAAATGGAACAGGTGTGGTGTGTGCCTACAATCGGATACGCTGCGTCACGCCGTTATTCACGATATTCGGATCGATTTCACTGCAGGGAGATCTCTCGCTATAGGTACGGTGTGTAACAAAAGCCCTAAAAAAAACTGCAGAATTCCTCGATAAAAATTAACATACGGCCAACTGCGGTGCACTACGAGTAATCTCGCGTTGGGTTTCGATAAAAATATTTAAAGTCGTTCCTCCTCTATATACCGGCCTCCTTCGCAGTGCCGCGTGCAGCCAGGACAATGCCCCGGGAGCAGGGCCTCGGGCGAGACAGTAGCCAACAAACATTATTAGGGGGGCTAGGAGTATAAATATGAAATAAAATAAAAATAATTAACTAGCAATAGAATATAAATCGTTCGATTTTATTTTAAGAAAAAATATCGGAGTAGTCTGAAACCTGAATCCCCCCTTGGATACGGCCTTGGCTTAGGGCTAAATTTTTCGGGCCTCGTATTCCTTGACGCACCAAGTAAGTTCGCATTAAATATAGGCGATATGAAGAAAAAATATTTGATATATAAAAAAAATCTATAAATATAATTGAACCCGCCAAAAATAATTAATAATAATATTTTAATAAATTAAATGCGTATACTATGCAGTATATATCCAAATATATTAAACGCTATTACGCACTATTATTTTGTTAAAACGTACATACGTACACGCGTGTGCATTGTACACGTTAATAACGATTATAAAATGTATCAGCCAGTAGAGGTTTTAATTTGTGGTAAAAGTTTTTTTTTTTTTTTAGAACATTAATTGTACGGTGTATGGACGGTTAGTATACTGTCAGTTATTGCGTACGTCCTTTTATAATATCGTTAAAGATCTTTGATCGGTATAATAAAAAGTTTTAAAAACCATTGTAAAAAAAAAACTATAGGGCATAAGTATTGAATGAGCCTACTTACTTAAAATAAATTATAGAGAAAACATCAATATATATTTTTTTCAATTAGATATGATATTGCTTTTTTTTATTTTACTTTTGAGTTATAAAAAAAACGCTCATAGGTTATTGAAATATAAACAAAAATAAGAATTAATAGGGTCCCTTAATAATTTTTCTGTCCTAGGCCCAAAAAAAAAAGAACTCTAGTTGCGGCACTGCTCTTTCGATCGCACGACCGATATCGACAGACGAATTCTTCTCCCGTGTGTTTTTGAGATGATCGACGTACCTTCCAAGCCTCGAACCATCAAAGATCGGATGAACGTGGTAGCCATCGCTGAAAAGCCGAATCATTAGCCCCCCACAACGACCGATCCACTATTGAGGAACCGAGCAACTGTCAAAATGCAAGTGTGATGGTGCTCCGTCCATTTGGATCATAAAGTCTTGACTATCAGCTCGTATTTACGATAACGTCCAGTTATCCAAATTTTCCATACGTATGAACACTACCCGTCACAGTGCTCTCCGTACTAAAGAGACAATAAACTTTGTGACACGAAACACATTAGCTTTTACAGACTGTCCGTGGTGTGCTCGACGATTTCGTGTAGCCGTTCCGCAAACTCTACACCTGCAGAGCGTATTAACCTTTCCGCTTGTATGAAAAACGGCAAAAATTTCTCTTTCCTCTTCCTGTTGCGCTAGGATATAACGAGCGAAATCACGACGTGTTCTTTTGTCATCTGGTAACAAAGCGTGTAAGAGTCTATATACGCCTTCGTCCCGAAGCGACGTCTAAGAACACCGCGCTGAGAGCCTTTTTTCGAGGGTGTCGGCATCCCGTATCGCTGTTTCAACGCGATCTACAAGAGCGACTACTTTCAATAACCGAAAACGACGCGAGAAAACCCTGTTTCGTGCACCATCGATAAACTGTAGATTGCGAATGGACTTTGACTACCGGTTATCGAACCGCTAGTCTCGGGAACATTCCGCGGCAAAGACTTTTGTTACACTCTGCGTATTATTATTATTATTAATATTTGTATACATTTTTTTCATTTTTTCTCTCACTCCGTCTCTCCGTCTCCTTCCGGACAAGGGTAACTTTTCGGTTGAAATATGACGACGGCCTCGGTGCACTAGAGGAGAGCAGCCGGAGTGTGAGGAGAGATACAATACGGAATGAACGAATGAGGGTGCGCGTGTGTATATTATATTTATATATGACCACCATCAACCACCGTCGCGTATACGAAAACATACGGGCACCACTGCCCGAACACAATGGGCTTTTTCCTCGTAACAAAGACGAATGCTTTTGGTCCCGAAAATACACCCCCGAAAGAGCTGCGGCATTCGCCGAGGAAATTTTTATTTTTATTTTTATTTTTATTAAATGTATAATATACGAACCTCAGCGCGCGTAACGCTATATTTGCGAGTATAACATATCGTTATTGTTTTAGGAAATTTTTAATAAAAAAAACAATATTTATATACAAACGCAGTTTTGGAAGAATTACATAAATATATGTAAAAAAAAAAAAAATTAAACGTGAAACACGTTTAGAAATATATAAAAAAAAAAAAAAATTTACATCCGTATATATAATATTTCAAATAATATAAACGACATGCTATGCGTGTAGTCCAACAACGCAATTCACTGTGTACACAATTTCTTCGTTGTTTATATTTTTTTTATTCATTTAAACCCTATATGTCAATATTGTATTGTAATATTCATAAATGTCTCCGCTTAATTTCGTTAATTTTTATTTTTATTCCGTTGTTGTATTTTTTTTGTTTCGCTTCATCCCTGATTTTTTTCGAAACCGATGGTAACAACGAACAAATTTAATACCCAAAAAACTGTTATGTATTTCCATTACTTTTTTCCAAATACTCTTTGGCTCGATTATACATTTATACACGCACACATATATATATATATAAATTTAATAATTACCATTTATTATTTATAGTGTTGATTTTTACTTCTATTTTTTTATTATTATAATTATTAAAATTTTTGTATTTGTTTTAATCATTTCGTTTGCGTATAATAAATTGGCTTTCCGCACGGATATCACACAGTATAATCCTATTTTTTTTATTTTTTTTTTTTTTGCTGTCATTCGAACGACGCGCGTTAAGTCGCTGGATCGCTGGATTTTACGATATACAATTTAATATTTACCGTTATGTAATAATAACACTACATGTCTAATTGCACATTACAAAAACATTATTATTATTTATTGTGCACAGTAATGCGCGACGCTTTTTAACGTTCGGGACGATGTGTAGTGTGTACGTACGAGTATATTATTTATTATTATAAAATTATTATATTTCGCACTGTCTTTGAGTATAGAACGCTAAACGAACAGAAAACTGAATGCTTCTGTTGTATATATATAGCTAGAAGTATACTCAGAGTTACGAAATATGTTTAATATATATATGTCATTCAAGGTTCGTTAAATAGTAAATACATAATGTTGACTATTATAATATATTAAAATAATATAAATGCGATTTTAAATTTCAAACGTAATATCAAAACCCATATCCCATTTTCCCACTATTGATGCGCTCTATTACACACGTTTTCCATTTTAATTAATTTTCTTTTTGATTGTACAAAATTAAAAAACAATAATATTATGAAATTTAAAAGATTAAAAATTATTAAACACATCTCGAATGACGTTTTATAGTTATATTCTTGCATCGTACGTCAAGTACTCGTCGTTTAGGAATTTTTATGCGATTTTATTATTAGCTTTTTGTGAAATAATGTTCAAACGCGAATTATTATTTACGAGTTTTATAGATACGCAACGAAAAACCTTTTTGCTTATGCATAAGGACCATAGTTTATTGCATCGGATACGACATGTGTGCTCTGTATAATAATGTTTCATAACGGTAAAACTGAATATCGATAGGCGATTTATTTGTTTGTGACGAGCCCACAATTAATTTAAAATCCCTTTATATTCGAACTCTGAAATGAATAATAATATTAATACTGTACTATTGATACAATCTAAATAGACTATTTACCTTTTTTTTTAAAAACGTCTGTTAGATACACAAGTTATGCCTGTACAGTGTTTAGATTTTATGATTTTAATATTTCTTACGAGAAATAGTGTACTATATTTATAATTACGACTGTTAAAGAAAAAAATTATTTTTGAAAAACGTTATGAGAAATTTTAACACAACCGAAATAACTGCGAATTAAAGTTATCATTAACTCGATGAGTTTATATGCCTTGCCATGATATTTCACCATAAATATTCATCCATACGCTGCGTCCGGTCCATTACTGTACCCTGGAGTCGACCCTATAAACAAGCTGTGTTAAAGTCTTAAACACAAAAAGCAGAATGCATTATATATATATATACATATAATGTGTGTGAATTTTAACAGTGTAAAGATTAGGAATAATCAAACCGTTGTCGTACTCCATTGCTGTCCGAGTTTATTCGTAATATATTTGTTATTCAACAGTATGAAGTTTCATTATAAAACGACTTGTACGTATATCGTTAAACGGATAAAAACGGAATAACAGCAGAAACGTGTAAAACGGAAAATATAATTATTTCGCGTGTTTTTATACATTATTGTTTCGCAGTAGTTACGCTACCGCTTTTGTAATTTATACGAAAACGTCTGACAAAAGTATACTGCAATTAATGGCAAAAAAAAAACATAAAATGGGGTGTTACGCGATATCTTTACCTTTCGTGTTTCGTCGTAGTTTGTGATAAATATGATATTTACAATAATAACGAAATGATGATGATAACAATAAAAAGAAAACTAACTTTCGGTTGCGGTATATATATATTATCATTGTAATTATATAAAAGTAAAAAGCTTTACAAAAAAGAAATATATAGCGAGAGATAATATAAAACGTATAATATACACATTGTGTATACAATATATAATATATATATATTTTGTTTATTTGATATGAATTTATTTGCGAATATTAATTTTGCAATAATGAATTTCGTTATAATACATTTATCGTGGCGATAATAATTGTATAGTATAAATTTGTTAAAGATCGACGCAATTTTTCGCATAGATATTATAGTAGTGAATTAAAATCGGTTTTTCTAGTCAAACCGTGGTACTTAATGCGACGTTATTTTCTGTGATAAAATCAATGGTTATTTTTTTACCTATAATGTTAATATTAGATTTTTTTTTTGTAATTATATTTAAACATATTATTTTACATTCTGAACGAAACGAAATAAACGTACAACTTTGTTTTATGCGCGTAAAATTTAGATTTCGAAAAAATAAACAAATTTTCGCTCGGAAAATCCTTGTTCGAATGCAATCATTTATCGTTGCTTTCGATTTAAAAATAATAAAACAATTCTAATAACATTCGAAATATTTACAGCGTCCGCGACTCGCTATCTACTTATTTTTTTTAAAAAAATGTGTATTTAACATATTTTGCGAACTAATAGCGTTTGAACTATCTGTTCGTTTTCATAATACACGTATAATTGCGTTTACTCGTTATAATTTTCATATTACAGCGGTACAAATGATCAAGAAATAGTTTACTGCTTTCGGTCAACGACCAAAACAAATAAATTTTAAAACCAATAATAGGTAACGAGCTATTGCACATCATCATATTTTGCGTTCCGTTTTTTTTTCAATTTATTTTCTTACAAACTTCAGTAATAACGACATTTTTACTCGAAAATCGCGATAAATGTTGGGAGTTTTAAGTATTTTAATGAACACTTAATCGTTCGGTTGTCGGTCGAAAATTGAATTTTCCGATTTTCGAATATTATTCGTCCGAAACGGAATCGCGTAAAATTTACGATTGAATCGTAGAAAAATTCCGTAAACATTTTAAATACGTTTTTTTTTACATTTTTAGAAATTATCAAAAAAAAAAAAATAACGAAATATTAACGTAACGCGCAACTGTATCAATATACTGCAGTAATATATGCGTAGTACAACAATATACTGTTGTTTCAGTGAAAAAGAATAAGAACTGTACATTATGATATATACTGATTACGAATATTTTTTAGAGCTAATATGGACGTGAAACGTTTTCAATATATTACGCGTTATTCCGGACGTTTTAACTATAACGTAAAACGGATTTTTGTTTTCTCAAATTTTTTCCCGATTTATTTTCAATTTACGATTTTTTTTTTTTTACACGCCGTTTCCGAAACCATAACGTTATTTACAAGGGCACTCGAAAAAATAATAAAAAAATCAAGACTCACTTCGCGTCACAATTTCGTAAGTGTTTGTGTTGTTGTTGTTGTTGTTGTAGACACGCGGTATAGGTATACATTTTTACAAAAAATTGGAAAAAAAAAATCGTTATACGATAACACGCGGTGGCATTACGGCGGGGTTTATACGACGCGCAGAGGGGCCAATGACATCGAAAGTCGGCTGAAATTATTAATATTTTTTTATATATATATTAGGCGAGGTAAAAAAAAAATCAATGCAAAAAAAAAATAAATATACGCCTAACCGTCGTCAAACGTACGATGACGTACTCGTAATATCGCCGTGGCGCACACTGTTTGCCACTGGGTCATCGCCGTGCAATAGGGAACGCGCGGGTGTATACGCGAAGACTTTATTATACACTTTCAGTTAAACGAAGCGTAATATTAAAACGCCAACATAATATAACATATAAGCCCGACCTAAACGGAGATATATTTAATTCAATTTAATTTTTTTTTTTTCTTTTCGGTACACAGCCGCGTGTTATTTGCTCTGTTTACATGTATTTGCTGTCTCGTTATTTTTGCGTATACGTAGGCTGCTGCAGCGCATGAAGAAACGTATTTAGGGGGGGCTAGTGGGGGCGATCGCCCCGAGCGGCATTATTATTTTCATTAGCATCGAACTACTTTTAAGTATTGTGGTGCAAACACAAATTTTTACCACCACCTACCCGCCAAAATCCAAATAAGCAAAAAACAAAAAAAAAAGGTTGTAAAAAAATGTGAAAACGAAAACAGTGAAAAAATTTTCGGGGGGCGGCGAAAAAACACCACCGGGCGTCAAATTCCTAAATACGTCTCTGAGCACATGTAATTATACAATAATAATATAACGCACAGAGACGTAGGCGGATATTGGGCGGTTTAAACCCCCCAGAACGTAATCAAACCACACCAGACGTCAAAAATAAATTGTGTATTTTAATATTTGATATTTATAATTTTTTATTTTATTTAAAATAGTTAGCCACGAGTTAGTAGGTTGAAGCGTCTAAAAATGTCTGTTTACGCTAATGGATAAGACAAAAATGTTAAGCCCTTCCCCCGACGGATGTGACCAAATATCCTCCTATGCACAGAGAAGTGAATCGCGTGACGTGGGCGCGACGCAAAAAGGCGAAAAATAATATTCGTGCGCTTTGCAGGTTGTGCGAAACACTGTCCGAGGAGAACTACGACTGTACAGTGGTCGGGAACAACGACAAATGTTTAGATTATGAGCGGAGCGAGGAATTTATTGGTTTTACAATGATGTGCGTGTGTTTTTTTTATGTCTGTATTGAACAATTCTACTAGAAAGAGTGTTTCCGATCTTTTCAGTCACAGTTTGTTTTCCGGTAGCGAATGGCATCTAGTTTGTACTTTAGAGAGGTCATTTTTTCGATTTTCTCAAAAGCGACCAACAACATAACTCAAAAACTACCGAAAAATCACATAA
This sequence comes from Slavum lentiscoides, assembly GCA_032441835.1. Lineage (NCBI taxonomy): Eukaryota > Metazoa > Arthropoda > Insecta > Hemiptera > Aphididae > Slavum > Slavum lentiscoides. Next base: position 3,763,712 of record CM063710.1, on the reverse strand, counting down.
AAACGCGATTTCGTCGAAATCGATCATCGTTATTTCTTCGTGATTTCTAAACTAATGGGTATAGAAACTCGAAATATTCATCAAACACATGACTGTACATTATATCAAGGACAATTTTTTTTCGAAAATTGTCTTTTAATTTTGAACTATTTTATAACAATTACATGTTTTGCGATATTTAATTCGTAAAAAGGACTAGATTCTGTTATAATTTACCTGAAATATTACACCGAAGCTACGTTCAGATTATATGTTAAATTATAATAATATAATTTTATACACGATTTTAAAACAAGTGTATTTATATGCGTGTTATATTTCTGCGCGTGTAAATCAGCCGACGGTCTTATATGGAGAGGGAGAAAAGCGAATTTATTCGAGTTTTAAATCTTAACCTACACAAGTTAATACTTCGCTTTTTTCAAATACCTAATTAAAACTCTTTCCGACCGGTGTCGCAGTGATAGTTGAAAGCGCCTATGGTACACGTCATTCAGCAAAAACATTAATGACCTTCAGATTTATATAGACGTTCGCTAAAGCCAAACCATCGAGTCTTCTCTCGTTGTAGCAAGACTTTTTTAATAGTAAGTCTTTTTACGTATGTACGCACCGTTGTCGTTACCGGCACAAAGTACCGAACAATATTGTAGTACACAGCGATATTTAACATCAGACGAATGTATCATTAAGCAATGCCCATTCCTTTACGCGTTGGAAGACCATTTTTATACGAAAATTGCACGGAGATCGTGGCACCTCTGACGGAGCATATTTTAACGTATTAAGTAGGTGGCACTAGTGAAGTATTATAGTGCCACCCAGTGGTTAGTTAGCTATAACAATTATTATAGTATACGTTGCGAATTATTCCAGGGGAACTAGACATGAGCACGGGCGAGCGAACAATTTTTTAAGCAAGTCATCAGAAACTAAACAGGTGCCTGGAGACTCAATCATGGTGCCACCCAATAGAATAAACTCTGACCTCTGCCGGATCTCGGCTACGCCACTGCATTCGATCGCTACAAATAAAATGACGCGTAGTCGACGTGTTGACGCACAATATGCGTATTATCGTCGTCGGTACGTGTCCTGAAAAGTCGATTAAAATGTCGCCAAAAAAAAAAAAAGCGACAGAAACCACACAGAAAAATACGTGGCAAAACAAAACGCTTTATACGCGAAACAAACGATTGTAATCGTTTTTTTTTATGACGGATATAATATTCGTAGCGTATCTGATGAGAAAGTATCGGCTTTTGTAGGAACTACGTGTCGGTCGATGGGTGACACGCGTCGCGATAAGCGAGGAGCTTGGACACGTTTTTGTCATTTCCTATCGCGTCCGTTATTTCGGTTTTGCGTATAAATAATAATTGAAAAAAATAGATACGGAAATGTCCTTTGGTGGACTCGAATCTCCCGTTGTATTAACGAGACGACAATACGGCCTTTGACGAGACACGCGCAAAGTCCAAAGGGGCGACCGTTTGAACGTTAAGGATATTACAACGTATTACACCATGTCTCGTCAATATCATCTCGACAATATCGCGAAATTAGATTTTTGCCAGTCGACCAGCAGATATAGCACGTTATTATTATTATTAATCTACTTAAAACGCAGCGTTCGGTGTTGCGCTGCACTTCCAGCGAGAATATTGTTGAATTCGCGGGGATTATTCCGGACGATTCTAATGTAATATACATTGTTTGTTTATACGATACAAATTATTATGTTTTGGACGGAGCAAACATTTCGTATAGTAATCTGTTTAAAGATATGTCAATTATTTTTGACGTACCGTAAACGAAATTAAATTATACGCGTCTATTCGCGGAAAACGTGTATACTGTAATATACGTGCTTGGTGCCGTACGCGAATGATGTTATGATGAAGACGTCCGGAACCTTTGGGCAAGGGACGTTCAACGTGCGGAAACCGCTATTGGAAAACATTAATATCCCATAATAATATATACTGTTTGTTGTATTGGACGGACTGGATAATTTGTATTGTTTCGAACGTTTGACTTTTGCCGTAAAACTGGTCAAAAGTATTTTGGGGAAAAATAATGTTCCGTTTATCGAATCGAATTACGGATCGAATTACTCGAATCTATGACTTTTTTTTCGGAAAACGAATTAAATCTCGTCCGATTATTCGCTATATAAAAGTTGTTGAAACAAAACCGTCGACTCGCGATATTATGTAAAAAAAACATTATAAAATATTATTTAAACGAAAATACTGGTCATAAAGGTTTATTGAAAATTTCGAAAAATTTTTAATCAGTGAATTTTGTAAAAGGATTTAACTAGATGTAACGAGATCTACTATATGCCCAGATTTCGTCCGTAGACGTTGACAAGAGTTTTTCGGTGTACAATAATAGAACTTAAAATATTATCAAGTAATCGCCGTAGATATTTACGTTTGAAAACACGAGCAAATATCTCGCGTGTTGTGCTGTGTAATTTTCGAGGTAAAAAGACGACTGACAGGTGAAAACGTTTAAATATTTACACACTGACGTATTGTTTTGTTTTTAGGATCGGATGACGTTGACATGGAAGCGATATAAAAATAAAAAAATTAATAAAAAAGGAAACATTAATTTAAATAAACGCATTTAAATAAGGAAAATAAATAAATCTAACAGTAATATTATTTCCAAATAAAATAAAATCGTTTTTTTAGTGCATATTCGAGCTATAAGTCCCTAAACACACGTATATAAATATAAGTTTATATGGATCAAAACGTATATTCATTCGATAACATTGATAGAATATAAGCCTAATATACGCCTACGGAAATGAGAAAACGCAAAAATCAGCTATACGTAGTGTGAATTTGCCTGAAATCCGTAAAATTTCAAAGTTTTCAAAAATCACTAGCGCCTTTATTTATGTGTAGTACCCTTCCCGTATCGTCACAAACCTTACTTGACAATTTGCAACCTCCTCGTTTTAATTTTCCGACTATTTGTCACCAACATTTTAGAATTCGCCACTTAATTAAAGCAGAGTTATTCGGAAACTGTGAATTTTGAAATTGCAATAAAATTCGGTTACATTAAAAATCGAGACGAAATCGCGGATTCGAGGACGTTTCCTAATTGTATATACCTACGATTCAGGAATTCCCAATTGTATTCATCTGACGTCAAAATCTTGGTCCTTTTATGTATTCTCTTTGCAGTGTGCGCATAGAAATTTCCATTACGCTAAATTTTAGCGCGTATGAAAACAATATTCATTTTTTTTTTCTGTTTTTTAATTACGTTTCAAAAATGTTAAGGCATCCCTGGACACGTCATACTTGTACGTGAAATACAATAATTTTTCTTACCCATCCCGACGTTTCGAGAAAAACCGGGCGAACACAATGGATGCTGTATGCGATTAAACCAAATACGTTAAAAATTACAGTTATTAATCACAATTAGTCATCGTGTCTTGTTTCGGCCGATTTTGTGCTTAGGTATTTGCGCGCCATTTCATCACGATTTATTAACGGCTCTAGTCCGTATGAAGATAAATTGTATTTTTCTTTTTATTAATCGTTCACCACGCTGTAAAATATGACGGCACTGAAGTCGGTATCATAAAATTCCTTTAATATTTTGGCGACAAAATAAAACTATAATAACAATCGTCATAAACAATATTGTACCGTTTTTAATGTGAAAACAAATATTGTAAACGTATTTTATATAATACATAATAATAATAACAATAAAAATAGTGCTAATTATATAATAACCGATTTGGTGATTGTCGCAGACAGACCTGTGCCTAATAACCGGGAAAACATATATCAGGAACCGTAATATGCAGACAAATTTTGTCAGGGATAATTTATTGTGGGAAAATACTCGTAATATCAAAGAATACAATTTACCGAGTGATAAAGTGTACATTCAAGGAATAATATAATATGTTAGAATTGAAAATATTTCTAGGAAAAAAACATTACAACATGACATACATTATACCACAAGACAGTTGAAAATTAATTAACTTGTGATATTATACTGGAAAGTAATACGTAGGAATATATTGTGTACAGAGTCGTAATACGGAGAAAAATGTCATTTATATTATTATATTAGTTATATTTATAATATAATTTACGTGTGTTTTTATGGATAAACAAGAGATTTTTTTGTAAGATTACCGAGATTGGGCTTTAAACTCTAACCTGTTATCTTCCGGAAGAGGTTACGAATGATGTACGAGGTAAGGTACCGCGTGTATGATGTTTGTGTTCGATGTAGTATTAATGGCAGGAAGCGCAGAAGAAGTGAATAAGACACTTAAAGGGAGAAGATTAGCGAAGAAAAGACCGAGTGGGAGTAAAACGGTGACGATCGTGTTCGGTTTTAGGGGTAATTATCAGGGAATTAATGAAGATGGATGAGGATGTAGGTTGATAGATTCCGGTGCATGCGATCGGTAATATAAAATAATGAAGGTGATTTTGAGGAAAACCATAAAGTTTGGGTGTAGACGAATCGCAGGAGAAAAACGTTAGGTGATTTGCGTGTGACAAGAAGATGCCTAAATAAGATCGAAAAGTGGGTTTTATAAAGCAGTCAGCCGTGTGGTTCGGGATGCCGGGCAGTGGACAGAAAAACGGAAAAGAGGACGAGCGTATGGTGAATATGAGGATGGTATGACGTGACTAGGAAGGATACGAAATGAATACTTTGTGTACGAGTAGCAGCTATATCGTGGAAAAAACGAAGGAGACTAATATACGAGTACCTTGAGACGCGCGTTCGGATGACATGGGTTATGCGGAGAGATGATTCAGATGCTGTGTGAAAGGTGTTATGCGGAAACCAATGTTGGAGGGAAGAACTGGAATAGACAAAGACAGCTGGTGTGAGCGCGCAAGAGATGGAAAATCGTCATTTATAGTGTCTTCGGTTGCACTGTTTTGTTTTTTCGCAATATACCGGCGGCATATTTTTCTACATTTCTGTTTTTTTTTTTGTCATAAAATAATGTATATGATTTTCCCGACTTTCATGGCCAACTGCTGCACTCGCGAAATATTTCCGAACACGCGGATTTCGCGACGGACATTTCAATTTTTTCCCATAAATTCGATTGATTATTAGCACACACAACCGGCTCGCTTGTCTCCACGGCGGAAACGCGTAATTAAACACACTAGTTTCGCGCGAATTTTGCATTCGCATTGATTGAAACGATGACGACGGCGAGCCGAGAAGAGCGCGTTTGGACGGAATCGGTTTTGTTGTCGTCACGGACAACGCGGAAAATCACACACGATTCGTCGCCTCCGCGCGCGCTTTGGTCCGATGAATTTCGATCGTTCGCACACACACACAAAGTTCGCAGGGAAAATTTAATTCGCTTTCAATATCGGCCGTTCCGTATAAATTACACGGCCGTGAAGCGTGCCAGTGTACGTGTTACCGCGTCCCCGATCCCGGGCCGGCTCGCAAATATATAATTTCACCGATTGTTCGCAAATATATTATTATACACGGTATTATAATAATAATTGTGCTTTACAATATACGCGTCGCGTATAAATCGTGTTTAGGCCGTTGGAGCGAATTAAATTGAAAAAAACCAAAAAAACCGCAGTCAAACCGACAAAAATTCTCTGTGTGTATATAAATGAACCGTGAGCTTTTTTTTATTTTTATTTTTTTTTTCCATTAATTTCCGACGTTCGATATTCAAATATACTCTGTCTGCCGACGCGTCGGACTGCCAAACGACTACGGTATAATTAACCAAACAATTATTATTAATATACTCATAGATAATAAATAAATGGATGGGTCATTACGTCTTATCTCGCGGTCATTTCGTAAGAATTTCACGAGGTAGCTTATTCTTTCTTCCATTAGCAAGTTACTCTTTCTTCCATGCCTAAAATGCCACAACGTGATAATAACCTATGATAATAAATAATCGTCGGGGAAAACTTCGGCAGCGTTACATATATTTTTATATAATATGTAATATCAAAATTTGAAAATAACTGTTATCACCACGTATGATTTCCAAAGATAATAAATATAATCGTTTCATTCAAATATACCCCGTGCGAGAAAGAGAACCATTCTAATACTGACTTCTCTCTTCTTTAAAATTGACCCCATGCACATTCAATATAGGAGTGGTCTATCTCCATTTTTCTTATCTATGATTAGCGGCGAATTCGGAAAAAAACATTTTTTTTATATCCTACACTTCCCCACTTTTTAATTCAAGGATATTACGATTCACAACGTTTTTAGAACTTACCGGAAAAAAATTCAATTAAAGCCACATCAAATATACAATTTTCTTTCTCGTCGATAAATTTCTAACCGATTTAATACACACATCATAATAAAGTGATAAAAAAACAAAAAAAATCGAAAACTGAATAAATTATATTATATATTTCGTAAGATAAACCCCTAAACGATATAATGAGAAAGAAAAAATAAACGATTGTTAATAATTGTTCTGCGATTTTGTTTTCAACTCGTTATTTCTTAAACGGTAACGACTGTTATTGTTGTTTTAACTTACGCGTTTAAATGCGATTCGACTTCTAAATAAGTTTATTTCGGAACTAGTCTATTAATGAACTTTTTACACAATTTCGTTACATTATATAGCCGGTTTAATGTGAATTTATTAAATTTGTCATAAGTCATTTTCTCAATACGCGCTATTTATCGTTTAACATATAAGATTAAAACATTTTTTTTTTTTAATTCACGAAATATAACGATAAAAAAGCCAAAAACAAATTTCTCAAATGATATAAAACGTAGTCAAACGAAACGATGTATTTAAACAAAAAAAAAACCCGAAATTCAAAACGTCGACCATCCACGAAATTTTCTGATGCGTGTCGCGCACCACGTTGAGTCCGAAATTGTCAAAAAATTATAATAATTTATATACAGTGCGCATATGAAGTTTGCGTGTGTGGTTAAATATCGCGTTTTATATGCGTCGACTGTTTTTGTAGCAGCAGCAGCAGCTGTTGATGTTGCTTCGATGACGCGAATACACTCAGACATCAGAAACACACGCGATAAAATAATAATAATAATAATACAAATAATAATAATAATAATAATAATATAATAATAATAATAATAATAATAATAATAATAATAATAATAATAATAATAATAATAATAATAATAATAATAATAATAATAATAATAATAATAATAATAATAATAATAATAATAATAATAATAATAATAATAATAATAATAATAATAATAATAATAATAATAATAATAATAATAATAATAATAATAATAATAATAATAATAATGATAATGATAATGAGAAGAAGCAAAGGAGAAGAAGAAATTCAAACCGTGAACAATGACGGCACGTGTCGCCAAGTCGTTCACAGCTGGCATACGCGTTTAATACTATTCGTAGGTGAGAATAATTGCTGCGGAAAATTTTCCATTAGCGTACGACGAGTGAGCAACGAGAAACACTCAACTGGACGAGAGGAAATTCCACAATTCCTCTCGTCTGGAAAATAAATATTACCGGAATAAAGTGAATTATAGCGAACTAGAAATTCCTATACGCACGTTTAAGTATAGCAAAATCCTTTTAATATACGATATGAAGAATTTATATAGCTGCTCGACATCTTTGGTGTTAGGACGATGAATTTCGTTTCGGAACGCCGAAAAATATCCTATATAGATATGTATTACGCACACTCATCTAATCGGATACCAAGGCTCTATTCATAACGGTAGCGATGACATTTACAACATTTCCATACGGTTTATATTTCGAAAAATTCGAAATTGGATACACGTATTCATTGGAATCGACAGATATACTTCGATATACGAGTATACAATTGTTTTGTTCCGCAATCAGTTATATCTGTTAAAACACGTTAATAAAATATCCTTTTTTTAAATTACAAATTATTATTATAATTTGATATGCACGTACAATACATATTGTTATACGCCCGCGACTGTCCTCGCGTGTATTTACATAATTATTGTTTACGCTTTTGATACGTATAATAGGCTATAGGTTTTGTTTTGTGTCTACTACGACATTGTAAATACTATAATTACCAAAGAGGTCATCGGAAATGCGTCATTCGGACGTTCTTTTGATATTCTTTATTTTCGGTGCTCGCAGCAACGGTTCGGACGAGGACATTAATTCAACCCTTATCCTATTGGTGGTAACCCGAATGGCTCATCCTTAAATTGCTTAACATTACAGAAAACGTTATAACATTTCCATTTCACCAAGAGATACTGCATCCATCGGGTACGACCCTGGTCTTCAGACGCTTCGGCTCTTGTCGCGTTTTGATTTCGTAATTGTTTCTGTTTGCTTTTGCAACGCATGTCTCGATAATAGACGTCTTAAGCACGTCTTAAGCCAGCCTGAGCAAACGAGATTCCGTACGTAACCGCTGTAACGATTTCTTCGACCCACTAATTGTCTACTTCGCGTCGGGTATAATTTTTCTAAGATTATGACTGCAAAGCTCTTATAGTTCGCGTCTGATTGGCCGTCTAACTAAGGCGAATTTTTTTTTTTTCATCACTATACATTCAGCGTTTACGGCCAAACAGAGGTATCTGGCTACAACCGTATTTCTGCTTAAAGAAAACTGTCCGCAAGCGACATTTTGGGAAAAATGTAATTTGCCGGCAAGAAAAGAAACGTTCACACCAAAATAAACTATATAAATATGTATGTCATCGATGCGCTATTTTCATTCAGCAGTAACTCGATGACATTAAAAAAAAATATATTATCGTCATGAATACCGGTGATTAATAAAATAACGTAAAACCGCTATTTTCGCCTTTCTTCTATTTGATGACTATAAAAAAAAAAAATTAGACAACACAAGAAAATTATATAGAGCTCATATTGACACTGGGCGGATCCCGACGAATCTCTAAACGTAATTCTCTGCGTATTGAGTAGTTCTCGAGTTAAACGACATAAAATAAAATTGCATTATACAATAATAATGATAAATGTGTATAAATTATGTTTCATACCGCGTCACGAATATTTAAGACCCGTTTTATCCAGAAATTGTGATGTGTTTTTTTTTCGAATGGATATTTATTGTTTACCTGAAACAGATAAATAAATGCAAATAATTAATAACATTTTTATTACATTACCATTGATGTTTTACAAAATAATTAAAGTAACGAAAGTAAATCGCATAAATATAATATATTATATTGACGACTTTATTAAACAATTACCTATCAAATCTATTTATATTTTTATTAATAATATTGTATGAGAAAAAAATCATATAAAACGTCCGGTCTTCACATAAGTTGATACTTGAAAACGATAAATAATACGTAACAAGATAACGATATTATTTTGTCGATTCTTTTTATTATTTGTCGTATACGAGTATTACGCTCTATAAATTGAGTCTTTAGCGAAATAAAAAGCTATGCGCGTCGTTGAATCCAAAAAAAAAAATAATAATAATAATGTCACTTTTGGTATTTTAAATCGAAAAAATAATATTATATAATAGCGTTTTTCCGAAAAGTAACAAGAGTTGTTCAGCTACGAATAGTGTCAACAAAATAAAAAAGAATTATTTTCGTTGACAATATAAATTCTGCATCGACTCGATAATTCCATCAATTTTTTAGCGCGTGTCATTTTATATCACGTGTAAAACATATAATATGTATATTGATAAACTTTAAACATAAAAATACATTTTGACTTTCGCGAGACGAAAAATTGTTCGTAAAATGTTACGGTTGAATTAATTATTTTAAAATAACATTTCTATAACGAATTCATAGAATAACTGCAATATTAAACTCAATGAAATTGCGTAGTTCTTACATCAGTCTACATTTTTTTTTTTTAAGAAAATTCCATGAATATATTAGATATAAAAAAAACACATAAACCTAATCCTTTTCCGAGTTATTAACCTGACCTAAAGTGAAAACGAAACATTCCTCTCGGTTATTTAGGGTCGGCCACCCTAGTCCTTTGCAATTTTCGCTACACACAGTCTTTTACGGTTTTTTTTTTTTGTTTACACTCACAACAGCCGTCCTCATATAAATTTAAATCGTCTACAATACGCCATCTCATTACTGACCTTCCTCTACCCGTTTTTCCGACCACATTTATCCTCATTACCATTCTTATTGTCTCGCTAGTCTCGTATACGATATACACCTACTATACCCCCATACCGCCCTACCGTACGTTTTCTCTGCTATATTGCAACCAATACTTCTTAAATATTCATCTCTTGTCTTGTCCTTTCTGGGCCTTCGCCACACGTCCAACTGTGTCCAACATTCTAACACAAACCAAACGTAATAAACGTAGAAACCAAATTTATTTATATATACACGTAAAAAATACAGCTGCGTTATATGAAATAAAGAAAGAAACGTAGAAAAAAGATGAAGAAAAACGTATACGTGAGAAACAAAAAGAAATGTCTATGAATCACTTATACTCGCAAAAATCAAAATTATTTTCGTTTTAATAAAAAAAAAACTCTAGACTCGAATTCCCCGAGTTATTTCTTGTAAGTATATCTACGCATCGCGTGATGTGCGTTTTTAATCGAGGCGAAAATATTTCAAATATTTTTTTAGCTCTTTTATTTTAAACTGAATTTGTGAATAATATTATGAAATCGTTCAAAAAAAAAAACACCACTATTACGATACAACGACAATATTAATACCGGTATTATTTATTTAATCGAAATCAACATTTCTATACGCAATACGAACTGTATGGAAACCAATTTTGCTGGAATAAAAACGTCACCATAACTCTTGTGAACGTAAATTTTATTAAATTGTCCGTGATATCAAAGTAAATTCAATGATTAACATCACGGCTTTCACACAACGACCTTCAATAACCGGGGCATATTGATTCAGTGATAATATCAGTCCGTGATCTGGGATCCATTGCATTATTGTATTTCTGCAGTGTTCACTTCTCGTCGTATTTCGTCGGCGGTCAATTTCGTTAGGTACGTGTGTGTCCAGAGACATTTTTGATGCGTTTGCTCGTTCGACGAGGCCAGCTCGTTTTTTTTTCTTCTTTTTTTTTTCCGCGCATAACAGCGAGCACAGTTTGTCGAGACGCCCACCAGCCGCCACCCGCCAGTGTACCTTGTGAATCCAATTTAGGAATTGCGTCGACCTTTGAATCACTCGCGTCTGCCAACGACCGTTGGCCACGGTCCAAAGAACGATAAAAGTGATTGGAGGGGGACCGCGTTTGAAAATCGTTTTTCGATCACGCGCGCGTCAACCTCCGCCTGGTCCGCTCCTTCAACTCCGGTCCTCTGCGTATGCGGCCCGACGACCGCGCCCCGCCACACCCGGTCGACCGCGGGCAACGGTGTGTTCTTTGTCACACACAAATTGGCCCGGCGGGCGTACCGGCGACGAGTCTGCAGGCCGCCGCCGCCGCCGCCGCCGCCGCCGCGAAGCCCCGGAGAGGCGTATAAAGTGATACATTACGGTCACCGTGAAATGCCCATACCGAGTGCATAAATAGTGTCCAAAGATTTTCCTGAAATTTGGCCGTTCTCCTATCTGTATAGTGTGCGTACAAGACATATACAAGACACACACATATCGTATTATACTTAAACGCTGCACGGACTCGGTAGACTATATACGCGGAACACAGACACACAACGAAAACTGAGATTTATTATTCGTCCTGTAACTCTGTACGTTATATTATCACGAGGAATATATTATATATTATTATCGTATCGAAAAACGATAATTTTTTTTTTTGTGTAAGATAACGACCTATACAAAAAAAAAAAATTTGTCTTTTTATCCTTCATAAGTTGTTGTGAACAGTGTTTTTATTATTACGTAGGTTTTTTTAAATTTCGTGGAATTAATTTTTTTGAAATATTTCATTTGAGTGAAAAATAAAAAAAATGTTTATTTCTTTTCGATAAAAAAAAAAAAAAAAATTGTTTTATTTCAAATAAAATCGTTGCTGTTTTATTTATTGTAGTGTACTTTTTTTTTATTATTATTAATTATACTAAATATAAATAAAAACCGATTTATTACAATTAACAATAACATACAATAGTATTATTTATTATAACGTATAAACTATAAATCATTTAAATTTTCTTAAGTCATTAGACGAATATTATTAGTTTTACAACTTGCGGAATACAAACATAACCGTAATAATTAAATAATAATTGAAAAGCAACGATTACGGACACGGTCTTAAAATGTCTTCCAAGACCGTGATTACGGAACTCGGTAACGTTTGTTATCGACACGCCGGTTTTTCCTTACCTATACCAGTTGGCAGTTATACCAGAGACCACATAACCATTGTGCCGAAACGATATCATAAAATATTATGAACTGATTAAATGACATTTGACAATTACTATCTCAAACGTAAAAACATGGCTAAATATTTAGGTATGCCAACAGATTTGTGATACGCAGGTATGATTTTTTCTTCTGTGAAAGTGCCACCACTTCCATAGAAGAAAAAAATCTTTGTCATATTACTTGTTAATGTTGTGCATGGCTAAATATATCTACATAAATGACAAAATAATAATCCGGGTGCCAGTTCCATTGGAAAAAAATACGATATTATTGTTTTTTCCATGGATGCGCAGACCAAGTCGCAATTTGGACAATCTGTTGTCATACCTAGATATTTAGCCATACGTAAAAAAAAAAAATATATATTTTTCAATATTTCATTGAAATACACCGTAAGGCGTGAAATATTTCAAATTTAAAACTCTAATTATTATTATTGTGTCCTGCAGGACATCGAAGTTTTTTATTATTTATTAAAACGCGTCGGCATTTATAATAGTGAAATTTAGGTGGAAAATGTTAAAAAGAGTAATAAAAAAACCCTCCTTACTCTAAAATGAACGGCTATTATGTAATTCAAATGGCCTCGCGACTACGTTGAAATATTTGTAAAAAGATGTTCGACATTTACTCAAATTTCCAAAAAAAGTTCTGGCTTTTGCGTTTAATCTCTTCGATGTTTTTCAGTGTGGATTTAAAATAAATACATTTTAGAACTAAATTTAGAGCGATTTACGAATAATAAAAAATGCTTATTGATTGGGAATGTATTTTTTTTTTTAAATCCATATGCGATAAAGCATTGATCTCCTCAACGATCGTGATAGAACTCCTTACAGAATTCATATCGCGTGTAATACTATATTTCTGACACATATGATTGCGCATACAAAAGTTATTGAAATGGTATCGCTTTACACACGCACACGAAAATTTTAACGCCATTAGCTGTGAAAGCTGTGTTCGAATTTGCGGACGGCTGACAATCGCGAAGCCCCTTGAATCGTATAAATGTGAATATCTTGTGAACGAGTGATTTTTATGTTCAATTTAACTTGTCCAAAGAAAAAAGAAAAAATCCGTACGCTAACTGCGTGCCTAACGGAATTAAGAAAAATAATAATTCTAATGATTTATCATTCGTAAATCCTGATTAACGATTAATAATCTGTTATATATATATTATTGTCGCCATTATTCGCTCTTATTTTTTTAACTTTAAACGGAAAACTGTACGTGCACAATTAAAAACATACTGCAAATAAAACATATCAAAAGCCATTGACACGCTGGACGTTTTTTCTTCAACGTTTAACTGTATTAAAAAAAAAAAAAACGTTATCTTTTTATCTTTGCCCGTCCTTTCTACATAAAGTAAAATTAAATAACGTTTTCAATAATACAACACGATTTTATTGAATAACGTTTACTTTTTATTTACCATAATATATCACGCAGTGGGTGAGATATTTCATGAAAAATAAAAAAAACTATTATTAACTATTTATATATACCTGTATAGTGTGTATAATTTTTGTTTTCAATATGGATATTGTTTTTTTTTATTGCGTTTTCTTTATTAATAAAATACGACATAGCTCTGAACTCGAGTGTTCGCGTGCAACAACTACAGCAATATTACAATATATATATATATATATATATATATTCTTTCGTGTTTTTTCGTATTTTCATTTTGAAAATGTCGATAAAAAAAAAATCACGTATAATATAAAGCGAACGTGGAGCGATATATTAAACGTTATACGCGTCGATGTATGAGATTTTTATTCGTAAAATATAAACCGTACTATAATATAATGCGCGAGAAATGATAGTGATAAATACGCGCATCAGCTGCAGCAGTTTGAGCCGTTAAATCTCGTCTCGAAGACGAGCAGATGATTTTTTATATATATATATATATTTTTTTTATGTATTTTAAGTAAATTTATTTTACACGTTTTAACAAATACTTACCTATTGACTTTACATGTGTATCGTATTATTTTTACAAAAAAAAATAAACAGTACAAAGAAATATTTACGTCGCTTATTTTATTACCGAATACGCGTAAAACGCGGGTATTATTTATTTATTTTCGTTTGTTTTATGCTGCGTTTTACACAGAGAAAAAATAATATAAATTCCGTGAAAACAACCCACGGGCACACATAACTACCGTGGAGAACGTTTATGTACGCATGTTTCAAGTAACATTCGGTCCGGTGGACCGTGGACATTGATACAGACAAATATTCGACATTTTTTTATATTTATGTAAACCCGTTAAGGTTATCGCCTTGGGAATTTTATTTTGTTTTTTTTTTCGCGATCCGTAAAGTTATTTTCATACTCTAATATTTATAGTTCATTATTATTGTTTCTGTTTAATGGAACGTAAAAATATTATTATATATTTTTTTAAACCGAAAAAGTCTACGAACGTTTTAAACGCGTATACAGAACATAAAAATCACGCGCATACTCGTTTAAACTTTTGTTTCGTAATTAAAAACAAATTTATTTTTAAATTAAGAATATTTCACTCGACGAATAAATATAATAATGTTGTGAGTTTACATATATATGTACGTATGTGTTTGTGCGTGAAGTATTGTGTGTTTGAAAAAAAGTATTTAATTACTTTTATAAATGTGCGGTTGAAACGTGTAAAAATATACATATATTAATCAGTTAAATCAGGAAAATATACGAGCAAAACGGTTCGTTAAGATTTGGTAATTTTTTTTTTAAAAAAAAAGGGAATTGAATGTTCTATATTTTTAAACCGATTATAAAATCCTTTTTTTTTTTTTCTACAGAAATATAAAGACTCGATAAGCACGCTCTTCAGTCATCAAATCGTTAACGTCGTGTCATGGCAGTTTGCTGTGAACTTGAGCTGAGAAATGGTGTGCAAGCACATACATACACACGCACGAAATAGTGATATATACGTCATATACTAACGTATGTTAAACAGAGTGCTCGAGAGAAAAGTTCTCGTTGACGTTTGTATTTTTTGAATTTTTGCGTCTTCCCTTGATCTTTCAACGATTTAAATGCTGTATATAATATGTACCCGTACTTAAAAAAAAAAAAATAAAGAGTTTTATTACAATTTAGTGTTTTGAACGTACACGACGTGAATAATAATAATAATAATAATAATAATAAGAGAATATTTATAATCCTATGCTTTTAAATGAAGAACAATTTCCCTATACAATAGTAGCACGTTTTCAATGTATTAGTATAAAGGGCGGAAATTTGTATAGTAAAAAAATAAATAAAACATCCTAGTACATTAAAATATGGGCGAGAAACCTTTCAATATCAATCGAGACAACGCGACAGCGTGTGCGTTACATTGAACGGCTCACTTTGTGTGTATATCGCTTTTCTGACATAAAAAAAAAAATTACCATATAAAATCGTATAACACGAGATTCCATACTATCTGTAGATACGAGTCGTGTCGATGATGCGTTACATAAATAGGATTATTATTTATGATTTATTATATCCGCATAATATTATCTCGTCGTGTTGTAGTGTTACTGAACAATTTCTTGGACGATTTTAATGGTTTTCGAAAAGAAAAGAAAATATGAAGTCCATTTGTACCTTCACAATATGACTATTATTCAAAAATTATTCATTACTCATCTCATCACACACACACACACACACACACACACACACACACACACACTAACTATGCGTATTGAACATATAATATAGTAACAAATTTTCTCGATTCACTCTTTAATTTATTTCTATCACATATATATACGCGTATAGAAACATACAGAAGCGTATATATGATGGGAGAGGAGTGAAGGGTGGATCCACCTCCAGTCCTTTGGATTTTAGATGTGATATTTTCTACGATTTCGTGGATAATTTATTATCAACACTTACTTAAAACTTTGTATAGAATATTACGTTATTTATTGGCAGCTGCTAAAACTCGCTTTTACTTTATCGCGCCACGCTTTGTTTTGTTAGATTGAAAACTCGGTTAAGATGGGTAAACAAAGATTGATTGGTTTGATTTTATTAATAAATACATCGAAGTATATGAAAAGTGAAAGTGCATAGACCGATTCGCAAAAAAGATCCGTCTATAATACTTTAAAAACAATTCAATACCTTTTTTTTAGTATTATAAGAAAACAAGATAAAATTAAATCTATTAAAATATAAGTCTGTTATTCGTAAAAGTACTTAAATATTAAATTTAAAAAAAAAGTGCTACCACTTTCATCGAAGAAAATATCTTTATCATATTACTTGTTAATGTTGTGCACGATTTTTTGGTTTTGTGTTGTGTTTATCATTTTATTTGACGTCATAAGGTCGATTTACACAGCGGGTGCCAGTTCCATGGAAAAAATTACGATATTATTGTTTTTTCCACGTATGCGCAGACCGAGTCGCAATTTGGACAGTCTGTTGTCATGGTATGTATATGTGTACGATAACGATTTGCCTATCGTACATCGTACATGAACAATAAAAATCGTACAAATACGATAATTACCGTACGTCTGGCAACACTGCTGAGCAGTACATATACATAATATGTTGCGCTTTTTCGTGACGTTTTTTCACGGTTTGCTGCCCTCCGCAACCTCCGTAAGAAAGCTTCGCTTTAAAAAAAAATTATTATTACCTATTATTATTGAAATTCGGAAACTCGTATTGTTAATATATTAGGGTCCGTTCTCCGACGCATTGATAAGAACTTAGTGTAGATAAGAATTCAGTACTACCGACAATGAAGACAAAAATCTAAATCTCAACAAATAATTAAAAATCTAACTAAAACTATAACAACCATTAACCTGACTTATCATAATACGGAACTTTTGACTGTATCATGACATAATCATATATGGTTTGTATAACGAATGGTGTATTCATAGGATAAATTTAATTAAATTTATTGAACAAGTGAACAAGAATAAATTTTAAATATATCAGGGGCTTATAATATAAATTACAAAATTTCTTTCTGTATTTTTTTTTTTTTTGAAATATTGATGTTGGCATTAAGAGCAATGTGAGGTTAGGTCTGAAACCCAACAGTTTGTTCTTATCAATTTGTCGGAGAACCGTTCCCAGCGGAATATATTATACGATTTAACTTATTATCAAAGATAAGATAAAACCAGATGGTTCACTCTTTGATTTACTGATAATTCGACCCTCCTGAGATCAGTATGTGCACATACGATAAATTAAATGACTGTACAAATTTTTCTACAATAATATTATTATTGTATCCAATAACTTTAGTATATGTGTTAAAATACTGATGTTAAAAAATTTAAAATGCTTGCTGTACTTGCTATACTTAATGCGTTTTACGCGTGTAGGTCGGAAAAAACGTAAATTGCAAGTGAACGACTGAACGAGTATAGGCGGCGGGCGTTAGTACAATAGCGGGACGCATAGTAAACAGTAAAGATCAGTGCTGTACATTTAAGGAACTCATAAAAAAAATTTTTGTCCCTCTCAGTGATGACACTGATCTCAGGAGGGTTTTGGTTTGTTTACATTTATGAGAATTACATGGGCTGAATAGGAAATTTTAATAACAGTGAACCATCTGGTTTTATCTTATCTGTGTTATTATTAATTAACAGTCGTGTCGACGTCGTTCTGCAAGCGTGCGCCGCGGCGGGAAACAAATGACGGCAGCAGCGTTCACACGTGCCGCAGCAGCAGCAGCAGCAGCAGCGGCGGAGGCGCGTATAATATACAGCCGCGGCCGTGTGCGAAACGATCGGAATTCGATTTGGAGAGCGCGACAGCGGAAAAGGAAAGAACAAAAAAAAAAAAAAAATACCGTCCCGGTAACGATGACAACTTCTCGGCCGGTATTATATATAAGAAACGCGTTCGGCGTGTGCGGCTGAGAAGGGAATAACGGCTCGCGCGTATATTATTGTATTTGCACATTCCGCGTACGTGTTTTTGCGATATCCAGCGCGCTGGCCGTGTGACAGCGCAACGACGATATTGTCTGCGTGATGGGCGGTGGCGGTGGTGGTGCTGACGGCGAGGAGGAGAGAGCAAAAAAAAAAATCGGGTCTCGAGTGCGTGCGAAGGCACGGGACGTGTTTGGAGATTGTCCTCGGCGAGAAGAGTTGCTGAGAGACGGTGTGGAAAGAAATAGTTTTTTGTATCGTTTTTCTTTTCTTCTTTCGAAAAAAATCATCCGAAAAAAGGAACCCGAGTGTCCGTACGAAAATATTTCACAGATTACTGCTGTTGTCGTCGTGGTCGTTCCACGTTCAGGAACGCGCGCTGCACTGGTTTGAAAAGTCGTTTTTTTTTTCTGCGAATAGTCGACGTCGAACGCGAACGACGTTTATACTTTTAACGGATCCGAACGATTTTCGACAATATTCATTTACCTATTAAACACGACGAACGCATTGATTATTATCGCGCAATAACTTTTTTCTATAATATATTATTTATTTATACGGACGGGCAAATGCCCGTTAATAAAATATAAGACGGTCAGTAGCGTACAAAATTCTAAATTAAATACTTATTGGACGCTTATTAATAGTAAATACATTTTTGATATACATCGACATCGATTAATTAAACTAATTCAATATAAATACATCTAATCCTAGGTCCTTGCGTACTGTTTAATTCAATTATTTAAATATATACATTAAACGTGTCAACAGTTGTACATGAAAACAAATCAATATGAAATATGTTCACTAATTCCGTAACTCTATATTCATAGGAAAATTTCGACCATAATTAGTAGACTGGAATGGTACATAGAAAGTATTCAGTTGTCTTGTACTACGTTTAGGAACCAGAAAGCTTAAGCTTGAAAGTAAATCTGGATAATAAACTCGTCCATTAAGTACTTTACAGATAAAACAGAGATCTAACCTTTTCCTTCGTGTCTCCAACGTTTCTTTGTTTAAAAGAGATAGAGACCTAGTGGCTGGTAAGAGGAGTGAGGTTGACGATGAATGTCGCGGTTGAAAGACAAAAATCTAAAAAAACGATTTCGTATCGAATCTATTGCTTGTGCCGGACCTATTAGGTGACCAAGCTATAGAGTTGTAGTCCAAAATTGTCCGGACATTAGAGCAAAAAAGAGCTTTTAGTGCGTATGGGTTATTAAAATGTTTACAGCTTCGATTTATTATTATAATTATTATTATTATTATTATTATTATTATTATTATTATTATTATTATTATTATTATTATTATTATTATTATTATTATTATTATTATTATTATTATTATTATTATTATTATTATTATTATTATTATTATTATTATTATTATTATTATTATTATTATTATTATTATTATTATAGGCGTATTATATGCAACACTACAGCAGCCCCGTGCACTTGACCAGATCAGCACGACTTTTAAAAGCCGGTCGAGTTTAGCCACGTTTGATTTTTATGCTTTTGGGTATACATATATTGGTATATATTGGTTAATGGTTTTATCAGTTTTATGCACTATAATTAGTAATAAATAGAGCAAAGACATTCATGCATTTACACCTTTTTTCTGGTTAGCTTTATCGTGTGCTTAATATAAGTACACAATACATTTCACAACGTTTGTAATCAAATACTCAGAATTTTTAGTGCATATTTTTGCACATTTTGACATTCTTGGGTTTAAAGTACATATATTTGATTATAAGAGCATATTTCAACTTTTTATTGCATGTTTTATTGGTTTATAGAAAATCAAGCACTTCGGTAAATATTTTTCATGAATGAAGGTCAATAATAAATTATTATTATATTAATATAATAAAAAATAATAATTTCGAACGAAAAATAAGATCCGCATTGGCTGTATTATTATTATTTGAATACATATATTATGTACATAGACAATATAAACTAATTAAATATTTAAAAAAAATATATGATTTTTTAGTGTAATAAAATATATATATATATACGAACGTGTAATTTTTTTTCTGTGCATATTTAACTGCATATTTTTAAATTTTTGTATGCATAAGTGCACATTTGATGATTTTTTAGTGCATAAAAATCCTTGCTCTATAGTAATAAACGGTCGTACGAGCTCCGTTTTATACAAACGGGCATCATATCTGAGTGATTGATAAATACAAAAAAAAAAAAATGTTTAAATGAATCACGCATTCATTTCTTTATTTTTTTAAGAACTCATACGCGTTGTATTAAAAAAAATAAATAATTATGAACAGCGAACGAACTAGATTTTTAAGTAAACGCATAAGCGTAATTTGAGTTTTAAATTTGGGGGAGGGGGTTACTAAATTTATAATATTAACTTTTTTTTTTCTTTAACAATTCAATACTAAAATATATTGAATACAAATTATTTGGGGGTGCTTAGCCCCCTAGCCCCTCCCCCATTAAATTGCGCTTATGAGTAAACGTTCAGCGGAACGCTGGGGCTCGACAACCGCGACCGGTGGTTCAGGCGGACATATATTATTATGCAGCCGGTATTAGGCGCGATGGCGACGAGGACACAAATATTATCTGTGTCGGACACGCGTTGTGTACAATATTTATATGCAAATATATATTACGCATTTTGTGACGAGGTCACGTATATTACATATACGTGTAGACAGTGCAGTGACATGTGTAGTACGGCGTATATAATAAAAAGCCTCCTATATACACGCTAACGCAGACTTGAAGCTGCAGACCATTCTCCGCCAGTCGTCCCTTGTCCACAGAACACTTCCCCCGGTTTGTCGCGATAAACCCGTTCTAATACATACAAACAAGTGTACGCGTTTTATATTATAATAAATATATTAGACGTACGCCGCCGTGAAAGAGATTACAAGCAGGTGGGGATTGCTTTTTTTTTCGCGCGATTTTTTTACTATATCGTATTATATCCTCGTACGAACGCGTTGTTTGAAGATAACGATTCGGTTATTACACTATAACTAGCTGACCGCGGCAAACGTTGTTCTGCCATATAAATTATCAAATAAATCCAATATAATAGTTGGGCGTTGCGCGCCGTTGGAAAACGGTCTTCCCGAGCCCGAGTATGACGCCGGTCCGTTCTTTGATGAAGATCAAACGTGGGGATGGGATCTGTGACAGAAAGAGCGCTGTAGACGATGACCGCCGATAAAAATTTAAAAAAAAAACAACAACCGTTCATTTTATCAATTCAATGTATTTCATTAACGTTAGAAAATACAGGACTCGTTTATTTCTTACTTTCGTTCGTTATGGCGGTTAGTATAGTTTGTTTTTAACTCGCGTTATTATTTTATATATATACCCAAGACTGAGTGTATTAACCACAGTTAAAATTATGTTATCTATTATATAAAAAAAAAGTAATTTTTAACTAAATACGTATAACGGGGGTTCTTTTTTTGTGAACTATTATAACGCGTTATTGTAATTACTGTAATAGCTATTTGTACGAAATTAAGAAAACGACGATACACGTAACTTCAAACACTGTGGTATACTGCGGTATGTTATTTATATTATACGAGTATATAATGTTTATTCATTTTTATTAGATTTTTAAAGTTTTATTATCGTGCTTTTTAATTTCAAAAGAAAAAAAAATGTGACTTTTTTACTCAATTCGTTTGTGTTAATTTAACTTAACGAATTTAAAAAATTAATAAACTTTCACGTCATGTAAGACAATATACAGAATTAAATAAATTCGTATACACAACT
Organism: Slavum lentiscoides; assembly: GCA_032441835.1. Taxonomy (NCBI): domain Eukaryota; kingdom Metazoa; phylum Arthropoda; class Insecta; order Hemiptera; family Aphididae; genus Slavum; species Slavum lentiscoides. Next base: position 3,741,540 of record CM063710.1, on the reverse strand, counting down.
ATAACCAAGAAATACATTTAAAATTCAAAATTCAATACGTTTACGGGATCTAAAATTTTTAAGAGTGATACGGCTCACGTTGTTATGTGATTCGTTATTAAAAAAACGTTAACTCGACATAATTTTCATTTTTTTGTTTTAAATTTAATATTCGCGATTCAGCTAAATTAAATAAGGTAATGATGCTAAATACAATAATATAATAATAATTGCTTGCGAGAATATTGGATGCATAGTATATATATATTTATAAATTACGAAATAATTGAACAAAAAAAATTAATTTAATTTTCGTTTCGTCGGAATGGATACACGTGGATATTGTACGAAATCGTTGTCAATAGAATAAAAAACTAACGTGTATTAAACAAAACGATATACGATTGAATCGTGGTCTTACGCTGTCGAAGATATTAATAACGCTGAAGCTCACAATAATTTTAAAAAACAGTGCTCTATGTAAAATAATACGATCATAAATTTGTATAATAAAAAAATTTGCGTTTGACTGTGTGTTTTGGCTAAAAATGGGTTTTTAAAAAAAGTTTTACTCACTGCTACCTTGTGGTAATTTATAAACAAAATATAGCGTGTTCCTGTAGTAAATGTTACGGCCTTAAATTTTAATTCTATTCGTTTCAGCCATAAGTGTAACAGTTAACGAGTCATAAGTGAAAACACCGGAAAGATAAAAAAAAACAGCCCATTCGACGGACAGAGGGCTATACACTGCAAGGAGTAAGTTTGAGGACATTTAGCAAGTTCGTCAGTATAATAAGACGCGGAATAATTGTTAACCGAAATTCAGCTTTCGAGGAATTAGTTTCAAACTTTGCACCGATTTTCGATCAAATATGTGTGGAACGTAATATATAGCGTCGAAAGAAAATACTACGAAAATAGCGTTAATTTACGATACGGCGCACAGTGGGGCAACAAGCATTCAAAGTTGGCATTAAATCATAGAGCCAATAAATGTGTTTCTAAAATAAATATTTTTCTTTATTATTGTCTATCAGACATATTAAAAGGAGTTACTTACATATTAACATGTGATATTTATTCATTTGATATAATTTTCATGAAATGATAAAAGTATAAAACTCAACAACACTTATATTAAAAATGAAAATTCTAGGTAAAAAAAAAAAAAAAAAAAAAAACGATTCCGTAATAAATTGAATTAAATTTATAATAAAACCGTGAAAATATAGAAGAAAAAATAAATCTTTAAAAAGTTACATTATATTTTTATAAATTATGATGCTCGGCGGACTTATGTTACGACTGCTGAAACGACGTGAATCTAATACGGACTGCGTGCGTGAAATCAATTTCCAATGTTTAATGAACTCCTCTATTGATACATATAATAATACGATAAGATAATTCAGTTCGATAATTTCTATTTTTGCCAGTTTTTGATGTCATTTGCCCCACTATGCGGCGTATCGTATAGGCAATTTTGCTGCGTTTTCGCGTATTTCGTCTAAAATAATAAAATATTATTAAATAACTTCACGCGGTCATTTGTTTTATAAGTCGGAACCGCTGTGTTTAAAAATAAATCATTGTATCGGAGCATAAGATAATGTTAATAATAATATGCGCAATCGTAGTAACATATAATATTTATATATATATATATTGATAATCTATTGTTTATCCTTAGGACACGGGTCTTTGTTTTCGAATTATTTATCCGAGTTCCGTCTGAATAACGATCACGCGAAGCGGAGAATATTGTAAAATTGCTAGCAGCGAGGTTTGCCATCCATATTACGATTTTAATAACTGATAATGTTTATCATTCCGCAAAACGCAACAATAGAAAGTTACGTAATTCCGCTGGGACACGGAGATGCTTAGAGAATTTTGAGTTAGAGAGAAACTCGAAACTATTCTCATCGGGGACCGTTCGAGTCTGAAAATAAAGTAAAAAGAAATAACGCCAGAGTGTACGGTAAACAATGGCGTTGTCAAATATAATTGAGCATTTCGAGCGGCGACCTTCCCGGCGTTTTATTGGACGACCCACTCGGATATTATATTAAACTGTTAAAATCTCAATAAACATTAAAAACAATAAACGAATTAACGTTTTGAATACCGTTTATTTACAACGAGTCAAACGTTATTAAGGCCGCCCGGCGCTTCGTGGGCAAAGAAATAATGTATAAAACAACGCGGATACAGATGCGCTGCTGTTAATTAATATTTTTGAATTTTCGTCCAGCGTCGTAAATCGTATATAAATTTCCATAGAACTGCAATTAGAACCTGGTGCGTTTTGAGACTGCGCGGACGGAATGTACATAAATAATTTAAAATGTCACTACACAGAGTCGAGAATTTCAGGCGTACGCGTTGAAAAAGCACGCGCATTACGAAAAGTTTACATTTTTTAACCCCCTTCGTGCAAGAGAAATATTAACTCGCCCGTTTATGTGTTTTGTACTTATTCGATTACCTACGGCAAATGATATTCATCAAATATGTACGTGTTATACGACACGTTTATGACGATAGGTAACTTCGTTTGAAAGCTAATTGTAATTCTAAACCTGAATTTGTTCTCTTTCCTGTTATACACGACATGTGTGTGTGTGTGTGTGTTATGTTATATACGAGTTTTGTAATGTAAATCGTTTACGTGACGACACTGTATTAATAAATTATATATATATATATATGAATGTACAGAGAAGAGTATAACTCTGTTATTATATATTTATTAACTTATTCACACAATCCTTTGTGCGCAACAGCCGCACGTATAGAGTTTGTTTTTTCAATAACGCGCGGCGTCCGAGAAATTCGAAAAAATAAGTTACAGAACTAAAAAATTTGGCCGGAATAGATTTACACAAAGACGCATACGAGTATGGAACGAAAAATATTAGGAATTCAAAATATGTAGGCGCCGTAAAGTGTATACAATTCCGTTTTATGTGCAACAGTTGTGCCGGTCTGCAATAATAATCCTATTGCTTTGCGGTTAACCGTATAGTAAACGGTGTAATTTATGTGCACGCGTTTTGAATTAATAAGCGCCGAGGTGTGCGATACGGAAAGTCTTGAATAAAAAAATAATAATCGGCTGGATTTATCGAACCACCGCCGCCGACATACGTATGTCTCGTTATACGCGAGGAATTGACGTATTGAATTGATTGCAGAGACAAAAGTAGTGATCACCTTACGGCATTGACCGCAAATTAAAACTCGATTCGCCTAATTTGAAAATATGAAAACACACGGATAATAATATAATACGTATTATATAAAATATCTCGGTTATGATGTTTGAATGGTCGTTTAAGAGCGTTGACAGTGTTGAGACTTATCTTGATAATATTTTTTTATCTTTTATCTCATCTAGATGATTTTTTTTTTTTACTTGTCTGAAGGTTATCTTAGATGAAAAAAAAATCATTATCTTTCTTGTAATTACCTAGATAAAAAAAATTTAACCAATTTACTTATTTTTTTTAGTATTTTTGCAATAAATAAGAAAAAATGACCTGGGAATGTTTCCAGGGAGACTTGCAGGATACACACACACACACATAATTCATATGTATATAAATATATGTGTATGTAATAATGTATAACTGTATATTATACCCCTTGTAATAACTAATAACACGATTTTCAAATAATTCATAATTTTTATCTTATATTTTATCTAGATAAATTTCACACATCTATTACCTTATCTAAGATGATTTAAGTATATGTCATCTTTATCTGTATCTAGATGACATTTAGAAAATAATCCTTTATCTAGATAAATTTTCACTTACCTTGTCTCAACACTGAGCGTTGATTGCGTTAAAAATATATAAACAATAGCTCGAACAAAAATGTCGCAGTGAAAGTAAAAATATTTCTAGGATAAATATAAATTTATAAACGAATTCGGAAGTATGAGTATTTAGATTATTATTCTTGTGGTGTCGTAGGTGATGAAGCGAATAATACGCATATCCGAATAGCGCCTTTCTCGAACGATCAGAATAAAACAAAAATTAAAAACATTTCGTTTTTTAACGTCACGGTGGCTTACTCAGTAGTTATACGCACACATTTTCTGTTTATAAACTTAAATAATGATGTCGTTTTATACACAGGCGCGCACATTTATTTATACATATTTTATTCCGCAGAGCCGTTACAAACACCACTTTGTATATCCTACACGTACGTATGTGTGTTCGTAGTCATTATTTCCAGGTCCTTTGATGCGTTCGACTCGAGTCCGTATGTACTCGCGTTATATATCCAAAGACATGCATACTGATTAACGTGTATCACTATATTTTAAGAGCAACTAGATTGGCGTAAAATACGTACACATTATGTAAAATATTTTGTGTGTATACTGCAGGTCCCCACCCGGTTCATCGATCCGCCATCGCCGTCACCGCGGACGAGAAAAACACATGAGTGGAATGGAGAACGTGTACGGGGAAAGGGCGTGTGTAAGTATGGGCACGGTAAGGGGAAGTTTTGAGAATAATAAGAAAAGTTTGAGGCGAAACCCTTTCCGGAAAATTAACAAAAACACTAACGACTAAGCGCGGTTCGCCCGCAGCACTATTATTATTATTATTATTATGCAAGGAGAATACGAAATACCCGACAAACGATCGACCGATAAAATACAGTACCGAAAATATTTTTTTATACAAGTATTTATTTTCAAAAAAAAAAAAAAAAAAATAGAAAATATTGATTGGATGACTGAAACACGCACGAACCAGTAGAAAAAACACGGATTTTCAGTAGGATCGCCCCACAGGACTCGACACAGGAAAAGGAGTAACGACAATGATATGGAAAGACAAAAAATAGCAGACTAGTGATCCCACCAACACCCCAATGTTTGACAAAAACGCAAATCGATAGTCGACTAAAACGTAGAAAACTATCAATACTAGTAAACCAATAGCAGAACTGTCAACTGTGACGAGATTAAGAAAGTGGCTGCAAGAACGATTCACTGCAGACAGGAGAATAAAAGCACACAAATATTGGGGGGGAGGGAGGACATCCAACAGAATGCTTCGCAACGAGATAATAATATATGACTTACCTCGGTGTACACGGAAGGCAATTAATCGAATACAGTCGGAAACGGGAAGGACTGAGAAAAACACGTGTAAATGAGGATTAACCGCTGATGCGAACTGCGATTGCTGGAAATCAACGATTATCGTTTACTGGAATGTCCAATGCGCTATCGGTAAGAGGAGAAAGGAAGGACTTTAAAGAAGAAAAAAAAAATTCAAAAGACAATGCAATAGAAATTGCTGATTTCAAGAACAAGAAAGGAATCTTTAAAATTTAAATACCATTTGCCGGTATGCAAAAAATAAGAATATTGTGATGTAATGTATATAAGCCAGAAATTTATTTGGTCGCTATGTGTTATTTACTAACATATACGAGGTATATAAAAATATTAACTTATTAAACCTTATATAAATAGTCGGAATACACGAGAAAACACACGCGTGTCGTTTCTTAAAAAGGATATTAAAAAAATTAATAAATAAATACTAGAAAGTATGTGAACACGCCCATTAAACATTTTAAGCGTTGATATTATTGATAAAAATAAATAAAAATCTACTATAATTTTTAAACTAAACAATATATATTAAAAAATGTTTATGGTTATTTCGACAACTATTATCGGAAACCGTTTAACCCGATGAAATGTATCGGAATAATTCATTAATTTTAATCGAAAAAACAAAAATTGTTAAAAGTATACCTGCACTCGGTAAGACAGACAGCTTAGAAATTCGAAAAAAATTACTAATAATAATCGCTCACGGATGTGATAAAACGACTATTCGCGCGGATTACCGTTGCGAGAAGACATACAAAATAGGTTTGAGTATATTCGGCTAATTGTACTACAAAAATATTTTATAATAACCCGATCGTAGATATTATTATTCGCTGACTGTAACGTTTTGGCTCTGTTATTATATAAAGATATTTTCATATCGTTATGTAACAACAGAGTATAATATATTATATTATGCGTCGTATAGCGTTTATTTTCATATATTGTTTTATTGACGGGCGTGATCAGAACGTATCCAAAAAATACGATGTATAAATATATTATTTCGGTTTTTAATATCGAGAAAAAAAAAACGCCGCCTACCGTATATCGTATATGTATTCGAAACTCCGCATATAAAGAACCCCCGTCGGTAAATATTTATTCGATTTAAATTTGTTACGGTTCCAGAAAAAAAAAGAACTAAAAATAAAATTAATATTTGAACCCGCCACTGACGACGACGGTCGGGCGTATTTCGACAAAAAAAAAAATCCTAGTAATATTTAAAGCCGTATTCGTTGTTTCCGTATAGAAGTTTAAACGCTGATGAATTTTGTAAACACAAACCGTTCCGTTGCATATATTAAAACAACGTATAGTCTTCTTTCGCATACGCCAGCGATTCCCAAACTGTGCTCCGCGGAGCCCTTAAGGCTCCGCAATTGTCTCTCCGGGGCTCCGTTCGTTCGTACTATAAAAGTTTCAGACAGCCACTGTCAGGTATCATTTAAAAACAAACCACTTTCTGAATTTTGGGCTCAGTTAGGGGAAGATCTTTCGATATTAAGTTCAAATTGCTCCTACTGCCTTTTGGTACTACGTATCTATGTGAAACGGCTTTTTCGAGGTACACAGCTACAAAAACCAAATATAGAGCACGTTTGGGTGCAGAAGACGATATGCGTCTTTAATTGACATCTGTGACACCAGACATCGACAAACTTTGTCGCAAAAAGCAGGCACATTGCTCACATTAAGACACACTTCAAGACGCGTACATGTAACGTTGTATTATTTTTCAATAAACTTGATTAGTTTTATTCTCATTTCGTAGACTTAAATTTCAAATAATAAATGATATTTTCTCCAGTTCTATTAATACTATTGTTTTTTTTATTTATAAATATGTTATTATTTTTACTCCTATATACATATCATGTGTAGTATGCTCCATAGAACTCGGGCAAATAAAACTTTATATTAAATATTTTTTTGGGGCTCCTTGAGAAAATACTGCTTAAAAAATGACTGAAAATGTTTGGGAATCGCTGGCATACGTTATGTTGTTAATAATAATAAATATAAATGTCTCGTAATTAAAGATGAAACGACTTCTTTTTCCGGTGAAACTCAAATATGTATTCCGTAAACACTGACGAAACACGAAACTCAAATGAATTGGAACATTTTTTTTTTCAGGTCTTGCTTTATTAACTTAAGTGTCACCGTTATAAAACGTGAAAGTAAAAAAATGTTATAAAACACATAGACGTTATCCATTCGAGTATTATAATCATTATATTGGTTTATATCAATTGAAAACGAGTGAAATCGGTCGAAAAACGATATTTATTTTTTTTTACTTTGTTGGATAATATTCACATCGCATTTAACGACATTCGACGGTATAAATAGATTCGTTTTACCGACAGAGACGACAGTCCACTGAACTCAATACATGGAACGCGTGTATCAATGAAAATATGACCCCAGATAGGAGGCCGCCATATGCATTCTATAAGATATAAAAATCATGGAGGATACGATGAATTTTAATTTCTCCCATGATATTTATCATGTTTTTATTATTTACTTTGAGGTAACAGGACACAAAATGACGAACAATCGTGTTTTATTATTTACATTGAGATAACAGGACGCAAAATGATGTACTCATAGTATCGATGTTAGCACCAAAATCGGTTATTTTTAGATAATGAAGTTGGTAACGAAAACAGAAAGACAGAAACGGAATGCATATGGCGCCTCACTATAGGGGTCCATTTTTGATATACGAGAATTATACAAAATACGCGTTTCATGTATTGAGTTCAGTGCGACAGTTGCGACTGACTCAATAATAATAACATAATTTAAAAATACTCGCGTTCAACTCAACACGATAAAAATATTACATATTATATACCCGATTTTTTATTAAAAAAAAAAAAAAAATTAAATAAGACTCGCGTTCGCTATTATCACTTACATATATCAGTTAATATGTCTGGAATTAATACCGCCATACACCTTTTTTATACCTGCAAAATATTACAGATTTATTCGAGTAGGACAACAATATTATTATGACACATTACGCTTTATTTATAAAACATTTTAAATTATTTAGGATTAGTTTACACTTTTTTTTACACATTTTTAAAACGAGAAATGAAAATAACAGAACGTATTTGTTTGTATATTTATATAGGTTTTTGTATTTTATTTATCGCCGTTTTATTTTTAAAACTAATTTCACTCGGTTCGGGAAAAGTGTAAATTAAATAGAATGTCGAGGACCGTTTAAAAAATACTTTTGATATCGCGAAAAATGATTAATTTCGTAAAACATATTATATTATGTAATTGAAAAACGAAACTTTTAGTGTAATTATAAAAAACAAGTCCGAAATCAACGATATTACATTTAGGTGAAATGGACGTTTCAATACACGTACAAAATAATTTATTACACAATTTTACGCTTCTACGAGTTCTATTTTATATATTTTTATTAAATATTTGTAATATTATTAATCTATTAAAGTTATATATAATTTTTAAAACTTAAGAAAATCAAATGAAATTAATTCAATCGTTATTAAATAAAAAACGTTTCGTTTAAATAATAATATTGACGCGTTATATTCGGTAAAATATAATTCCGAATACCGCGTGTTAATAGTGAGAAGAACAAAAAAACCTTAAAATTATTAATTATAATTATCGCGTAGGAAAATATTATGCTTTACAATACGATTTAAGGACAAACCGTTTAATTGGTTTTTAAAATTATATGCAATCGAAATTTATTGATTTACATATTGTGTCATATACACAAAGTAACTTGTTCATATCGTTACTTATTAGTCCAATTATTTTTTTCTTTTTCTCAAACAGACGCATTAATAAATTTATAATAATTTGAATTAAATATATATATATATACAAATATATATGTGTGTACTGTGTTACTTATTACTACAAGGATACACAATAATGCGTATAAATTATTGAAGTATACAAAATGTACCGTTCCGAAATCTAGTAAAACGTTCAGAAATAATAATAATTATAACAAGCGTAAGAGAATTAAATAAACGTTTCTGTACATCAAATATATGTATTTTACGTAAATAACGTGTGTATTTTATTTTGAATTATAAAAATAAAACTCGTCATTTAAGTTGATAAAAAAACGTTCGCATATATAATTTAAAAATAATACGCATGTATTATCGAGTTCACGGAGGAACAGATAGACAATTTTATTTCGTTGCCGTATCAACGTCACGTTCGCCTGGAAACAATCTTATAAACAAAAAAAATGAATGAATTATTGCACTATTATGTAAATGTATGTGTGACGTATTGCGAATTATGTAGAAAAACGATTGGTAGATCATACGGTTATGATTTGAATAAATATAAAACCGATTTAGATACGACACAGGTCACACAAGTTAAAAAAGTTATACGTATTAGTTTGCATGATTATAATCAGTGGCGTCATTTAGACCGCGCGATGTGTACACTTGCGAATATTTAAAATTAAAAATGTTACAGTAATTCGGACTCGCTTTTTAAATCGGTTGGCCACTGTATAATAGGCAACAACTACTGAATTTATTACCGTCTAAAACATGATCGAAACTCAATTGATAGAATTAGATTGAATAAGTAGAAACAAACAAAATTATTGAGTTTCATATTGAACAAAATATATGTACAAAATCGAATTACACGAACCGATGAACCGCGTTGAATAATAAACGACGAGATTAAATATTTAAGTTACCACGCGGTAATAATATTCCGTGAACACGGTTTTTTTTTCTACACTATTTTTTTAAAAATAAAAATAACGTATATTCGTCTAAACGAGTGGTGGGGAGGAGGAGAAAGGGAAATAAATAAATATAAAACTCGGAGAGAAGACAATATTTTATAATACGCGGCATGTGTGTGTGTGTGTGTGTGTGTGTTATTTAAATAAATCCTTTACCCTGTGTGTTCTGCAGTATTTATACCGTTTTGTAGACACGTCAAAATGTACGTATTTTTCTTCGCTATGCTGGGACACAAAAACAAAAAAACAAAAAAACAACGAAAAATTTTTAAAAATATTCTCTTATTTACTATATATTATTGTTCGCGTGTCTTAACGTCGTCGGTATTATTTATCGTATTATAATAATAATATATAACGTAATAATGATTTTGTATTTATATCTTAGTGCTCGCAAAGTGTGCTCTGTGAAGTGTGCACGCCGTCGGAAACGAATCGCGCGGCAGATGATAACAGTTGATGATACGTTATAATTAGAGCTAGAATTTTGATGCAATGTCTTTTTTTTTCTAATGTTTTAAAACAACTTAGTAAGTGGAAAATATGTTTTAGGTAATACCTACAGATTATTTTAACGTAATTTTTGTTTTACAATTTTTTGACATATTTAAGATTTTAGATATCTTTAAGAATTTTTTTTTTATGTTTTTACGGCATTTTTCACACAACAATTCTTAATTTTCTTTTCCAGATATTAAAATTAAAATATTGGTTATCAGATGGTGACAATTGTGAACTATATAATAAGACTCGTCAACAGTGGCGATTATACATGATGTTCAAGGGGGGAGCGAAAATAGAGCCAACCCCCTCTGCCAATGAAATATCCACCTCAACGAGTAATAACCAAGAAGAAAGATCTATATTAATGTACCGAGACGAAATGCAAATGATAAAAAAAGAAAAAAAACGTGCATGGAACGTAAACGAAATAACAATAAAAACGAGAAAAGAAAGTAGTCACCAGATAGCGCTACGACACAACATAGAGGGCGTGGCAGAACGCGTCAGTTTAAATAGCCGTCAGTCTCACTCACACACACACACACACACACACACACACACACACACACACACACACCACAGTCGGATACCAACTACGTTGTGCGCGCCTGATCGCCGTGGCTACACTGAGCGGTCCGACGGTTTCGGACTGCTATTTATAAGCGCCTTCCTGCCACGCCCTCTATGTTGTGTGTAGCGCTATCCGGTGGACTACTTTTTTCCCCATTTTATTACGGTCGGCTGACGCGCTATGTCGGTATATGCGGGTGTTTAGTTTGACGCTGACCGATCGTTCGTTCATACGCTAGTATGTAATCTTTATTTTTTTTTTTATTATCATTATCATTATTATGATTATTATACTGTAACGCTCGAATTTTATTTTATTTTTCTCTAGATTATCGCGCACTTGGCACACGCACACTTTTCAGTTGATAAATTTTGCAGCCGAGACCAAAAAATAAAATAAAAATGTATTCCGACGCGGCGGGCAGAGCACACGTAGTGTATAATAATGTGTGTGACGTTCACTGGGATAACTAAGTCGCGCGGACGACGTGCCCAGCAGGCCCGGCCGTAATGAATAATTAAATTTTTTTTTCCACTTTCACCGGTGTCCGCTTTTTTCCCGTATATAGTGTATGCGTGTGTACCTATTTCGTATACTAGTAGTGCAATTGTTTGCCGAAATTGACGGTCGTATGAATTTTTACATACCAGCAGAGAGGTAACGACGGTCGGAATAATAATATGTTAATTTTAAATTAAAAGTTAAACCTATCCCGAAAGTTTCCACGGACGTTTAAATTTACCTCGACGAGTTTTATACGAATAACAAAAAATATTTTCGTCGCGTATTTTCGTTTGCGCGCATAAAGAAAAAAGGAACAGTGAAAATTTTTTTTTTTTGTATATATTATATAAAAAATACTTGTATATAATATATCACTCGGCTATAACCTTCGCCATATATTTTAAAGGAGCATTCCTGTCGACACAAGATCAGGCCTGTTCCTGACTTTAATACTCGAGGCTGCACGTTATCATTGTCGTCGAACCGAGTGACTATTGCAAATTTTTTTTTGCTTCCATCACCACTCCACCATCTGAAACCTTTGAAATCTCGTCAAGACCGAGATCAATCGGCACGACGACACCCAATCATACCACCGCCAGCTGCTTTAACCGCGAACTGACTCCGTGAACGCATCGATGAATGACGTTTAGTCAGATGAGGCGAAATACGATTTTTTCTTCGGTTAAGGGGGATTTTCGAATTAATGATATTATTTATTAAAAGCTTTATATTTTATAAGTAGTTTTTAAAGAAGGAATCCTATCATTACAAAACACAGTCAACTCACCGATTGTCGTATAGAGTACATTAACCGTTATTATACGTATATACGGTTTTTACGAATAGTACATTTTTCAAGAGACATAATATAACACTCGCGATTCGGTTTTTTCTTGCTCAATTTTGTCGCGTTTCCTACAATCGATGAGTTATAACAATATTTCTCGTCAATTATTATTTATATCTTGTCTATATCCACATACAGCGTTGTCCCGCTCGAGATTCATACGATTATATTAATATATATTATTTTTATAATACGCACGGAAATTCGCTATTATGCTTTCATCGCAATCAACGGGGAGATACAATATTTCAGTATTTCGAATAGTAAGAAAATTTTTTTTTTGTGTTTAGTATCTACGCCACTGAACTAACCAGACTTATTGGAAATTTATAAGCCACCGGGACCGTAGAACACAGCTCTGATATTCTCAAATATTATATACAGTAAATTTGATATTTATTCGTCGTATTTTTTTTTTTTTGTAAAATAAAACGTCGATTATCGTACATTGGTAATTTCGACTTCAATCGAAATGCATCCGTGCGAAACGCAGTCGTGTACAGTTATCAAACAGTACGAAATCGTTTTATTTTTATTGTATCTGGGGTTTTATTCGAGTCGGTCGGTTATAAGATACAAAAAAAACACAATTATATAATAATATATATTTTTTTAATTTTCAAGGGAGGGAGGAGAAAATACTCCCCTCTTTCTATAGCTAGCCGCCCACAGTAAACGCACTGACTGTGTACGGGAAAAAATACTTTACACACTTCAGATTATGTTGCTTAAAAACTACTGTATTATACTATTACTGGTGCTGCATTAAAGCCTCGTGTATACAATGTTTTAACGTGCTATTTGCTGACGCGTAGTTGTCCGACGGGAGATTTAATTTCCCGAAATATCAACGAAATGCCGACACATCGTACCGAACTGCAGACCACCCCTTCATTGCCGTTGCGATATATTTTTATTTATTTTAACCCCAATACCGTATATAATAATATATTATATTACTTACGGGCGAATTAAAAAACCGTGTTCTTCTACACAAAATTTTCGCCTTTGCTATATAGTAACAGAAAACAAAAAAAAAAATTAAAAAAATCTTTAACCCCGTACATTTAATTAATGTCTGCAGGCCAAACGTCGTATTTTTTCGTACAGCCGCTGTGATACGCGCGTGACTTGTATAAAACGTATAATTTTTACGTGCGTATATATATATATACACAAACACAACTCGTTTATTTTATTGATGTGCGTACATATTATTTCGCCGCGCGGATAACAAGCGAAAATACGCGTTTATTATATGAAATTATCGTTTTATTTATAATTCGAGAAGAGAAACACGATTCAGTGTATGTTATCGTCGAGGTTTGCAAACCTCGAAAAAACTAAAAAAAAAATACGGCCATGAGTAAATTTCACATTTGGCACACAAGCGCTATCGCTATCGGTTTGTTGGTAAAATGATTTTACAGTCCGCGGACGGGATGGGACGGGAATAAAATCGAAAAAAAAGTGTTGGACTCTATAATACGTGTGTGTACGGTAGTTTTGTTTTAAATGAAAAAAATCGTTATACACGTTTTTCTATAATATGTACATTGTGCACATACTACGAGTATTATGGCGCGCGTAATATAGAAAAATGAAAAATTGATAGAAAACCAAAATCTAAATGTTCCATAACGAGCGTATAACGTTTGCCGGTCGCGTGTTATAGCGAAAAGAATAAAAATGATAAACTGCTGCAATACACGTCGTTACCCTTTTTTTTTTTTTTCACGTAGTTTTTCCTACGTTTTCTCATATACACAAAAAAAAATAAAAATTCGAACGCTGTAATGCAGGTTTGTTATAGGAACTATTCACAATTCCCTTACCTTTACCCATATAACTGGATTTCTTCACCATTTTTTTCTTATGATATTTCGCGACCTTTAAATGGTATTTTATTTTTTCATTCTTTCGCGTTAACTGTGCACTCGTCGTATAGACATATTATAATTTTTTTTTTCGTCTTCACAATATTTCGTTTTTGTAACGTTTAAATAGTTTTCAATAACGCATCGTTTTTAATGGCACAAATATAAATGCGCATTTTCAAATGAATTTTCGTAAAAACAATGTATATTTTATACGTGCCGTGTATAAATAATAGTGTATTACACTTTAAGAACTTAAATTTTTTCTGGTGTATGCACACCTCTTATACGCGGCTTGGATCATTTACAGATTTGGAACTAATATCCCCCGTTATATAAAAAAGTTTAATATCAAAACGTTGTTTTCATATCGTTTAAAAAACCGTTTACTTAAGATTTCTGTTTTTTGTTTCACGAATTAATCGTAAAATTTTTATCATTCTCTTTGCGTACAGTCAAGGTCAGAGACAAAGTAAATAAACCGGTACAGGTATTGTATTATTATTCCAAAAGCTGCCGGTTTTTTAAACCGTCTCCGTATGTGTAGTGAATCATAACCGGAAAATTATGTTTCGAATTTAACTGATTTCGACGAGGCCAGAGCGCTTATATCCACGATTAAGATCCGCGATAAACACGGACTTGTACGGAAACCATTTGGGCCCCGACTATACTCCAAGTGTAGCAATGGCTACACATCATTTGGGTAGTGGGCGAGTGGACACTACTGGTATGTAACGTAATTGGGATAGTCGAATAGAACGATTGATCATAAAAATTTTAAGTTTTACTTATTGGATTATAGTAATTAGTGTTTACTACGATTGTAACATATTATTGTATGTACTTAATTCTAGTGTTATTGACGAAACACGGATAATCTTATTTCATGATAAGTAGGTAGTAGAAGTTAGAACCACGAAGACTATGATCTCTAGTCTTCGTGAACAGAACGTATTACGTAGGTAAAACGTCGTGGATAACGATCAAATTATCATTAGTACAATTAAGTTGCATACACTGTACGTCTGTACCGTAATGTGTCAGGCGAACATTATTAAACATTTTTGTTGTAATCGTATGTGCAGTTGGTATTCGTGTCTCGTTTGAATCGTCCGTACTCTTTGGAATTTTCCCCTCGTGTTGTTCAACTTTTTGTATCTTTTAAATCGCGGACCTTTCTGTGCGAGTCGTCGTGTTATTTAATAAAAAAAAAACGTACCGCACTTGATTTATTTATTTTTTACTAATACTTTGAACTCTCAGCATACATTTTGACTTGATGTTTTGTGGTAAGGGGTTAGAGGATATAATATAGGTACTGTACGTCCAGGCGCGGGTCCGGAAATCACGATAAAGGAGGGAACGACGATCGGCTACCTAGAATTATGTCTATTTAGGTATAGTTATATGTATAATTTTTGAGCAACGACTACAGCCCCTTAGCCCCTCCCCCCTTGGATCCGCGTCTGTATATAGCTGAAAAAACGTTTCAGATGGTCGGTAGTTATGGTATTTTCAATCTCTGTTAAGTACGTCATAAAAATTTAATTTTTCTTTCCAGGAACGCGTGCTGTTCAATTATTCGGCGCGTTTTACACAACGGATTTTCTATTCCATTTTCATTCCCGCCCAAAAGAGTTTTAATTTATTTTTATTCGGGTACGTCGTCGTTTAAGAGTACCGCTGGCGTCGCATATAGGCGTTTTATTGGAACGAAACACGGAATCGCGTCCAGGGCGGACCTTCTCTTACTCGATTCGCGTGTGTCGCTATACTTTTAAAACGCATTACGGACGCGCTTATATATATATATTGTTTGATCGTGTGTGCGGAGTACGTTTTTTTTTCCTCCAGGAATAAGTCGCCATTGTTGTACTCGTCGAGTGGGAAAACTTTATTGATATGGGTCACGCTTGTTTGTCAGGAAAGAAAAAAAATATATATCGTACGCGCTCGCGTGCGTCCTCTCAGCAGCGCACAACGATTTTTCGACCGACGACAACAAATAACACAATATGTGCGAAAATTCGATTGAACGGCCGCTGAAACCTATGACAAGCGCTCGTGCAATAACGTAAAGCCGGGCGCGTAAGCATATTAATTTAATTGATTGAATATTGTTCTATTTATTATTGGCGTAAGATTATAACTATGGCCCGAGATTCTTCGCGATTAATTATACTACTACACTGCGAAGCTGATATACGACTCTATTATACTGATGAATCGGCAAATTCTTCTGACGAATTAAAACGTATATCAGTGTAGATTGCAGTTTAATTCGTCTGAATGTATTAAAACGTATTGTTTACATTAAAATTAATATCTTTATGTATAAAGCTCGATTTTACTATAACACATTGAAATTTGACTTTTATTATATCACGTATCAATGTATATTATTAATTATATTTTTTTTTACTTGAATCGTATTGTGTGCGATATAAAATTTGTACCTTTAGTCGGAGAAGTTTTTTTTTTTATTCAAATAAATAAGTATGATTCGTTTGGTTTTTATTATATTTTATTTGATAAAATACGCGTATGTCTCTTTTAATATGTATATTGGTAAATAATGAACGAGCGTAGCGAGCAAATTTTTTTTTAGTTTGGTTTGGTGGGCCTTTTAAAATAATTTGCACGGTAGACCTTTTTTTAGCCAGCCCGACCCTGATGTAAAGACACAGAAAAGTAACCTGAAATTCGTCATGAACGTATATTAATACACACGCGAATGGTGTAAAATCAACGACCGGTAAAGAATTGAGAATTTAAAATTTCTGCGAAAACGTTGGACGAAAAAAACCGCCGTCGATTATAAAATTATATTATAATATTACAATAAACGTGAAATTTCGAAGCGCGCGATTTTCTAGAAAGATTAAATGAAGTAATTTTTAACTTTGTTACTTATATATGAGAATCGAAGACTGAAAATATCGATGAGTTCACAGTGTTTCGCGTTTTAGAACTTTTTTTTGTGTGAAATGTTATAGATATACGGATGATGCCCGTTTTCACTACACGCCCCAGGGCCCAATATTCTTTAAATCCGATGCTGCAACGAGAAAAAATTTAATTACATAATCTATAATACAGGAAATTCGAATAACGCGTTATTATTACCATAAATATTCGCATCGTACTGTTTGTATTCCACATGAATATTCTCAAATTCATTATTACAAATATTTATATATATATATCATACCTAATGAACATCATTATAATCCATATACTGCAGTAATTCAATTTTCAAACGACACTGTTCGTATAAATGTAAATGTATGCATAACAGATTTGAAATTATTATCGGATATATATATATATAAAAAAAAAAACTAAGCTAAATTGTATATTCGAATTATTTCTGTCAACGATTCGCCATATAAATATCTTCCTAAAAAAAAATATATATTATAAAAATATTTCTACGAATTGAACTCGACGAATATACCTATATATATATATATATATAAATAATTCTGATGGCTACCGCGGGAGATTTACATAAACAATAAGTCGTATTTACATACTTTGTATGAAATATGTATTAATTCGTTTGATAAATCGTCTCGCCAGTCATAAATACGTGGAATTCTTTCTAAATGGGCTTAAACGAGTTAATTCGACGAAAGTGACGTATATAAACTCGTTGACATTTTTTTTTTTTTTTTATTTCGCGCGAATAATTTAAAAATACACTTACACTCGGAACTGCAGTATTATATTATATACACGGCAATTTACATACAAATACGAATGTACATAATATATCGAGCAATATGCTAATGTACGTTTTGAACAATTTTTATACGTCGTCTAGACGATCGCTTAAGCCACTATACATATTATATATATATATTGAAACAATCGTTTCCCCCAGAACACATTGGCGGCAATAGGAATAGTAATGTTTTCACGTGACGTCGCAACAAATTGACCGGTTGAACGGTTTACATTATTTTCTCATTCGAGAAGAATTCGTAGAAATTACTGCGATATTTTTTCGCCAAGAGATATACAATAATATAATCCGTACGCCGTTCGTTTTTGAAGTTTTTATCATTCAACCAATACGTCAAGGCAAATCGAATTTTTTTTGGGCACAAGTTTCAAAAAACTTATGTACACCTCGTACATTATACCGTGCAGTTATACGGGTTATACTGTTGCAATACAGTTATTAAAAATTAGTAATAATTGAATTTCTAAAGTTTATAGACGCCTTATGTATCCCCGTTTTGTCCGTCCGTCCTATCGACGAGTTATCATAACAGTTACTATATAAGTACACATTGTTACGAGGGAGATTTCACAGTCGATTGATATTCCTATCATAATCGATTATTATCGCTATCGATTAATCTACGTTTATTGTACATTATATAGCAAAAAAAAACGTGTTTATCTCACAGTGAGGGGGCATTTCCTAAGTGTTTTTATATTTCCTATGCTGGTTCGTAGGTAACCGTGAGTCGAAATACGAGCAAGATGACCAAAACGGCAAAACTGAATTTTGTTGGAATTGTCGATCAGTCGGTAGCTGCGGAACTCGCCGGTTCGGTTGGCAGGGAATTAAGATGAATGCGTTGTGCGCGCGCGATACTACGAGCAAGGGACAGAAACGGTTGCATCCTATGGGAATCCTGTGCGGAGGCTGACCGTAAGATTTGGCATCGGCCAATATACTCCTGAGGGAGTGGTGAGTGCACGAAGAACAAACGAGAAATTTTATTCGAGTTCCATCCCGGCAAGGGTCTTCGGCGAGACCGTATACGAAATACCGTACAAATTATCCCGTAGAGTATATCTGAAACTAAAGTGCCGTTTTATCATCGTGCAAAACAAGGGATAGCAAACGAGGATGAATTACCAAGTGCCTATGAATTCTAAACCGTATTTGCCTTAAAGATTGTCACATATACGTCTGGACGATTTTTCGTTTGTACATAATACGGAAAAACAAACCGTGTTATTAATGTCGTTGTCGGAAATCCGGTATGTTTAATATTTTCGACCGAAAGATGACTGGAACTGCCATATATTATTTTAGTTTTACAAAAAATAAACATTTCATAAGTTATTGATTCACTCGTGTTATATAGTATTTGACTCTTTCAATTTATCCGAATGGTACGTTTAAGTGTTATTATTGACAGATATTTTCAAAAAAAAGACAACAAAATACACTCGAAGTATTTTTCTTATGATAACTAGAAACGCGTCTCGTCTCGATTTCCACATGAACTCATCGGAATACGAGTAAGCCTTGAGTTATTAAAACGGATACGCATCAACGGAAAATCGTAACCGCGTTATATTTAAAATTTAAATATACACGAGTGTATAGAGCTACATGTTCTATAACGCGCAGTTATTGTATGTTTACCTAAATATTAAATATAGTTTACCCGGAACTGATAATGAAATTCGCACAAAAGTATATACCGTTTCGGGGAACAAGAGAAATCTTTACTCTTTGCGCATAATCGTTGTTTACAGGTATAATTTCGTTATTATAAACTTTACTTGAAACGCATTTAACCGTATATTAACGCTAGTCAACAATGTATTATGTTTTGTAGAAATATTTGGATATAAATATGTAAGAAAACATTAATTGTGGACAAAAATACCAAAATAAAAATAGTGGGCACTAATAGAAAAGCGCGTGAATCTAAAAACAGTATATTATAAAGTACTCAGTGTGGTTAAAAGTATATTAAAAATTATAATTTATCCAAGTATCAAATGATTTACAACAATGGTGACTTAAAATTTTTTTTTAGAAAATAACGCATTATGTGTTATTTATTGTACAAGTGATTTACTACTTATTATTATTGATTCTCAATAACTGATCTTTCACCATTATCGTATGTTTAAGAGTTAATTTTTATAATCCGATATCAATCAGTGTCGTAGCCAAATAGGAGGGGGGACTGATGGGATTGCAACCCCGAAATGAATAAATAATCAGTTTTTTTTTTACATATTGATTATTAAAACATTAATTAATTAATTATCCCCTCCCCAATAAAAATCCTGACTACGCCACTCATGTATGTATTTTAAACGTGCGATATCTAATCCGTTCGTTTTAAACTGCAGATATTCACAAAATATGGAGATGGAAAATTGCAACCGTATAAAATGTCAAAAACTGTTATCACACGGCGCACGTGAAATTCTTTTTTTTTATTTCGAATTATAAATATTTATAGATTTTTATTCAATTTTTTTTTTTTGCCCCCGGTGTTTGCAACTTTTTTTGTGTACTTGTTCTCGGAACGATTCTCCCCGTGGGCGTTTCTTTACCACAATTTACTGACACGTTTTACTCGTATGTAGGCGAGTAAAAACGTAACATTTTTCTCACCAACAATCACACGCTTACTTTCAAACCCAGCTGTATATAATATGTATGAATATAGGTGCATGTGAGGCGAAACTTTTAATTCAATTTTATCGTCGGACGGTTATAAACGCGATAGAGAACATCGTTTCTGAACACGTGGCATTGAAACACCGAGAGCCTCGAGAGTAATTAATTAATTTCACTTTTCTAGTAAAGACGCGTTCTACGACACGACGACGGAAATACATTGATCAACCGCGGCGAGGAGTGCAAAATAGAGATGGACAGATTGATGGATAGAAATACAGGGACGCGGTGTTCGAAGAGGAAAAAAAGGGGAAAAGAAAGAGAGAGAGTGCAGAGAAAATAGTTTAAAACGAAGGACAGAGTAAGATGTGAGAGCGGGTAAAAGCTTTAAGTTTTAATTACACCATCGTGAATACGTCACCAGATAATGCAGACGCGCGAGTTGATTTTTTCCAGTCTATTAAACCGCGAGATATGAAATTCCATAATATCGGGTGTTTAACTTAATTCAAGTATAAATTTATATATCTACAAGTACGAAAATTAAAAGAAGATAAACAACGATTTATCCGAATTCTAATCCGTGAGTATTAGAGCGTAATATAGTGTAAGGTTTAAATTGTTATAAATTACAATTAAATCGTTAGAAATGTTCGTGCTTGCGAAGAAATCATAATCGTGTTTAACGATTGTTGTTCGTTTGCGCTTTTAAGTGACGACAGTGAAGACTAATTATTATTGTTATTAATTATACTCTCTCGTTATAAATTGTTACGGATATTCGTCGCTAAACAAAATTGATAAAAACGTGTAAGTTAATTAATCCGGTTTACCTTCACACGTGTTGCATTAAAAACCCGTTTATATATAGTTATGCCTTATTGATAGGCCATAACGCGCGTAAATATAATGTCGTTTCTACAGCTATAATAACGACGGCAATGAAGTTTTTAATGATTTTCATTGCATCTGTTATATATAAAGTGTCTATAGTTTTTAAGTCGCTTGAATTTCCTCAGGGCACGTAAATGTGGTTATCACCAAAATTATAGAAACGGATTTTCCGCCAACGCGGTAATGACAAAGTGACTCCTAAACAAATGATTATTAGTTTGCGTTAATAAACTTTCGGCCAGACACGACGACGATGGTGTCGTGTTTAATGCGAAACAAGCAGCCGACAAACTTACTCGTGTCCCAACGGCTAGTGGGTCGTGTTAACCCTTTGTAAGATACGGGCCGGACCGAAGTTACTGCAAGATTCTTACTTGTCTCCGATATACAAATTGTTGTAATAATCGCGGAAATGCATGTACCATGTAAAAATTTACGTTAATATCGCCCTATTGTTCATGACGGATTTCAACGAACAAAAATTCAAAAAGTGATTATCGCAGATCATCAATGGACGCATTGATCGAGCAGCTGAGTTGGCAGGAGTACTATAGAATGCTCGCATATTGTCTGAAAACCACGAAACGGGCACACGTTTCAGCAATACGTGTGCGTTGCTCGTCGACTGACGATCGAGAAATTAATCACGGAACTCTGCGCCTGCAGATGAAAAACGCATTTGGAAAATTCCTCCTCCTCCATCTCTGATCGCTATTCACCGCACACTAGCACAATGTTTTTTTTCTGTGCGCGCGTATGAAAAAAGTCATGAAAGGAAAGTAATTATCTAATGCGAAAGAGATAAAAAAAAAGCCGGCCGTGAAACTTAAGGACGTGCAAGAAGAGAAAATTCTGTGAAAACGTATGGACACGTGAAAAGAATGTTGGGATCAATACATACCGCCGCACGGAGAGTACATTGATGAATCGATGTAATTTTTATCTTTCAAAATATTTGACTATTTTTATTGAAATTTATATTCGTATAAATACACGATAATGACGATGGGGTCTAATGTACATATATGCATATTACGATATTCTCTGAGACAATTAGACGTTTATATATAATGTCAAAAAAAAACGTTATTAAATTATTGAAATAGTCACTGTCATTATTAATCAATAACAATATATGATTTATCAGTTAAATCGAAGAAAAAAAAAACTAGACCCTTAAATATTATATCCTTTCGTGTGTATCAATATTATACGGCACAGCGTATATTGAACACGGTGATTAAAAAATGACCCCAACCATATATACGAATAATAAAATGTTCTCGGTCACCAGGAATGTCCAAGCGATAATGAAATATACGTAATCACGCAAAATTCTTAACTGGTATTTTTACTGTCAAATTAATGTTTTTTTTCAGATGTATACTGTATTTTTACTGACTTGAAACTTTAAACAGTCGATAGAAAACTGTATATACTGGAATATTGTACGAGACAACAGCAGACCTGTTCTAAATATGTTTGAAAAAACGCAAACGTTATTTAATAAACGTTGCACGAATAGAAACGAATAGGAACGATTATTTCACAGGAATCGATCAGATTATTAACATGCGGTAATAAGCTGCGGGATAATAATAAGTCTTAAACGACTGCAGCAGTGAGGAGTATTTTAGACTCGCGCGTCTAAACGCGGGGTATACTGTTTGCTATAAAACAACAGCAAACCGTCACAAACTATTTTATATATATATATATATATATAGTACTTTAATTAAAAACGATTTTACGTCCAAAATAATTACATGTGCAGATTTCGTAATACGAATTTCTCGAATGGTTAAATGTCTTTGTCGTTTTTTTTTTATACACTCTACAACTCTCGTTATTAAATGTTTTTTTTTTTATGTCGCATAATAAATACGTTTACGATTGCCTTAGTAATTTCAGTCTTACTATGCGAAAGTATTTTTTTTTTTTTTTGATTGCATATCGAATTATTATACTCGTTTTTTTTTTTAAACACGCAAAAAAACAAAACGAAATTGTTTGTCAAAAATACGAAAAAATAATTGTTAATTTTGTACAAACATTAAAATAAAACATCGCATTCAGTACGTATACATATATATGTATACAATACTGCGCGGAGTATTCGACCTTATTATTTTCAATCACGTTTCCACGTTTTCAATTAATTCTCATTGATTCGTATTAACCAAGTTCAAAGTTGTATCGAAATCGTGTTCTCGTGATTTCCACGATTATAAATAACAACAATGAAAAAACGTTATTCACGTTCCGAAAACTACGACGAGAAACTTATTTATTAAATAACGTAATAATGACGTCTGTACGAGATATTTTCGCGTTTATTATTCCACAATAACGATCTTTTGAAGAGCTCTCGTTCAAAATAACAACCATGTACTATATGTGTACACATGGACTCGTCGATTGACTCCCTTCGACGCACAGACATAACGCTATTTCGCAAAAAATAAGGTTATTAAATTTTTATTATTTTTCGTTAAATTATAACTTTTTTTTTTTTTTAAATCATAATTTTACGTTAAATTATGTAGCACGCACATATAATGTCGACACACGTGTTCGGTTTCTGGAAACAACGGCGGTGTACTCGCTATAGTGTTCGTCTGATGTCGCCGTGTTGCGGTTAGACCTTAACTCTAGTGGTTTGGTTTGACCCTACCACATCACTTGTCTTATCACAAAATTCCGAAACTCTCTGTTCATAAAGCCAACAATACCGCTTAATTATATATATATATGTATAAATGTGCTAAAGCAGCCGCCTCTGCGCGTTGTCGCGTTATTTTTCCGTGCTTAAAAGAGAGATTAACCGCTAGTTTTGCGGAGCTACAACTAAAATTTATATACTGCTCGTTACGCGAATTCAAAGCTACAAAGTAATATTTATGTTTTAAATACCCCTGATAATTACCGTGATACTAATTTGTAATAAGAATAATAATTGAGGTTGTACACACGTGCGTAAACCGATATTTAGTAATTTTGTTTATAACGAAATGTGATTTATTTAGAGACGTGTTTCCACGACAAGTATAAAGGAGTTTAAGGCGAATTCGAAGAAGAATCAAAACATTAAAATTCAAAAAAAAAAAAAGGAACTGATTATACTTAGGATTGATATTTTGAGGATTTCAACACATACGCAGTGGCGTATTTTCAACTTTTTTCTGGGGGGGTCCAAATTTTTTTTTTTTTGAAAATTCCAACAGAATATATTGATATAAGGTATTTAATAAAAAATACCTTTGGATAATCTTTTTTTTTTTGGTTCTGGGGGGGTCCAGTACCCCTCGACCGGAGCCCCCCCGTAAATATGCCACTGCACATACGTGTACGTTGATTTTTATATACAATAATTTCAATTGGAATTTTCGACAATAACTACGTTGTCAACTAAATTTATGTGTTGAATTTTTCCCCTGTATAGACGACGAGCATAAATTATTCAATAATAATCTTGTCTCTGTCATTTTTTACCATAGAATGCATTTATTAATAATTTAAAAAACTCACAGTCATCACGAGATAATATGAAATATTTATGCGCGTCCTATGTCATTTAAATAACATTTTCTTTGTTCTTATAAGATTATCGTAATTATTATAATTTTTAATACAAAGTTGGTAAAAAATCATATATTTTACCTCTTTTTTTTATATAACTATTTCTGATAAATGCAACATATATTTATTTCGAATACAATTTCATTAGATTTACCGAGATTCCGAAGCGATAATATTAAAGTGTCGAAATATTACAAAATATAATATGATATGATTTGATATATAATGATATGATGTGATTTGAACCACAGTAGTGTAGTTTATAAACATACCTTAAAATCTGTGACCATCAATCGACAATATTGCACGTATTATTATTCTTAAAAGTATGAAATAAATTATTTTGTGTTCTGGAATTTTTTCCAATACTGAATTTTTTTGTTTGAAAAGTCTTGTGAAATGCTTAGACGTACGGGGAAACCGGAAGAACTTGTGCCCTATTTACCCCAAGTCACCCAATAAATGCCCATCTCCCATCTCATGAATGGTGCGCGGTTATCATTAAAAAAAAACCCCCCGAATGGACCGATCGGGATGATGTGTGCAAGAGTCTCGACGAGTCTTTAAGCAGCTACGTATAATCGAACAAGACCCGCCGATCATCCAAGCTGTCGACCGAATTTTTTCGGCACGTTTTATCAAATAATTGTGTATAAACACAATTTGCGAAGCGCGTAAAACGCTGTGTTTACAACACAACACAACACAACATTATGTGATGATGTAGTACAGCGTTTCTGCCAGTGTATTTCCGCGTTAATTTCTTTTCCGCCTCCGGCAAACGAACCTAATTAACTTTCGACGTTTTCGTTGTTGTCCTAGTTCGGTACAAACCATTTGCGCCCAAAGCCATTTATCACAGTCCGCGCGGTAAGCGCGCTAAATCATATTTCACGAGCGCCCGCGCCGAAATATTTCCTCTGGAAACGAGTAAAAATCGTGCCGCGTTGCCAGATTAGCGTTCGCGTATAATTGCAGCGCTGCTCGAACCTTCTTGGACGTAAAAACGCGTCGATAACGTGTAGTGTAACGTATCGTTTTATTTTCGCTCCGTTACTCCGTACTAGCAAGCCTACATTTCCATACGTCGTTGAGGCCGCACTATTAATAGAAAAATATACGTGGAACGAGTAAAACGCTTTGCAATTATTTAAGAAGTAAAATAAGAGAAAACGGCCGAAGCAAAGCGGACATGATTGTTGGCAGAAAAGCCCAAGCGAAGAAAGCATTTCAGGATAAAAGTCATCTACTGACCACTAATAGTGTGACTATACTGACAAGGCAAAAGTTCTTCAAAGTATATGTGTGGAATGTATGGCCGCGAAACTTGGACCATCGGTACAGAAGAGAAAACAAAACTAAAAGCTTTTTGAAATGTGGTCTTATCGAAAAATGCTTTAGATCAAATGGACGAAGTGAAAAAAAAAATGAAAAAAATATGGGAAGAACGAGAACTCTGACAAAGTAGTCAGAAGTGACAAAATTATAGAAAAGTTTTATAGAAGATGATGTAGAAGACCGTGTCGGAAGAGGAAGTCCAAGGACGGAGCACGCGAAACAATTCATGACAGACATGGATATTTACAGAGAGTTAAAGGAATTAAGAATTATAGAAAAGGAAGCGTGGAGGATTGCAGCAAACCATTCAATCAAACGACTGATGACGCGATAAAGGAGAAGAGACTGAAAAAACGCACTTATAATACAAATAGAATAATTACGATAATTAAAAAAATAATAGTCGTAGTATATAAAGTCGAATTATCTGCAGACTGACGGCGTTAAACGCATGGAAAATAAATACCCACCTGGTGTAATTGACTGAGCGAGGCGGACAGAGAAATTCACGTGTTCGTTTTATTCGGGCATAATATATATTCGCATTGTTGTACGAAACGGAAAAATAAATTTAAAAAAATAAAAGCAGATTACGCGCAATGTAATAAACACCCCGACGATATAAACAAACGGCAGGGTCGTAAAACGCATTTTTTAACTTTTAACAAGTCGTTATTCCGTGACGCTAACGTTGCATGTGCCGAATTAGTAATGTTTTTGGACACGGATTTTATCTCAATCTAGTCTTATCTTTCGCGCGCGTTTATTCATCCTATTTATACACTCTAATTGTGCGTTTATTCGTGTGTCTATAATACAAATGCACGCGGTACAACGTTTAATATCGTTTATAGAAATCAAAAATTAAACTGGAATTTCTCTCTTCGCTGTATTAACAAGCCCCGGACACTGATAAAAAGTAACTCGGTACAGATACTTATCGCAAAAAAACCATCTTCTCGTTTGCCATCCAGTGCGACCATTTTTACTAATCCTTTTTTTTCTCCACACGATTTCTCTACACATTTCCTTGAATAACCTCTGTATTAGACATAATGTATTAGAAATTGAATTTTAGAGTTTAGGCACGGAATAGATGAAATTTATGATAAAGTTAAGGTTTAAACGGTTATAAACTATAAACGATCACCAGTCACGCCAGCCACGTAATATCAATATTTCGAACTGATAATAATACTAAATAGACATGAAAAGCAAACGGCAAAATAGACGTCACTTTTTTGTTTACATTGGAAGTGTCCTCCATTCATATATTCTGTGATATTTCTGTGTTTATTCTTATGCATAAACACGTCGTTTTGTGTTTAAAAGGCCCAAATGTCGTATATTTGTCTGTGTCTCAACGAATTTATTTTGTACGCGCCAAAAATTATTATTGAACGTCATAAGTGTGCTTATACATGAACATACTTATCACGAATGACTAACCGAGTATAGGGAGCATGCAGACGAGGA
This sequence comes from Slavum lentiscoides, assembly GCA_032441835.1. Taxonomy (NCBI): domain Eukaryota; kingdom Metazoa; phylum Arthropoda; class Insecta; order Hemiptera; family Aphididae; genus Slavum; species Slavum lentiscoides. The sequence continues at coordinate 3,713,624 of CM063710.1, read as the reverse complement.
ATGCCGTTTTATAACAGACGTGTATCTATATTCTTATGATTTTCCAGGACGGAATAAAAACGATTCTATGTCTAGGTTGTTCAACAAGGTACACACGTACCTACCTGTTGATACGAGAATTTGTTTCTATATTGAAAGGTAAATTTAAAAAAAAAAACCACGATTTGCAGTATTCGTCGATTAAAAAAATTATTCTAGTAGGTACTAAAATAAAATTCACCGTGAACGAAATCAAATTTTCTGGGAAATCAAAAACACTGCATTTTCGTGAAGTGGCGCAGGTCTACGTATTATAATATTAGTGTTTCACGCGAAACCAGAAAATCTAAAATATATTTTACTCTATTAGGAAATAATTGTGTTCGGCCGGAATCGGTTACGGCAGTAACGATTTAATCGTCTGAAGGATTACAACAAACGTTTCGGTCGATTTATTTCGATTGTCGATACGTCGTATACATTATATGTCCATTGTACGGTGATTGTATATAGTCACAACGATTTATGATCATATATCTCGTTCGTTTTATCAAAAGACGGACCTCCGGTGTGGCGATCGCCGAGTTCACGCGAACAAAAAAAAAAACCCGTGTACTTACTATAAGTGTGTTTGGCGTCTTAAAAGGGTTTCGCGGACCAAATCGATCGGATATTGCAGTGTATATCGACTGCAGGGATCTGAAGACGGTCCGCGCAAAACGGATGCTGCGGATTGAACGTGTATACGTGTATACAATGCCATATGTGAGATGGCGATTCGCGACGGTTTTAGGAAACCAAACAAATCTGGGCCGACAATATATTGTACAACACTTATCCGACGATAAATTCAAAAAGTGCATTTTTCTTGTAGATTTCTTAGGACGCGCGATTGTGTGCGGCGGTTAAAAAAAAAAGCGGCATCGATTTTCGCGCGCGAGCAAATAACGCGCGCTCATATTACATCTGCCGAGAACGAGAATAAGCGGTTCTATATAAAGCGATTTTTCAAAAGGAAAAAAAAATTCTTCCGTCATTATTATTAAATAAATAACGAAAAAATTCCGCACTTTTTAAAGCCTATAAACTTAATAATATGTTTCTAATTTTATTATCGAACGAAATACGCAATATGTGAAAATGAAAACTATTTTTTTCCTATACGAGGAATAAAATATAAGAAGTTTCTGTTTTAAGTGTTATGTGTGCACAGTCTAGTGTGGTCGTTATTCATAGAGGTAAACAAATTTTTTTCGAATTCCTCCACCCCCAAAAATTGTCGAGTTATACGTGTAAAAAGTATACAATATTTTAACGTTTAAATATTTTTTCACGCGGAATAAAAATTTCTATGAATTTCATTTAATGCGTATTTACCTAATTTTCATTTTTTTTCATATATGCAAATTATCCAATAAAAAAAACCTCTATTTCTCATACTACAACACACGTGAAAAATTCGAGCAATCAACGTTAAATTTCACGTGTTTTATATACTTGATAATTTTAGAGGGTCATGACTCAACAATTTACATAAAAAAAAATAATAATAACGACCATCCAAGTTTGCACTAATATATATGTATATTAAACTATACGATGCGATACATTATAATAACTGCAGTACTTGGATTACGTATAGGTAGTGATCGTATTGTGAAGAGTACCAAAAATAATAACGTTTCCCCGGGATTATATTATGATGTAAAACGGTCGAATCCGTATGAATAATATGTTTTTTAAATTTATAATTAATATCAAGTACCGTGCAACGTGAGCCACTTATGGAATTTTATCGTAAACGCATTTATAACTAATTGAAATTTTGCAAGTGTGATCGAGCGTATTTTATACATTTTAATACATGAGCATCGATATTATTAATGAATTGAATGCTTACGAGTGTTGAAAAAAAAACTATATGTGTCCCGATAGATTTTAAACAACGGTTTCTGTAGTGAATGAGCAACTGATAATAACCACAACACGAAGAAATGTATAAAGCCGTTTTACAAAAACGATAAGTGAAAGTTCAAAACTAACTACCCCGCTATATTTTTATAGAAACGTCGGTGACTCCGGTGGGTTTCGCGCTTAGAAAAGATTCGAAATTATGTTGACTGTGAAAAGTTTCTAAAAGTTCAAAAAGATTGCACGCGCAGAACCTTTCGCGGAACATTATTTTCCATTGCGTGAACCGCGGTCTCTAATTAATTGTTTCTCTCGTAAAAGCGTACAAAATATTACAATATTTATTATTTAAGCCGATAATCGGCCGAGTAAAACTATATTATAAAGAGATGTAAAAAAAAAAAAATTAAAATATTTATAACGCGTTTCCACGAACAATACCGGCGCTACGTAGAACATATTAGATCGTACGATCCGAGTATACACTGTCGGGTATCACTGCTCCTCTACCATTACCAAAAACCAGTGTCATTGCGAATCTGGATCTCTATTCGTTACCGACCTTTTCTCGTATCGGGTTGCGATCAGCTCACGTCATCTTCGACAAATATCTTCCTCGGCCGTCCCGTTCCTTACCTAATAGCACCCGTCCTTTAAATAACGAACGAATTACGCCTCGGCAATAAGCGACGTTTTTCCGCGCCTTTCTCTTTATAGTGCCCCCAAGCGAAATCCTTCCCTCCCCACACACGGTCGAATACTTCCGAGTTGCTTTTCGTTAGTCCGACACTTTAGACGCGCCGATTTATTACGACGATCATCGACGATTTTATTGGGTATATTGTTTTCGCGCAAAACGCGTTATCGCACCGTAACACGCATTTATATATTAAATAATATATTACGTAGATAGATAGGTGTGTGTGTGTGTGTATAGGGTGGCGATGTGCATTAAATATAGCGACGGCGACGTAAACAAAAAGCGGAGCAGAAGGAGGAGAGAAACCGTTTTGCCGGCAAACGCGGCAGGACCGTGTCGCTGCAGGGATGACGCGCGTAGCGCGGCGGGCGGATACGGAGCCCCGCACTACCTTATATAAATCATTAAACTATTACACTTTCGCCACTTGATACGCGATTTATTGTCCGTCTTTACGTTTGAATTATTATGTATCGTGTCATTATATATTATGTGACCGAAATGAAGCCGGCGGCGTCGTTGCCGCAGTGCTCGCGGTTTTTTTTTAACGAGATTTCATTCCAATACATGCTCGGAAGAAATACAGAAGAAGATACGCGAACATCGATTAGAAAATACACTAATAACATTAGAGAACTAAATAAAACAGAGTTCATTTTTATACATTTATTACAATTGAAAAAAAATATTAATTAAAATGACGGGTTCAAAGAAAATGTATTGCCGCCTAATTTAGCTGAAAATGATATTCGAACATTACGTGCAAAAATATGTGATAATTAACGCGAAATAATTACAATTTTTTTTTTTTTACGCGAACAAATCGTACTAAGAAAACGTGCGATTTCATCGACAATATACTAACGACCGAGAGTTATATAGTGACTGACGGAAGAATGTTGAAGAAAAAAATTAGGTTCGGTCTGAAACGAATAAATTTAAATCTATTGCAATCCTTTCGTCGCCTACTATAGTACACGGCTGATACGCTCATTTTTAATACGTATATGAAATATACGCTTATATACGAATATACGACCCGCGGTTTCTTATTGCATTAATTAAACGGCGGAACATTTTATATAAGATATTATTTTTTATTTATATTATACGCATTACATACTACGTCCCGACGACGCTCACGAGTATAAAACGTTCACATATATTACGTGTATATTATATATTATAAAATATAATGATAAAATGTTTTTGATGTTTTGTATGATTCACGTCTTCAACAACTGGTGACGACACTCGTTCGCGGAAGATCGTTTATGGAGTAGAAAAGCGAGGGAGCGAAAAAAAAGAAAACAAAAAAATTCAGATTGATACGAAAACTCGTGGCGCGCGTGCGACTGACTGCCTCGACTTATAATATCGTTCTTTACGATATTGTCGTGCCAGTGGCGTATACAGGGGCGGTTCGAGGGATTCGGCCAACCCTCCCTGAATTTTTTTCGCGCGTAAAAAAGCGTTTCACACATTATTATTGTTTGTCGTTTGTGTGTATTATTTTTAAAATCCGTTTGACCTCGAGATCCCGCGGATGATCAATAAATCGGGCATTATCGATAAAACCGCGTTACGTAGTTATTGTAATTACACACAATTAACAGACGTTTTGAATTAAATTTTTTTTTTTTTATTATACAACATTCTAACCTGCCTGAAAAATTTGATTTATAAAACGAACGCGTATTCGTTAAATAATCAAAATTATTATAAAGTCAATCAAACCGTTTACGATTTATAATACAGTTTGATTCTCTGAACCCCTTCGAATAGTGAAATCGTACAACGCCACTGCTGTGTCGTGCCCACAAGACAAATATTACTCGCACCGCGGTTATACCGTAGTATAGTCATAATGTTTTTCGATATTTGATAATATTTTTCAGTATATCGATACGATTACATAGGAATTACTTTATTTGGTCGAGCTTGAATTTATTCAAATTTTTATACAAACGAAATGTCGCGAAAAAATCTGATCTCGTCTACAATATACGAGTTTATCTATCAGTGGCGTATTTACGGGGGGGGGCGGATATGGGGGTCATATCCCCCGGGAGGTTATTTTAAACAATATTTTGATAATTGTATGAACGAAAATGAATGATATTAAATTAAATTTTGAAAAAAAAAATCAAATTTTGTACACAAATGACAAATGTTTTTTTGCGTACAATATGTATATAATAATATCAATATATGTGTATAATGAATACAATAATTTGTGGAAATTTGTATATCCCCTTACCGTGGAAAAATCCTAGATACGCTATTGATATCCATAATGTGGTCTTATGAATTTCCACTCCATTCGAGATATTAAGGGATTAAATCGTGTTTCACCAAAAGTAATTAACTAAAAATCTATAAACTTTCTCTTTTTCATCGAATTATTAAATAATCAATTAAAGCGACGCTGTTTTCTTATACATCAAATATTTAGTAAAAATAAAGTCTGATTATGAAAGCGACAAATATTGCCATAGTAAATAAATATTTCAAAACGATGATTTTATTTAATAATTTTGTGTATAACAAACATTATATTAATTAATTTTTATGCTTTATTTGTACATGTTTTTTTTTTTTTCATTATTTTATTCGCACATTTATTATTGTACATTTTAAACCTATCTTATTATTTTACGTTTATATACCTCTATATATCAAATAACTCTTTTTATTGTAGTACATAATTGCAAATGGAGTAATCAATCTCTGTTAATAAAACGAAATACAAATAGCAGTGGCGGATTTAAGAGTCGATTTGGAGGAAATTATTTTTAAAAGTTGTTCCACAAATTATATATTTAAAAATCATATTTTTAGTTACCTTTATGCGGTATTACTATATTATATTGGTATCGCCACACAGTAGTAATAGCAAAGAAATTGATAAAAACTATACGAAATTCCTTCACTAATAAGGGGATGACATACTTTTTTTAAAAAATTTTTTCAGGGAAGGAAATCGCCAGGTAAATTAATGTCGATCGGCCATTTAGTCGTTAAGACTTTTTAGATTTGTCGGCGAAATACAGAAAAAGTCGAATTTTTTGTCTTATTAATTTTTTTTACTTTGATTTCGAAAGGTTAAATTACAAGTTCAGGGCGCGGTTTTAAACACAAAAACCAACAGGAACATTTTTTTTCGGTGAAATCGCGTTTAAAAAAAATACATTCGATTAATTAATTATTTATACAACGCAGCGTATTATTATTATTATTATTATTATGCGTACGTGGATGACAAAATACTATTTGCGTTGATCTCTTTAAATTTGTTTACGCCATTGCACCGACGAGAAATTAAAATATTAACTGCATTTTTTAAATGACACACGCCGTTTTAAATTTTTTTTTTTTTACTCGTATTTCCTACGACGTGAAGCCCAATAACGGCTGGCCACACCTAAGTCTAGGAAAAATTACTTCTGTATCGTTTTCAGTTATAGTCGCCCTTCGCCCGTACTTAAATGGGAGAATAATTATTATTAGTCATAGAGATCTTCAGAGTTTCGCAGCCCTTAAAACAATGTAAGAAAATCTACTTATAAAATATTGAAAACTTTAATGTTATATAATAATTTCTGAAGTTTCGTTATTATCATTTATTTATATTACTTTTAAAGATAACGAGGTTATTGTGTACAAAAACTGTATATTTTGTTTTGTTGTACAACGTTATTCGACGAAAACAATAGTACTTCAAATAATAATTATCAAGAGAAGAACTTTTTAAGCGTCTCCTGTCGGATATTATAGAATTTCCTTTGGCGGTTTTCTTATACCATTTGTGTAACTTCTTCGCAATTAATGGTACATTCTTACGATAATGCGAATTCACTATATTATTATATAAAATATATTTTAGTAACGTTCAACTTATTTCAGTTTTTCTAATATCTGTACAGTGCTGATATTTTATTATATTCAGTGTACGAATAAATAATAATTTCGGTTTCGGGTTGAATAGTAAGATTTTTAAATTTTTTTAACGTCTATATTAGACAATATTCGGTGAGAGGGAGCTAATTCTCCTTTGAATTGACTTTACTGAACTTTTCGAATAATTTTTAAAAAAATACCTAATTTATTACGTTTAAATAAGTATATTACACCACCAATAACCACCATAGAAAATAACTGTTCGTTCACTTGTACCGTCTATGTTGAACCATTAACACTATTTATTAATGATCAAAGTTTGGTTCGTTAGAATGATATATTCAACACTCACAAAATGTATATACGATTTTTTTTATTTTTACAACAAATAAAACGTATATGTAACTGTATAAACTGTATATAGTGATAAACTTAAAAATAAATTGTTTCTTCACTAAACTAAAAATCTAAAACGAGAAAGTATATACGCGCATATTAATTTTTTATCAGGATAACTAGTATTTTGATATGAAAACAAAATAAGTCGTCGGCGATGCAATCGAAATTTCAAAAAAAAAAAAATTTTTATTCTTTCAAATACATTTTCATAGACACTAAACCGAAATTACAAAAATTCGTAGGTAATGGTAAAATTATGAGAAAAATTAAATTCAAATTTGGCGTTTGTGTGATTACCACTTTATATAAAGTTTTAAATGTAGAAAAAAAACCCGTGTAATTTAAATACATTTTTTAAAATGTAAATTTAACTCGGGTGATTTTTTTTTTATATAATTCATATAAATCGACGAGAACTCGATTAATTAACGCGTAGGTTAATATTGTTCGACTGGGTTAATTTATTAAGGCAATCGTATATAACGACATAACCGACACTGCTAACGAGCTATTCACTTATTCATCCTGATATTAACCACATCATTAACGTGACATCCCGTTACTACATATTAAGGACCACGGTTTCCGACAATCTGCGTCTACCTTCTACCACCTGACGGAAGCGCGCAAGACAAATATGATTCAATAACGATTATATTTCCTCGGTTATATACACGTTAACGCGTATTAGTAAAAAAATCGCGTTTACTTGACGTTTATATAACTGTGATAGTGAAGCGCAGCAGCACTATATAATATTTAACCCCTTTTAACGGACACCTCCACCAATAACGGACGTTTTTTTTCTCGCGAGAACGGGAACGTTTTCACTACTTTTTTTTTATTGCGGAAACCTTCGAACGGCGGACACTATTATTATATCAATCTTATAATTTAAACATAATGACAAAACGGGAATAGGAACAACTCGTTCAATAAACTCGTTTTCGAACGATAATAGATTATATACGACGAATAACGACGATCACGACGGAAATATCAATGTTTTGACTGCCATGAATGTTTCGTCTGTTTTGATTAGCGTACAATGTTGTCGCTTGGCGATAAAAAAAAAAAATCGAAATTCTCAACTTCAGTTAAAACAACGGAAACGTAGGAGTTCGTCGTGTACTCGCAGAAAACTGTAACCCTTTATGGATTTCAGATATTTATCCTCCTCCCAATAGCGGACGAAATTTCGTCCGCGCTATATTCAGAGGTTTTTACTGTATAATATATATACATATATACATATTATCACGAAAATTATAATCGTAATGGACAATATTATTATAATAATAACGAAAACAATGGCGGCGTTAAAAAAAAAACAGAACCGCGTTTTAAATAATATATATTTATTTTATCGACTATATTATAACACCGCGCAGTTCGTTGTACCGCGCGTTCGAGTCACGCGCGTAATACGCATTATTAAAAATAAATAAATAAAACGGAATATATATTTAAAATAATAATATGTAATTATTATTCAATTCGACAAATTACCGACAAAATGTATACGCGAGGTATTTATATATATATATAATTTAAAACAATATATAATAAGGTATTACACGCAATATCAATATAACCGCAACCAGCTGATTATTACAGTACAATGAATAAATCAATGCAATACGTTCAAATATATTCGCCGGCGCGTTTTACATCTACAATATTCATAATACGTTCGCGAGTATTTTATTTAATTTGCACGTATATTATTAATATTATTTCGTAGCAAAAATATAATTGCCGATATATATATAAATTTTTTTTAAATATTATACTCGACATTTGTATTGTATATATTTTCATTTTTCATTACGATTGTTGTCCTGGTATTTCATTCGAACTTCTTCTTCTTCCAGTGCCATATTCGTTAACGAACGTTTGGCAATAGTGTTTGCAATTTGATCTTTATTAATGGCTGTTCTGAATAAAGATATCGTAGTCGTATTGAACCACTTTGTGAGGTTGTCCAACCAAGAAATTTGAGGTCTTCCACGACTCCTTTTTCCAGCAATTTTAACCTGGATTATTAATATTGTAGTAGACTATATTTTTCTGGATGTCGCATAACATGTCCCAGTTATTGAAGTTTTCGCGATTTTATTATTTTGCACTACTTCAAAATCTTTATTCATACTTTCTAGTACATATATATTCGTTATGTGATCGAACCAGCTAATTTTTAGTTAGCAAAAAATAAATATTATAATAATAATTATAACATATGCAATGACTTCGGTTTCCAAAAACAATAAAAAAAATAAATAAATGCTACCGAAATTAAAGAACGAACGGATAAATATTACACCCGTACATATAATGAGTATTTGAAGAAAAAAAATAAGTACGAAATGTTCGACGTATAATACAAATATTATTTAAATTATATTAGTTTACATTATTATATACACGAACTCATTATACGTTAATTTTATATTGTGGTAATTTTTTTTTTTATTAGGTAATTTACTTAAATCTTTAATATAGTATATCGGCGCACGGCATTAAAACTATTTCACAACATAGTATAACGAAAATGTACGCTTTCCTTATAAGAGCGCTTTATAATGCGCACCTGTACTATAAACTATAAATGAACTTTTGTTCTAGGCGATTCCAGAAAAAAAAAACCCTCCGCCAGCATAATACACTATTAACAAACGGATTGTGCAGATTAATGTAAAATATCGATGAGATTCGAATGCCAAAAGTATACATTATATACATCACATTAAATTTAAATATAATTTATAGATATGATTCTGAGCTTAACGCATGGAAGTTTAAATAGCATAATATTATGCGTTCAGATTGAACGTTATAAAACAGAGAATAAATCTACGTCGAACCCCATCATTGAATGATTTCGCAACTGGTATAGTCATTTGATCTGTACAAGGAAAATCGACAACGCGTATCAATAAATCGATGCATTATATTCTGATTTTGTAATATTACGCGTATACATGCACAGTTTTATTAACTAAAAAATTCACACCTGTATAATATATTATATATTCGATGTTATTAAATATTATAGTAATAAAAGCTCACTTCGTATATTTTAAATATTTATTGTACGGAAATAGTTTTATTAGGTAACAAAATAGAAAAAAACGACTTCGTGATGTCGCTATAATAATATAAAATAAATATTATATATATCATTAAAATATAAATATTTTATCCATTGAAATATATAATATTTAAAAATGTATTTTATTTTATAAATCGCTTTTTATTTTATGCGGTGTATAAGTATTTATTGCGCGAGACTGGGAAATTCGTATATTTTCTACAAATAAACGTATAATTATTTACAAAACAAGCAGTAAGTCAACAGTTATTTGCACAAAAAAATAAAAAGTAAAAAACTTCTTTTACAGACTTCATTTTGAATACCGGACGCATTATACTTATTGGTTTTTCTGTAATTATATGTTTTTATTTTTTTGTAGAAGAATTACAAAATTCGTTTACGTATAGCTGTATTAAATGTATAAAATGAAAAATACGTATAATTTAAAGAGGTAATTTTAAAACGCGCGTAAAGATATAGCTTTAAAAAAAAAATCGCAAAAACCTAGCATTTTTTTTTTTTCGTTTTACGAAGAGAATGGAGGGAATTTCGCTTAGCTCAAAACCGTTTTAAGAATGCGACGTGATTTATTATAATCATTTTTATTCGGAATTTATAATTATAATAACACCAATTTATAATCATATTATTTTTTTTAAGTTTAAATATACACGTTCCCGTCAAATCGTATATTATCCGAAAAAGAATTCCGTCTTGGTCCGCGGTGCAAATTGTATAGAAAGGAAATTCGGAAAGAAAAAAGAAAATAAGGAACGCGTTGTTTCGAAAACTGTTAAAATATTTGGTTTTAACACGCGGAAACAGATTCGGACGGGTTTTCGATGATTTTTCCTAAATTCAAGCGGTTAATATGTTTGTGTTATATAAAACACGCGTACAATACGCGCGTGTACAGCGAATTTTGTACACATAAAATTAATCGGTTAAAAATATTATTCCTACTTTCAAAAACGAACTATACTCGACTATATATATATATATATATATATATATATATATATATATATGTAACGATTGCGCGTGTATTTATAAGAGAGAATGGAGTATAATTCTTCGTGCACGCGCGTCTCGGATTGAATAAGAAAAATAAAAAATAAAAAGGCGCACGTGTCAATTAATAATATATATATATACACGCTTTATTGATTCCCATATACCTTTTGTTGATTACTATCAGCGCAAAGGGATTGTACGATATAAATAAATTTAACCGCCAAATGATTCGTCCATTGAAACCGTATTTTTTTTTCTGTAAGTACAACTTTTACGACAAATTTATATACAAATATATATATATATATAGAGAGAGAGAGAGAGCTGGAAATAAAATAAATAAATTCGTCTTATAAGAGGGAAAAAAATACCGTGAGGACGAACGATTCCCGAAGTCGGCGTTATTTTTTTTTTCTTTCGTTCTTTTCGGGGGTTGTCGTTCATTCGGTTTACTTCCAGACAAATAGGTCCGTCAGTTTTGTTTAGCTCGAGGTTTTTATTTTTCTCTCGCCCCGTTCTCTCTCTCTCTCTCTCTCTCTCTCATATATATATATATATATATATATATATATTGTTTCGACAAATAAAAACGAAGAAATCCCAACGAGTGCAACGGAATAAGACAACCGAATATAAATCCATTTCTTCGACCGACCGCGCGCTAGCGGGTCAGGAGAACAAATGCAATTTATTATTGTTTTTTTTTTATATATATATTATATTTTATTATTATGAATTAGTTTTTTTTTTTTGTCTGCTCCCGGTAAATTCGGTCGCGTTTAGTGTACCCCATCGTGTACACCGCGACTATATTATATAATATAGATACGTGTTCGAAAGAGTTGTAAATATTTTCATCGGATCCCTACATATATAAAATGTATCGTATATAAAATGTAATACATATAAAACAATAATTTATACTATAATTAGTCGACAGTATATTAATCAGGTGTATAATAAAGACAATTAATACGTGGTATAGAGTACTCAACGCATAAATTAAAATTTAGGTGACAGCGACGAGATAAAAAAAAAAAATCATACGTTATTTTGTCACTAATTTTCTCTTCTGTTCCTATAATGGCTTCGTCATTCAGAAAACAATAACGAAGATCGTGATACAAGAGAAAAAAATTTTTTTTCATGATTCGACGAGGTTAAATGACACAAAATTACCTGTAAAGTGCTTACAACGACGATATAGTTAATATAAACGAGGTGATCTGAGCTCATTGTACTGCAATGTCATCGGTTTAAACTATGATTTAAAAACAAAAATGCCCTCTTTTCCGCAACACAGATTAATAAAAAATTTTATTTTAAAGGGATTGGAAAAGGTGTATTATTTGTACCATTTTAAACATAAGAGCCAGACAAAAATTCAACTAATTTAAAGAGAACGAAATTCAATTCTGGAAAAAGTTTTAAAATTGTCGCGTTTTTTTCTAGGTTCAGTCGATTTTTAATTTTTTAATTGTTTTTACGTTTGTCATATTAGTAAATTTAAAAACGAATAAAATATTTAATCAAAAATCGACTTCCTACAACCCTACATAACCTGGAAAGAAGGCCAAAAATTTAATATATGCATTTCGTTTCTATTTTTCTGTTTTTTTTTTTTTTACCAACTTTATTACGTAAAAATAACCGATTTTGGTGCTAACATCGATACTACAAACACGTTCTTTTGTCTCCTGTTATTTCACAAAGTAAATAATAAAACACGATAATTCGTCATTATGCGTCCTGTTATCTCGAAGTAAATAATAAAACATGATAAATATCATGGAAAAAATTATATTTCATCGCATCTTCCATGATTTTTGTATCTAATAGAATGCGTTTGGCGGCCATATTTTGATTGGTATATAATATACGCGTTCCGTGTATTGAGTTCAGTGGTGCGATCATCTTCCGATTCCTGGAACGCCCATATCCCGTCCGTTTCACTGTTAAGAAGCGGTAAAATTTTACACGTTATTGTTAAGCACTAGAAAAGTTTTTATTATCCTTTACGAAAACTTCCACAGAGTTGACATGTGAATTTGCTCGTAGTACTTCTCTCTCGTGTGATGTAAACGACTTTGTAATTTAATTACAGTATCATTAAGGGTTGATAGTGATGTATTGATTTTATTCTCGATTTCACGTGCGTGATTATCAAATGATTCGGTTTTATTACGAGATTCTCAATATTTTTTCGATTTTCATCGATCAATTTACTGTGTACTTTCAAATTATTTTCAAACACTTTATTCCCGTCCGAAACTAATTTATTTAGTTTACTAGCTGAAGAACTACCGAACACGTCCATGGATAAACATCAACTGATTTTTATATTTTAAGATCTGTCTTATTTATCCAACTATTATGCGAACTGTCAAATCCGAGCCATTTAACAAATACACGACTTCCTCTGGTGCGGATAACTTTCTCAACTAGATAATCATCAGAATGATTTGTTTTGCATATTTCCTCAGCATAAAATCCACCGGCAATACGCCCCCCAGTATAATCTTGTAAAACAATGTCGTCGGCAACGTTTTATTTATTTTTATAATAGTAAAAATCTCAGTAGACCAATTAGGCAGATATCCTTTAGTGAAAACACCTTTATGTGTACTGATACGAACTTTATCACCGACACTAAATTTGATTTTAACCGGTTTTATCTCACGACGTTTTATTTTTACTGACGACGGGTTCGCATCGGCTTGCATCGGTGACATACCGATTGTTCTGTGTTTAGAATTGTTGTAATTATTTATCAACTCAGGTAAAATTGATACCCACTCATGTGACCCTCTAGCAGTAAATTGTCTAAACATTTTCTTTTAAAGTACGGTTAAATCGTTCGACAACACATGCTTTCGTTGTACTGTACGTGGAATAAATTTTGATATCACACTTTTTAATTAAATTCTTGAAATGTTTATTATAAAATTCTTTTCCACGGTCTACATGCAGTAGATTCGGTCGTCTATCAGTAAATATTTTACCGGCACCCAGAGTGACTTCTTCACCTTTTTTAGATTTTAACGGTATAACCCATGCGAATTTAGTAAAACAATCGATAATACATAATATAAATCTATATTTCTTGTTTTCTCTAGAATACGATGACATATCGATAAGATCTGCTTGAAATAAATCGTTTTTATAATTAACATTCACCCGTCGTCTTGCGTAATTTTTCCTAGACGGTTTGTGAAGTTCGAGAGCTATATCGTGTTTAGACATTTGGAATTCTTCGTAAGAGTTTAGCTTCGACCAATTCTTCGCAAATCGTAATTATTTCATTACGTACACCCGTATTCCCCGCCACGAGAGACGAATACAATAAACGTAATCTATCGACCAACTCATTAGCATCATTCCAATAGACTAGACCGTGTGTTTTCTGTAATCGCATATTAATACCTTTTCCCTCAACAACGCCGCCGCCGCAGACAACGGGAGAAAACAGTTTCGATATTAGTTCGTATTTTCCTCTACTCACTATTTTATCTGTCTACCAAATTTCGTTTTATGTGCCAATGTTTTATTTAATATTTCTTTGTGTAATCAAATCATTTTCCGTATACTTATTTGGAACTTTGGCGAATAATAAATAACGAGACCTGAGGTTAACGGATAAGACACAGACCCATCTTCATCACCCTCGATATGTAACTCGTTCTCGGTAAATTTAATTTTTTCCACCTAAAACAATAAGTTTTTCGGACCGTACGTTTTATCCAGTCCGCTAGATGTTTGTGATTTAAACGCATTATATACGTTAATTGAATTAAAATTACGCCATTTTCTGAATTCACAGACGTGGTATAGTTCTTAATTTCTGATGGCGTGGACGAGTTCAATTGTTGTTGTTGCTGTATTTTGTTAAGTGGATCTATAATCTAAACGTATTGTTTATAAACGTTTCAGTCTCGAAATTCCTTGTTTTTCAGAGCATTATATATATTTTCTCTCGCTTGAATAATATTCTAAGTAACGACTTCTTACCCTCAATATCAGATAAATGGTAATATTTATATTATATAACGACGTATGTATCGAACCCAAATCTGTAACGACCGTTGTCGCGTTCATCTTCTCCTAATCACAACGAATTCAAATCTCCTCTCCGCCAACATGTAGTGCAAAATTCTTTAAATTCAGAATACTTTATATCACTGGAACAGTGTTCATCGTAAACATGCTTTAAATTCAACTCATCTTGTTTGAATAAAACAATTAAATTAGCATTGTCTCGAATTAACTGTTTTGGTACACGTGAATAGGATTGAGCCAAGTAACATACATCTATACAATTATGTCTTCCGCGTGAAAAATACGAACGCACTATGTTCTGATTCTCACATATATATCGTCAAATATAAAACCGTTCGGTAACGCTTTTCCGGAGCTATCACAGTTTCATTGTCGTGGAATTTAAATAAATTTATATCATGCACCTCGTTTAAAATTAATTTTTAATTGTTTTACGTTTGTCATATTAGTAAATTTAAAACGAATAAAATATTTAATCAAAAATCGACTTCCTACAACCCTACATAACCTGGAAAGAAGGCCGAAAATTTAATATATGCATTTCGTTTCTATTTTTCTGTTTTTTTTTTTTTTACCAACTTTATTACGTAAAAATAACCGATTTTGGTGCTAACATCGATACTACAAACACGTTCTTTTGTCTCCTGTTATTTTACAAAGTAAATAATAAAACACGATAATTCGTCATTATGCGTCCTGTTATCTCGAAGTAAATAATAAAACATGATAAATATCATGGAAAAAATTATATTTCATCGCATCTTCCATGATTTTTGTATCTAATAGAATGCGTTTGGCGGCCATATTTTGATTGGTATATAATATACGCGTTCCGTGTATTGAGTTCAGTGGTGCGATCATCTTCCGATTCCTGGAACGCCCATATCCCGTCCGTTTCACTGTTAAGAAGCGGTAATAGACATTCCGAGAAGTCTTATTATTCAATTTTTACGAAAATATATTTTGTCGAAATAATTATAATCGTTTTTCAAACGAGTTCGCAAAAAACTGTCATTAAAAACCGTATAAAAACGTCGCGGTCGTTTTTGTGGAGGTGAACTGAACGCGTGGCCGCTTTTTTTTTTTTGCAATTAATACGACTCTTATATAATATTTATCGTGTGCGTGGACGTATCCTGACTGCAGACTCCGGCTGTGTACGACGACGAATCGTAATATAACGCGATATATATATATATAGTGAATAGGATAACGCGACGAGAAAAGGTGTGAATCCTTCGGATCGCGAGGCAGATAAATCAAAAACCTCCTCCTCCTACCACACGGTATATACACTTTATTCTCGCCGACTCCTGCGTTTTCATCTCTCACTGCAGGATGCTGGTCTATTTTTATATTTCCGACATGAAAGCCGTTTTCCGTCGGAGTTATTATTTCGCGCGTGTCTCGCCCATTTTTTTTTGTGCGCGTTTTCTTTTTCTCCTTATTGCAACACACATCGGCCAGGTCTCGCCATAGATACGTAAGGCGCACATATTATACGTAGGTATACTACGTACAGAGGTACATTCCGCGTTGTCGGGCCGCGGACCGCGAATAAACTATAAATTATTTAAATTTTTTCTAGACGCGTATTGCGCTATCTCCTATATACGCTGCACGCGTGTGTGTATAGCTACGTCATGAATAAATATTATAACACGCGGATTGGTTTTTGCGCGGAGATATCTGATCTTGTATGGCCGTCGCCGCAGCTTCGTCCAGTTCGAGATGGTCGGAGAAATTTTAGAATTACACATATATATATATATACGTATATAAGGGGACAGGAACGTATATAGAATTCAATATAATACGCGAGAGCGTGTTTTTTAAGACGGGATAAAAATATTTTTTCTCTCGACTGTCACGCTCAATGTTTTTTTTTTCCATCCTCCACGAAGATTTTTAATAATTCGATTTCGCGTAGCGTATAATTCCATGGTGTTTTACCGCTCGCGTGTGTAAACGTAATCTTTAATATTGTATACGCATCTTTAGTATTTTTTTTTTTTTAATAATAAAACCCGTTTCTTTCGGGGAATCGATTCGTTCTTTTTATACGTATTTACTTATTCGAAAATATTCCATTCTTTATTATTATTATTTCTTTTTTTATCAGTACCTATACGCGCAACGTTCGGACGTACATTTTCATTCTTATATTTTTTATAACGGTAAACGTGTCGAAAACGCGTACACGTAACGAGACAAATTCATTTTACAAAATAACAACTCAAACCGTATATAAGTGCATGAGTCATACTGCAGTAGGAGGTATATACAATTATAATAAAATATATTCATCGTTTTAAAATTTCCCGGCGGAAAAATTCGTATATTTAAAATGAAATATCACGAGAATTTAATATTATTATACACGAATAGTTTTAATATTAAAAAACATACATTGAGAAATATCTTCGAAAAAAAAAACGTTTTATTATGACTGTTATGAAAAAAATATATATATATATTTACTCGCATAACGCAATGCGTAATAAATACAGTAAGACTAGGCGAAATGTTATCATAAAACTAAAAATATTTGCCCGATCGATATTAAAATAATAATATAAACGAAGTGTTTTGACTGTCCAGTTAACATAATATATCGAATTTTCATTTCGTATTTTTTAATTAAATTAAAAATTTTAATTTTTCAGCGTCAAAAGACATTATTATCGATCGTAAACAAAAAAAAACACACGCTTCCCGATTACTTTTCCTAATATTATGTTTCGTACAGTACAGAAAAAAAAACATATTAATAATACTATACTATATATACTCCATTAGGTCGATAATCCATTTAAATTGAATTCCAGTATGTGTATACATACTGCACGAGAAGGTTTACGGTACTTAAACAATAATTCAGACAATGGCTATATAAGTAGTATATATGCAAATATATTATTGTTTATACAATATATATATATATATTATATACAAACTGATTTGAACACTATATTAAATGCAGATTAGTTATAAATTAATTTAAGAAAGTAACATTTATTATACCTTATAAAATGTAATATAAAATATATAATATATCAATATTATTGCTGATAGTAAACGGTACGTGTAATCACAAAAAAAAATTTTTTTTTTCTTTTTTAAATAATTCGTAATAATACGATTATTTCAAATAAATTCTTACAATGCTTCGTTACAATATATTGATTTTCAAGCCGTCACTGTACGGGGAAACCATCGTCGTGACTATATATATAATGAAATACTTTAATATATTATATATAGAACGAGAAAAGAGGGATATATTTTAATTTATATGGAATACGCGGCGAGTTTTCAACGATAAAAGCAAATTGGGAGAGACAGGAATGACAAGTTTGCTAAGGATTTTCACTCGTTTCTTCTTTTTTTTTCGGACGTCGTTTCAACTTTATCTCCTAATGGGTCCTTGTGGGAATAAAACGAAAACCAAAAAAAAAAAAGTCCAGGTTTAAAAACAAAAAAGAACTTTGGACGCCGCGCGCATTATATTCATTTTATGAGTGAAATACGCGATGATGATGACGGATATTATATTAATAACACGTGTGTACATTTTCAGTATCGTGTACAGTGTAATAATTATTACAACAGCTATAAAACGCGTATAAAATATATTGTGATAAATCACGCGTAATTACTAAAAAGCAACACAAATTGCTATAAAATATCGTGCGCGTTCTTATATTTATTATATAATATGATTTGTACACAGCGGTGTAACGCGTCATTGTATTTTCGTTCTCGTGATACATCATCATATCATTTCTACTTTCGGTACACACACGTATAATTTTTATTGAAATCGTTTTTTTTTTTTCTATTGTAGTCAACCTTGCGGTCGGTTTTGCAGATACGTGATACGCTCTGTTGCCAGCATCCATAGGCGTGTCCAGACCTTTTTAGCAGGTCATGCACAAGATAAATAATTGTACTGTAATAAAAGCGATATGAAATATGGAGATAAAAAAGTTGAAAATAATTATCAAAGGAAATTTGGCTAAAATTTAAATTTTCGCCTGTTTGCAGGTCGTGCCTGTGCATAAGAGGAACGACCCGTAGACACGCCTATGCCAGCATCTTTAGTTCGGAGTAGCTTGGGTAGTCCAGCGTCGAGAATCATTTGTTTGACGAATAATGTTCTTGGCCGTACTCGGTCCTTCTTCGCTTCTATATTATTCTACAAAGTACAATTCATTTTCAATACGTGTCCACCCGCGTGTTCCATCGTCTCGCTTTAATGGTTTTAAGTACCTGCCTCTCTGTGCTCGTTTATTTCACCGAGTACGCTTTCGTTGATACGGCGTTCCGTCCATCTCACTCACTTCTCCAACACCACGTTTCAAAGCCTTCGAGAATTTTTCGCTCCGCCTCGTTTACTATCCGAGTTTCTCGACCACGCTCGCTATACGTTTATTTTTATGAAGCGTTTCCTCGCACCAATACTCGTGTTATTGGAGCACAGCAGCGATTTGTTCTTGTTCGTGAATGCTGACTCTGCCTGTGCAATTCTAGATCGTATTGGTCGATTAAAAAAAAATAGAATAATAAAAAACGCGATTTTTCGTTAACTATAATTACGTAGTCAACGAGAATATTAATAATACATAATAATTTAGCGCGTTTTATTATAAATTATACGCGATTCTCTGTGAACAGTAAATCTGGAATAGGCGTGTTGTCACGTCGCTTTTCACACGTGTCATTTCCATAATAATATCACGTTTTAACGTGAGTATCGTTATAAACATTATAACATGTTTTTCGGATTTCGTACAAAACATTAATTTAGCCGTTTTGGTCAAAATCGTTGCGCAGTCCTCCAGTGCGTTATAGCATAATAATATCTCGCGTACGAATATGATAACACGACTTCAAGAGTCTCCGAGCCGCGAATAACGTGTTAGTTTATTACGTGTTCAGCAGCGACCATTACTATTATTATAAGCAGCTTTTAAATTCGTGTTTTGGCCTGAGATTAATCACACGCTTTGTGATAGCTGTTTTCAAATTGTTTTCATGCCCACTCGTCCTGGCTTGTTTCCGTACACAAACCGTTTCGTTTCGACATTTTACGAACATAGCGCGGAAAAAATGTGCTTTCGAATCAATCCGCAAAACGTCTCGGGACGTCATTGTAAATTATTATATACACGCGTTGCTGACATTTTCTCATTTTTTTTTTTTCTGTTTTAACATTTAAATTACGAGTTTAATTCCAACAAAAGACTATCTATAAACAAAATAATTATTATTCTTACCGGTTGTAGATAACGACGAGTTCGTATTTATTTTTTTCTTTAAGTTATTATAAAACTTTTCGCGAAAATATACTTTCAAATTGCGACTATATAATATACTTAAGACATTTATTTAGCGTTACGCGCAAATCCGATGATAAAAGTTTATAAATTCAAATATTTAGATAAATATACCTACTCTTATTGAGCACTCGGATAAAGGATTATATGAAAAAAAAAATAATAATAATATTTTTGCGCGATACGAAGTGGAAAAAGCTTCGACAACAATTTCTATAGAAATATTCAGCTATCTATGATCTGTTGCTATAAATTCTTTATCGAACAACACTTATTTATATTTATTATTATTAATGCGTATACGTTAGAGAAGAAAAATTCGTTATTAAAATAAAAAGTTGAATTTGCGTTCGAAATCCCACTTTAGAAAAATAATAAATAATAATCCGTTTTCTCTGCAGTATAATATACCAGTTGAAAGTTAATAAAATTTAAAACTCAAATATATTACGCAAAACAGTATTGCGAAACAATATACGGCGATACGGATCTCGAGTTATTCTTATTAAAATTACCATTTTCTATGAATTTATTGTAGTTTTAAAGTGTATTTCTTATTTGCACACACACACACACACACACACACACACACACACACACACTCATACATACGATCGCAGTTTTGAAATCAAAATGTTTGCGTTTCGTTCAACTCCAAGAGTATGCTTAAGACGGGTAGGGGTTTTTCTTTTATATAAAATCAATAATAAATATACGGCGCAGTGAAATAAAAAAAAAAAAAGTATAAGACTGAGCAAAAGCTCGGTTTCTTACGTGAGTTTCTATATATATATATATATATAATTTTAAAATCTCTGGACCGGATGTAAGAGTTGTATGTGAACTGAAAAAAAATATCCTACCTTATATATTATACAGGTCGATTGATAGCATAATATAAGAAAATAAAAAAAATCGAACAATTTCAGACATATATCAACGAAAGATTTTTGATTAGTATTTCCAGATAGGTCGTTGTACGGTTTTTATTCCGCGTGATGTTTTTAGTTTTGCCGTTTTTACATTGCCGTTTTTTTTTTCTAATATTTCACTGACGGACAACCATTTATTTTTCAATAGAGTTTTCCGAAAAAAAATCAGCATATACAATTATATTACAAATTAATCGGTTCGGTGCAATATAACAACTACGGCGGACACGTAGCGTGCAGATATAGCAGCAGATGTGGCCCGTTTGGATAAATAATTATTTAGTACAAAATGTATACGTTTTATCTGTTTTACGCGAAATATAAACGAGAGATTCGATTTTTCGTTTCTCGCGCGCCGAAACGTGTTTTTTCCAGTCCACCATCGCGAGTGGCCGTATTCTGTTTTATGCGATATGATAGTCGCAGGAATTCATAGGGACGAAGTCGAATAAATCGACGCGTTAACAAAAATGATAAGTATATACGTGATAAATAACAAGTAAACGATCAAATTAACGGGTTAATCCGTTTTCCGCGAAAAAAAAAACAATTTAAAAAAAATACATTTCCGTTTTCTTTCAATAAAGAGATTTTACTTTAAATGAACATTGTAAAATTTTAAAATATTTCGGTCTTTATTTTGTTAAAATTTTTCTCGAGTACACTTTATCGGCCATTTTTAAACCCGACTACGTAGAACGCGTCTCCTATATTATATGATCAAATTATCAAGCAATTATTATTCATAAACGGATTATTAAAAAAAAATTGAAAAAGCATTTTATTTATTTCAAATCAATAAAATACTGTACAGACGAAAAATATAGGTTGACATTTGAAAACCAAAAGCTTACATTCGTTTGGTATATTACTTAAAACGATCTATAAATTCATATTCATATATGATTTAATAACGTATAAAAACACCGAAATCAAATGTGTTTAAAATATCAACTGGTTGCTCATAAAAAAAAAAAAATCGACTCGTACATCGCGTGCACATAACACTACTCATAACCATTCCAAATCTCTATCGTCTATACTCTATTCAGTTTAAGATAATTTATAGTTCATGTTCGCGCGGGCGAATTTCCATCGGTATTCTGACTGTCGGAAACCGTCGTGTTCCGACTGCCGCCGACAGCAACGGCCAATGACAGAGCAGCTACTAGCCGCCTGGAGGGGGATGGGATCTAGCATCGCCCGGTGTTCATTCGGCGCGCGCGTTCCGGTATAATCTTAAACTGAATAGAGTATATACGTATCACTCGCCTTTATAATCCGACTCGTCCTACTAAAGCGTAATTAGCCCAGAGATCTCCTCAATGAATAAAGTCCGGTAGGCATACGATTCGAAGTAATGCTTTCGTTTAGTATTTTGTATATTTCTCGTATACTATAACAGTATGAATATTGTAAAAACTCGTTTTTTCCATCATCAACAGTGAATAGAATACTTACGGTGTACGAAAATAACGCGTACGGACGAGCGCGCGTTCACGCGTATTAATTAGTTAAATAAAAAAGTTAAAAAAAGTTCCACGGAACGTCGTTTGCGCGAGTTTATCCGCGATACAAAAATGATAATAATACTATATTATTATTCGTATAATATTATCGGTGCACAAGACGTGGTTTTCGGGTGGTGTTTTCCATTAACGTGCGCGCCGTTTGCGACTGATTCGCGATTACCGCATGGTCGTAATATAATATATTATAAAACATACGAGTGCGCAGAGAGCGAAGCGACGTTTATTATTGTTTGTCTATCACGAGGCAGCCGTCAAGCAAATTCCAAAACGCACTTAGGAATGTATAATAAACGGCTATAGTTCATCATTACACCGCGGCTTTTGTGCGTATGGGATATAGAGAATTTACACGATGGTTCGCGTGAATCGCGCAGGAACCTCGTCGAGCATTACGATAATATATTATTATAATAATAATAAATGCGCGTTAGACGACGGAGTTAGAATTTTTTAATTAATTTTTTTTTTTTTTAAACGCCTATTGACACAAAACGGGTGCGGCGATACGTTTCAAAAAAAAAACCTCTTCGGCTCCCGTCCGTTAAAATCAACTGACTGCGTTTCCGAGTGGAAAAGACATTTTTTTAATTTACATCAAAAGTATGTGACGCGCGTTCTTCCTACATATACCTACGTCGTTGAAAGCGTCTTGTTTTCTAATAGCGAAACGATTAAATTGACTTTATTGACGCGGGCGAATATATACGCGACGTTAATAATTTATTGAAAAAAAAAGCGGATCCAAACACCGAAAATTCGGCCGAGACGGTTTTCCAAGTAAAAAGTGAAAACCGCTCATCGTCAGTATACATTCACGCAATCTTACCGAAAACGTGTATCTGCAGTCTTCATTGAGACAATAGGCGTATTATTGCGAAAAACAAAAAAAAAAAAAAATCTTCTCACCGACGACGGCACTCAAATCCGTCGTCAAACTCCATTGGTCTACACGTAATATAATATATATAGATCCGCGCCGGTTCGGACGAATACGTTGTGCTACACAGGACGACCATTGGAGCGGTTTCCGATTTAGAGTGGTCCCGAATGGGACAAGGAAAACACTGGTGGGCGAATGACAGCAAAACACACGCAAAAAAAAGAAGAAAAATTGGCTTTCGGTCTTCGCCGCGCAGGCGATCGAATCGACGAATTATTTAACACAATATATTGATCCGTACTTCGGGTCGCTTATTGCTGCGAACGCACTGTACGATGTGTACACACCGCGAATCCGTCGGGATGAATAAACTCGGCGGACGCGCGTATAAACGATCGGGTTGTCCTTCGCGCCAGACTCGTGTTGAATTTTTAATAAGTCGCGAACATTGTGGACGCGACGACACGTCATACCGTATTATACACGTCTTCGTCTCGCAATTAACGAAAAGAATACGAATAGAATACGAACGCTCGCCCTACGTACATAATAATCAGGGCGCGGATCCGGAAACCTCAAACGGGAGGCTGTACGACGACCATAGCTACCTAAAATCATACCTGTTTAACTGATCCTGATCTAGGAATTATAATAAATTGTAAGTAGAAATAAACGCTTGACAAATAGTATAGGTGTTATACGACGTATAAGTTTCAATGACTGCTGCAGCCTAGTCGTCGCTTAAAACTCATTAAAGCCCCTTGGCCGTCCCCCTTGGATCGTGACAATAATGTATTGTAATATATTGCGTACGGCTGCGGAGGAGAGGTCCTGCGATACCGCGAGCGCGCAAAAACGGCGGGCGGCAAAACGGTGTGGTAGAGGAAAAGAAAAAGTGACGTTCAATGATTATCGAAACGATTATAGAGCGGGACGCAGTAAAGGATTATGATAATGTTCGCCGCGAAACGCGTGAACGAGCTGGACGTATTACTACTCGTATTATTATTCGGTTACTCGTGTTGTTTCGACGTCAACGGCGGCTGGTTTTTGTTTGAAAACGCTGGGAAATGACGGCTGGAAAATATCTCTATCGCGCATCCGTCGTCGTTTTCTTCTTCGCGTCCGGTCGTCTAGGGACGCCGTTTTCCCGTCTCCGTAGGTCGAATGTCCCGAAATACACATAAGATTTTTTTGTTTTTGACATTCGGTTTGAAGCGCAGTGTACTTAAAATATATCGATTCACCGACTTACCGACTCTATGTACGAACCGTTACATATAAATATATAAAAACACACACACGCACTCTATTCCGATGGGAAATGATCGATTCTTCGCGCTAATGTTATATTGAGCTATTATAATATACTAACAATATTAGGGCTAGGATTTATATGGAATAAAAAAAAAATGGCAAAATATGCGTTAGATTTATTAAAAATATGGCCCAAAAAAATGCGAAAAAATATGGCGCAAAATACAAAAACAAAATTTTTTAATTCTGAAATATTATCGTAAACTATATGTATTAATTTTATTCGAAAGTATTACGTGAAACAATGACGTCGACATCAGACAACGACCACGACAATTAAAATGCTGTAATTGTAGAATAATCTGTTGCAGTTATACGAGTTTATGACAATATTAAGATAAGATATAAAAAAAAAATAACTGTACATGCGTATAGCTATAATATACCTGGGTATTTTTTAAAATTTTTTTTTGATAATATTCTATTTTCATCTTTTATCTGCAATCACCACGGCTAAAATATACCACAAAACATGCATTTTAGTCGTTTATTTAATAATAATTATTATTAACGAATCAAACGGATTTCGACTGTTAATAATTGTATAGTACAATTTTGTTTGCAGTCGATTTTAGCTCACCGTAAAAAATAAACGTAAAAATATAATAAGTATATAATTATATACGTATAATTGTACACGTGAATTGTTTTTGGCAATTTCGTTATACGTACCATTTCGTACCATTCGGGTTAATTATAAGACGTTCCTGTACACGGAGTACAGACCAAAAGAAATCGCTGTTCGAGCAATACAAATTGTCAGTTAATATTCTAAATTTAAAAAAACGTTTTGACAAAACGTACGTTATTTTTCTTACGTTTAATGTCGTGAACGGCCATAGCACGTTTAAATAAAGACGTTATTGTAGAACACACTGTTCTCGTTGGTTCAACGTGGCGTTATATAATTTTTATTTAAAAAATAATCATTGGATAAATAAGAAAACGCGTGTTATTTATTTTTCGTTAAACATTACAAAAAAAAAAAAAAAAATACTTAATGTAAAATCGTAAAAAATTAATTTGTGCATAAAATACAGAAACGTCAAACTTCACAAACGCGCATTGTATAGAAAACAGAAAAAGAACGATTTGAATCGTTTAGAATATAATATAGTAATTTTCGTTTAATATTATTCAATCCACTTGGACGCGATGTAGAATTAATTATATGGACGTTTATAATAATATATAAAACGAGTAATAATTATTTGGTCAATAATACGTTATTTACTCGTTCGGCGTTTATTTTATATTTATATTAGATAATTTTTTTTTTTTTTTAATGAACGGCACATTCTTTATTCATTTTTCGCAAAAGAAAACTACTATATATATATATAAAATTTTTTTTTTGCATATAAAATAAATAAGCAATTAAATTTTAGTTTTATTTTCCGTTTTGTGGATCACGTAAATATAGTAAATCACTGCACATGGCATCGGCTCCCATCGATTTAATTTGTAATGACGCGTCACTAAAAAAAAAAAAAATCTTGATGTGTCACTAAAACACACACACACACTATGACGGTTGCTAAGCGCTGTTGTCAATAAAAGCCAAACGATATAATTAAGTTTTGCAACGAACGAATAGCATAATAATAATCGTAATACATACACAATTACATTATTATTATTATTATTATTATTATTATTATTATTATTATTATTATTATTATTATTATTATTATTATTATTATTATTATTATTATTATTATTATTATTATTATTATTATTATTATTATTATTATTATTATTATTATTATTATTATTATTATTATTATTATTATTATTATTATTATTATTATTATTATTATTATTAATCATCATCATCATCATATATATATTATTATTATTATTATTATTAATCATCATCATCATCATCATATGTTATATTATTATTATATATAATGACGAACGACTGATATAGTCTCCTCACACGAGTGCCAAAGAAATAGCCGTAAATGAGCGTCTAAAAATCCTTCGTCCATTTACAATGAAACATATGCAAAAGCCTAAAACAATATAGTTTACGTATGAAATTAATTAGAGCGTTCATTAAACCCGTACGTGGATTTTCGGTATTGAACTCTGGAGTGCCACCAAAATACCAAATACCAATAAAATTCAAACGTTTATATACCTACGCAATAATTAAAAAAAAAAACGCTTTCTTATGCTGATGCTAAAACACAATATGATTCACAAACCGCTACTACATTATATGGTCCGTCACAAAAATGTTAACAACAGCCTATGAAATTATTCTAATCCTCTTATTAACGGACTTCTTTCTTCAACCCCTCTATCCGGAAACCATACTCCTCACACACACACAAAAGACCGTTTGAGTAAAAAAAGAAAACGGGTTTTGTTTAAAATAAACGTATACAAAAAAATCTAAAAGACAATACCTGCAGTACGACCAGCAACAGGAGAAGGCTTCTTCTTATTTAATATTATATAATAATAAAAATAAAAAAAACGTTAAATAATTAATTTTTACGATTTTGTACGGATTTTTTTTTAACCTTTAAGCGCGTGAAATCGGCTATCGTTAGCGGGCGCGTAGCGACATTTACACCGCCTTTGTTTTTGGCCTCATTTTGCGCGTAAAATCGGTTGTTAACCCGTACATTTAAGTTTTCACAACAGATTTCATTAATATAACGCCTATTTGTAATAAAACAAACGCATAGAACCGGTTTTAACACACTGCGAAATACCATCATGATTAACGGCGAAAAACATTAGAAAAATCAATATTTTACCAGTATTTCTTTACATCAGCATTTTTTTAACGAAAAAAATTAATAAGCAATTATAAAAAAATCCTTTTTATACTTTTTGGAATTATAAAGTAATACGCATAAACATGAAAAAAATCTTCGGGCGCGTGGTGGTATTTACACCGTCTTAACACCGCGTGTACTGGACCTTGGTTGACTTTAACACCAAATATACGAGTAGGTTCACCCGAACGCGTTCAAGCTATCCTGATTACGCAATCATATATCTAAATTAATAATTAGAGAATACCCGAAGCCGCATGTATAAGCCAAATGGACGTATTAACGAGTGAGCTCAAATTTTTCTGAAGTGCTGTGTGTAAATGACCGAGTTTCGACTCCGGGCCCGTACCAACAACTAGGTACGACGAATAAAATAATATAATATTACACTGACTTCAATAAAACTCGGAATGGGAGGTTTGTAGAACATTTATTGCCCGTGCTGCACCGGGGTCGAGGTGTATTCACGGCAGTAATCGCAAACGTATTCCCGTGTAACGCGCGCGCTCGCCAGAAGACAATGACGTCGGGCGCACAATGCGCACATAATTTTGTATTATGTGCAGAACCGCTGCTGCTGCTGCTGATGCTGCCGAGTATATACCGAGATGATAATACGGCATTAAAACGTTTCGGGAGAGAAGGGTAGCGTAGCATTACAGTACGATAACTCGACCGACAACGACGATGACTATATACTCGTCGAAACATCCGATTGATAAGAACGGCTTGGCCATCATAATAACATATTATAATAATAATAACATCGAAATCGTTGAGAAGAAAATTTCATATAATCTTCGACAACGCTTTTGACGTCTTCGGACCCCCTCCTACTCCACGAATCACGCGCAAGACCTAACACTCAATAAATTCATACTACAATTCAAATTTAATTTTTCGAAAATTGTAATTGTAAATAGTTTAAACGGAGTTTTTTTTTACTCGTACTTATCTCCCGACACACGATTTCGTTCCTCAAATCACATATAGTCGTATCAAACCACACGGTACAAGTAACCGTACGAGGTACAAGGTTTTATTTTACACACGAACGGAATAGTCGTTATAATATTCCGTACGTATTATAAATTACAATACGATATTACATTGTGTGAACGAGTGTACAACAGATGAATCCTTACGAACATTTCATTTCATCGAAATACGCGAAGTATTATTATTAATAATAATAAAGATTGCATACGCGCGTACGATCGGTCGCTGGGTCAGCGTCAAAATAAACACTCGTATATACCGACATTGCGCGTCAGCCGACCGTAATAAAACGGGAAAAGAAAGTTGTCACCAGATAGCGCTACGACACAACGTAGAGGGCGTGGCAGAGAGGCGCATATAAATAGCGGTCCGAAACCATCGTACCGCTCAGTGTAGTCACGGCGGTCAGGCGTGAACAACGCAGTTCGCGATTAAAATACGCGAATAAGGTAGTTCGCGTCTGACCGCGGTGTGTGTGTGTTGGCAGAGGGAGTGGGCTCCATTTTTGCCCCCCCCCCCTTGAACATCATGTATAACCGCCACTATACCCGATCTGTTAATAATTATGAATAAAAAAAATTTTAACGAATATCAACTGCACATTTGCCAAGTATCAAAGTGTTATTTTGAGTTTAATATCTGCTGGTACGTATTGTTGAGAACATTTGTTTGTACGTTAAATTTAAGTGAATCTAAAAAAAATAGTCAAAATGTACGTCTGCCGTTATTTTTCTCCAATCCTCCATCTATTCAATCACGATTAATTTAAGTAAAACCACATTTATATTTTCAACTTTGAATCCAGTATACGCCTGACCTTTTTTTTTTAAATTTCAATGTATCGATTTCTGTTATCAAACGTTGTTTTAATTTTTTAGCCGATACACATGCTTGCGCAAACTAACGACTCCGTTTTAGAAAATATTGCGTTTTCTTGTGAAAACTCTTTTGCGATTCTTGCAGCGAAGGTTTTTGAAATCACGTTCGCGAGTCATAACTAATAAAAACTACGTGATCATGGCTTATGCTCCGTGCAAACTCAACTTGATGACGATGTAAAATATTGACAATACGACTTAATATTGATACGTTCATCCGCCTACACCAATGTGTTCGCGTTCATATAATCGAAGTCGATGTCGGATCTCTGCAGTGCACAAAAATTAGAAAACACTCAAAACCTATCTTGGCGTAAAAGAAAACTATGCGAGCCAAACGACATGTGTGCGTATTGTCCAGATTTCTGGGCTTTTAAACTTTACAATGTTCTATTTCGATGCAAAGACTTTTATTTTGTCAAGAGAAAATGTGTCCCGTCTCATCACGTCGTTTACGGCGGTTCCGCTGTTTCAGTATACACGGAAGCTTTTGTATTCTATGAAAAGACATTTTTTGATTTTTTTTTCCTTCTTATTTCCCCGTTTCTCTCTTTAGATTTTTCTAAAGAATCAGACAGACTATATATATATATATATATATATTGGGTACCTGTTGGGAAGTCAAACGCTTTCAGTAATTCAATTAGTTTTCAACAATAAAATATCGATATTTCATAATGGGTTTTAAATTTTAATTACTGACGCTGTTATTTCGGTGTAATTAAAATTTCGTCTAAACGAAACCATTAAGATTTGATTAAATAAATCGGTAATTTAATATTAAATATATGAACTACAAGTTTTACAAACCCAAGGATGAGAAAATAATATGCATTTTTACATACGTTCCACTACCGTTCGACTGATTTTTCGTATCACTAACGTTATTTTCCGAGCATTATATTTATATATAAATATTTTCGAAGGCCTCGTTCTTTTTATTTTTTTTAAATTTAAAATTATTTGCCTTCTGACAGAGTTTAAAGAAGAAAAAAAACGCCAGTTACAGAAGTAATATTACTCTACTGATCTTTTCATTTATTCCAATTTTTTTTTCTTCCGCTTTGATCCCTATTTTTTTCTTTTAAGCTATGAAATGAAATATTCCGTATTTTTAGATTATGAACGAGTTTTTTTTTCTCTTACAATCGAAGAAGCTTTTGACTTCGGTAATTTTTATTTTCATTTTTGTAAATTAACATTTATTCGGACGTAGGAATGTTCTGATATTATGAACTTTCAATTAATTTATCGCGGATGGTGCTTTGGTGAGGTTTTTTTATTTTCTAGAAATTCTATAAAACTACCGAGAAAAAAAACATAGGATTACGAAACGCCACTTGTTCTATTCTCAGCTTAGCTGGAAAATTGTTTTCAGCTTTTTTTATTTGCAAAACGTTGTTTCAATCGTACAATACAGATGTTATTTTTTAAATTCCCTAATAGCATTACGAAAAAAGAAACAATGGATCAAACACAAAGCTGTTTTAAACAAAATTCATTATACGAGTAGTTACGTATTTTCCGTTATAAATTATACTGGCCATATTTAAAACAACTACATATTAAATTGACGTTGTTATTGTTGTTTTCATAATATTTCATTTGGTCGAATTGAAAAAATATTGTTTTTCCGTATTATTTTCAATTTAATTTATAAACATTCATGTAAATAAATACATAAGTATATTTACGTTATTCGTGGCATATTCCTGTATTTATTGAGCATTTTGAAAAGCCTACAACTGCAACACCTGAAAACCTAAAAATTATACGTATTGGCTTACACGAATGATATTTTCCTTCTATTAATATAAAAAAAAAGAATAATATATAAAAAATGTATTTTTTTTAATACTCCATATATTTTTTATTCACAATTCGGTGTTTTTTTTTTTTGTAATGATAAATCGTATAGTTATTTAATTACTAGAAATATCCGTAACGAAATACACACAATATTTTGAATATAAGTAATTGTGGAACAAAATTGTAGCGGTTTTGCAAGCAATCGGAAACTGTATATTTTTACACTATTTTAGAGTTTAAAAATAGTTTGGGAATTCGACCACTTTAAGTGAATGGAATTTGATTCTAAAAAACATAAACATTTAAACTCATCTTCTAGTTTATTGTAGCGATTGAGTTTTAATATTTCAATTAAAATTACAATGTCGACTTTTTTTTAAAAATTTTTTGAACATTTGTTCTAATATATAAATTAAACAAAAATCTCATACCACAGTAATTTAGAAAAAAACTGATTTATTTTAATCTGTGTCAGAATTATATTGTGTTTATTATATAAGGTTGGATTTTCGTCATATATTACGAAATTTGTCTTTTTGATTTGTACGTTTCCAATCCTCTTAAGCGATAACGAGTCTTCAGTATATATATATATATATATATACATAAAGATCAATGTGGGGTGACCAGTCATCGTATACAGTGGAAGCCCATGGCGTGCAAAGTAAAAAAAAAATTATTTCATTTGCTTACATTCACCGGTCATTCCGACATGTAATGTCCGAGCAATTTGAATAGCCCGAAATATTTGTGGACAAAATTAAATTTACTTAAAAAACGCACGAATATACTTGGCATTTTTATTTTCCGTTTCTATTTTGAAATTGTTGAAATTATTAAAAAGTTATTGCGATACTGTAAGAAATCGCAATAACAGCAAAGATGGTGTGACAACTGAACGTTAAACCATTCCATAGTCCTTGACACTGAAAAATTATCTCAAAACGTCATTTAAAGAATATAATAACACTCAGTTACATTGAAATATATTCAATTTTCAATTAACGTAGTTAAAATAAGGGGTTGGAATTTCTCGGTTTTTATTTTGATTTCGATTATCGGTTTTCACATTATTTATTTATTAAAATACCGATTTCATTTTCGATTTAAATGTCGGGTTTCTCGAATCACGGTATCGAATTCAATGTGATGGTTTTCCAGTTTTTAATTGATTGAAATGTTTTGTAGGATTACTATTGGTACGTTTTTTACTACAGTAATAAATAAAAATCGTAAATATAACTGTTTATATAGATTATAAGCTATAGTAATATAATATTTTATTATTTTTTTAATAACACTTTATTTTTTAGTGCTATATTAGTCGACTATAACATACGTATAGACAGCAAATCCTAATGTTCTTATTGAGTTTAAATTTTAGTGTTTTATTACGTTTTTATTTTATTTTCCATCTCAAGGTACCTCGCTTTTTAGTAGGCAATTATAAGATTACTCCTTTAAACAAAATTGATATATTTCGATATCGAAATTTTTTTTTTTTAAATATTGATAATTATATTTTTTTGATAACAAATCGAATATACGGGTTTTTAACGGTTTTCGCCAGTATTGAAAATCGATTTCCAAATAGATTTCAAACGCTGTTCAAAATACAATCATTCGCGTAATTTGCACATCAATTTTTATAACGGCCCATATTAACCACGTTAACACATACATACCTGCTGTCACTAGATAGTGAATAATAAAACGTTGTACAGTATATATGTATATTATTGTTAATATTATATAATTATTTATTATTGTTCGTTAACGCTTATTTACCCGTTCGCATTGTTTCTCTAAAAGTAATATTTTAAATTATTACTTTTAGAGAAAAAAAAATTCTTTTCCCCCCTCCCCCCATATACAACTGTTTCCTATACACGTATTTATTTAAAAATGGTTGAAATGTGCGTGTATTCGTATGCCGAGCTTGTCTCCCGTCACATTATTTCTGTGATATTCTTCAATGCATGCACAATAACGCCTCGTCAGCCACGGCGGGGATAGTATTCGTTATATTATTGTTTCGGTTCGGTTATTACCTATATATGCGTATATATTATGTACACACATGTACGCTGCATACTGTGGCTGATGTGCTCCAAGTCAAGCTGAAACAACGTTCACTCTGTTGGAAATTTATTTCACCACGTACTTCCAGCTATTTTTCTTGTTTGCATATTTTTACAGTGAATTCCGGACGTCCGCGGTGAAAATATAATATTATATTATATTATATACTTAATAAAATAATCTTTTCAAAGTACGTTTTCAACCTGCACGAATAAATAAACGTTACGGCCTTTTTTTTTTTTTACAGTTCAACGACCGGAAAAATTTAAAAACAAACACAACAATAATTAGCTAAAGAAAAAAAATACAAGACATTTGAAAAAGTTTATTAATCCGTGTCTAAAATACACAGCGTAATCAAATCGGAATCACTCGATATCTAATATACCTGCGTATAGTGTACTAATTTATATACATATAATTTTTAAATAAATAAAGAGTAATATAATAGATACAACTATAATTTAAATATATACATATATATGTATTGTAGTTTGGTTATTTCTTTTACAAGATTTCTCGTATATAACAATATTTTCGATACTGTTTAATTATTTTTTAAATATTTTAATGTATGTAAATAATGTATAACATATGCTCGTATAAATATTTATATTTATTTATACCCATAGTAAACGCATAATATTATACTTGATTATTATTAGCGATTTTCTGTATTATTTAAACACCTGAAATTGTACTACAACGCAAGATAATTTATAAACATTTTATTGTATGTACGATAATTATCACATCAGATATGTGTAGCGCGAAACATCACTATAATAAATTATACTGATAAAATGTTCATTCGTATAATATTTACTTCTATAAAAATCGCATTTAATTTGCTAACAAATATTGTATAGAGAGCTTTTAAATGACATTTTTCTATTTTTCATTTCATCGTCACTGAACAACAAAGGGTAGAAACTGAAAGACGGCAGAAAAATGTGTGTTCTGCCTGCAGACGAAATCGTACAAAAAAATACAGCGACTTATATATATTGTTATTGCAAAATTTAATATAATAATAATAATAATAAATTATCATACCGCACAATATTGCGAGCGAAAAACATAAAGTGAAATAATCCAACCGAAAAAACTGTATTTAAATGAACAATCTACCAGCAGTTTTAGGTATACTCGTATATATATATTATGTGCGATATAAAAAATATGAAATTTAATTTATAATCAAATTTACGGGAAAAAATGTATTATATAGGGATTAAAATTAAAAAACGGATTTTCAACTATATAACGGTATAAAACGCGCCATTATTTTCACCGATTGAATTTTAAAAAATATCAATATTTAAATCAAGTCAGAAATTATAATAAATAAATCGTTGTAAGAAATTCTATAACTATAAATAAAAGGTGAATATCATTTAAATTTCACAATGTTCGTATTCGTTTAAACGATCAATAACACAATATTATATTTACTTAAAAAACACATTTTAAAATAGAAATAATCGATAAAATAATCTAAAGTAAATTTAATTTTGGCGTTAATTGATTCGTAAAAATTATTATTGTGCGTAATTAAAATGTATTCAATTATGACGGTGCCGTCACATAAAAGTCACACGTCTGAATTTTGTATTGGATTTGTGTTTGGTAAAACATGGTTTTTAAAATGTACGGAAATTCGTGCGTGTAATTGTCGACGACATACTTGTCCACGTAATTATTAGAGTACGACCAATATATGTAACGATCTCGATAGATCACAGTTTTAAACGGCACAGCTAGTATTTTACAATTCAATCGAATTCGAGTATTATTCGCTCGATATCCAGAGTTCAATGTACACCGTAAATTTGATTTTTTTTTAACGTCGTATACCGCGTTTTAGTCGCGGCAAACTCCCAACGGGTTTTGTCATATTATTACAAAACACCGACTTCACCTTGTTATAGTGTATATAAAAGATCAGATTTTTTCTTTATAAAAAAAAAAAAAGAAAGAAAGGACTAAAAGTCGTCGTTGTCACGACGTTATGCCGGCCTGTTGACCCGGTGACCACCGTACTGCAGACGAAGAAAACCATTAATCAAAAACTAAAAAAATAAAATGGGAAAAGGAAAGCCAAAGAAAACACGACCTGAAGTCGACGACAAGACGTTGTATCCTCCGCCGAGCAGCACTACTGCTCGTTGCGAAATAAAGAATTCTCTTTTCTTCCGCAGCAGAGTGCGTTTATAGAAAATATTCGACTGAGAGACCAGGTTCAAAACGATTATTACTGCGTATACCCTCACACCAGCTTCGTCTACGACGTGTCTGATTTCCATTAAAATAAAATGCGCACGGCGTACCACCGCGGATGTGGATGGACCGTGCACTGTGCGGTTCGGTTCGCCGGAGACGACGACACGCGGCTGCAACGTTTAAAAATTCGATTAAATCAAACGGTACACAGACGATCTCGCATTGGTCGCGATTTATTCATAGTTTGTGAAATGGAATTTTTGGACGGGGAGGGGCCGAGAGAACGCGTGGATTGTTTTCGCTCATCCGAAAACTTGACCGGAATAGATTTCCCTTTTTTTTTTTTTTTTTATGAGAATTTAT
Organism: Slavum lentiscoides; assembly: GCA_032441835.1. NCBI lineage: Eukaryota > Metazoa > Arthropoda > Insecta > Hemiptera > Aphididae > Slavum > Slavum lentiscoides. Next base: position 3,677,422 of record CM063710.1, on the reverse strand, counting down.
TATTTTCTGCAGAGCCGCGTTTCATCGCGAGAACGAGATCTTAGGCTAAGTTCAACCGACTATTTGCATATAAAGTGCTTTTAAAACGACTTTTGTTCGTTTCGGAATTACTGTATACTGCAGTAGCCGCCGATCTAATGTTCGCGTTATTTTCGGTCTCGGATTTACGGGGGTAGCGTGAAAACTTCTAGCCTTCCGGAGAAAATATCGAAATATTGTTGAAACATCCCCGTAATGATCACGAGACGAGCTCTCTTGACAAAAACGACTCGTGTCGTAAATAGAATACCCGTAAGAAACGCTTATGTTTTCGTGAGTAGAAAACTTCCTTACGACGTCCCCCGCCCCCTTCAAACCGCGTATTTAATACTTGTGATATTTTTATGAATAATAATACGATATTAAAATCGCACACATTATTCCGAACGATAACATTTGTATTTTGCGAATATTTTAATAACGGTGATTTTTTTTTTTTTCTCGTTTTGTATATCGTATGCTTTAATCGTTTTTTTTTTCGCGAGATATACAAAACTATAAAACAACGCGGGTATATAGAGTAGTAGAAAAACAACGTTCGCAAAGAACAACAACGCGAAAATCCAAAATGAATAATGAGTTCGAGAAAGGAAACGTGAAAACAATATAATATATATTCTCTCTTATAATAATATTTAATACAATATATTTTTAATATAAACGTATATTGCGATTTCCAAGCGAGTGTACCACCGAGTAAAAAAATGAATTACCGTATTGACAACGCGTCAGTACGACTTTGCTAAAAACTGTATTCATATTTCCTACAGTAATATCGTTATCGTTTCGATGCGTATTTCACAGATTTATCGATTTCACTGTTATTGAAATAATAATATGTATTCGTTTTTTTCTTCCCGAACGCTACACTCGAAAAGTTGCAAATAACAGGTAAATAAAAATAAACGTTTTAGAAAAAAAACAATAAATATTTTCAACGCCGTTAGAAAATTAATGCATTTTTCGAGACGACGTTTTTATAAATTTTTTTTTTTTTTCGTTATTTATTTCGTTTTTATATAAACGGCGACCGATGTAATTATAAAACGTTCGCGCGTAACACTTGAGTATCGAAAATTGTTTTAAACGATTGTTTTTGAAAATCGTTATTTATGGAGAAATATATATTACAATATTCATTTCAAGACTCGTATTCGTCGATATAATGCAACTGTATAATGAAATAAAATAATAGTTTTAGTTGAGAGAAAAAAAAAATTCACGAATTAACTTTAAAGTATATTTGAAAAGAAACACGTAAAGAGTTATATTGAGAAGTAAAAAAAAAAAATGCTTTTAAAATAGTAACAGGAATCGCAGACGATTGTCAGGAAAAATAAGAACCGGTATAGTCGTTTTGGTTATGATGACAAGTCCGCGGTTTGAATACAGACCCGGGGCCGGATTTAGGGGGGCTGAGTGGGCTGCAGCCCAGGGGCCGCCCTCGCATTTTTGTAATTATTTTACAGTTACAGACAATAAAAAATGGAAATTAATTTTTCTGTTTAATTTGTATCAAACAAATAGGTACAACGTAATATAGAAGATGTTTGTAAAAATAAAATCAAAAAAAAAGTTTCGGGCATTTTTTACATTTTTACTTATACATATTATTATTTGTACGTTATTCAAGTCGCTTACACTAATTTTTTTACAAATTTGTATTTTTATAACGCATAATACGATATTATACTTGACCGTTTTGATTGTTTTTATTTAAATAAATATGAACAGTATACGTAATAGGTACTACAGACAATATTAAATGTTATTTAATAAGCAAAACACGTATTGTCCTGTTTATTTATTTTCGGGCGCCCTGCACGTTACGTGTTCCGCCCATAGGCCACCACACACACACACACACACACATATCTAAATCCTGCCCTGTACAGACGGATAGAGAATATAATTAACCGATAACCGGCAGACCAACGCGTATACTACAATTTATATTTTGCGGGTCATTTGTCTTTTCAAGGAGCAATGCGGAATTTAACGTTTTGTATATAAATTCCATTGGTTTTGGTATAAAAGTCATTAATTAGTTTGCCGTTATAAATACCGTCACACGAGAATCGCGCGAACCGTTGGATGAATCCCTCAGGATTCATATTTATATTACTCTAAAATTTACAATAAATAAAGTATGTACACACACTGCAGCGAATGATAATACAACGGACGTGGTAAACTCGGTGTAAAAACATTCAATATTAATAACAGACAAACGCGCGCGCATGTCGATGATGTACAACAACCGAATACACTTTATATATATATATATATATATATACGACAGTTTTAACTGTTTTAATATGTTAATATTACCGAATCGAAAACAAAAATATACGAATATCGCGCACGTTTCGTATCGAAAGAGCGAGTGGAAATTAAATTTTTTTTTTTTAACGGAGTATATTATGTTATTAATAGTATAAATATAACGGAACGCTGGTACATATAATGAGTATAGGGCAGAGGACTTGTAGCGTTTGCATATTTGTTTTGCTCAATCAAAAAAAAATAAAAACAGCAGAGTAAGAAACAAATACGTTTTATGCTAAAACAAAACTAGATTTCCTAATTTTATTTTGCATATAAATGCGTATTTTGAGTTTTTTTTGGTTTTTAGGGCATATTCCTTACGTTTTAGACTTTTCAAGAAATATTTAATACAATTAATAATTTTCTCAATATTTCTCCGTCGACGTAATAATTTTTACTAAAATACTAAGAGAATTTTATTGTTCAGTGTCAGAAGAAGAACTTTCAAATGATACTAATCATAATAAACCCATATCATATTCATCCGTAAGAAAATAATTATCAATTATTTTTTATATTTAATTCAATAATTAATTATTATTTGATATTATCAATATAATGTACCAGTTAATGTCTATTCTCTAATTAAAATTGAATTTTATTAACAATTTTGTTAGAAATAAAATTTATTTTTGCATATTTTTAGTGCATATTATTAGGGTTTTTAAGTGCATATTTAGTGCGTTTTTAGAGCTACAAGTCCTGCTCTACCCTAATAATGAGTATTGCAGCTATTTCAAACTTTTGAAAAACTATACGCTACCGAACTGCATGCATGTACAGTTTACATATATATATATATATATATTATGTATGTCGAGAATAATAATATTCTTGAAGGGTGAGGGGGGATGGCGGCTGTAGAAGAATACAGCGAGATTATATAGTGGAGAACTGTAATTATAATTTGTGTTAATAATAAAATAGAAAAATTTTAATTATAAAACTTTTAATTACGAAAACTTATAAGTAATTATACATCTCGCGATTATATAATTTAGAAGTATATGTAAAGTTTTAAACTTAATAACAATTTACGTAATTATAACATTGCGAATATACACAAAAAAAAAAAATAGGTTTTTAGTAAATTAAAATATATATATATACGAGTATATTATATGACGTATATACAAGAATTGTTCACTTTTATAAATGTATGTTATAACGGATTTGCATGAGACGAAAAAAAAAATGCAATTATTTTATATTTACGCGAGTACTTTTTTCGTCGAGATTTCATTATCTGAACTCGATTTTTTTTTTTTAATTTTTCCTCCCCGCGACGAATATTTCAATATATCAATAATATTATCGAATAAACGAAATAATCGCGCCGGTTCGCATAATTTCAAATATATAAATTGTCGAGCAGGCGGGAAAAATACACGGCGCACTCATAATTACATCCAATATTCTTTTAGGTGTACATAAATTTTTTTTTTTTGCCAATTTCAAAGATTAAATGACTAACGATTTTTTTTTTCGTAATTAGTATTTAATTTATTGAAATACGCTCTCAAAATTCAATTATAACAAAACGCGCGTGAAAAAGAGCTGAATACGCGAAATATTCGAAAAAAAAAAAATCACACTATAAATTCCCCTAGTATTATAAAACAAACGTCTATATCACTAAGCTATTTTTTGAACGATTAAAAAAAAAACATACAAACTCCTACAAGTGCCTAACCGTAATTTTTGTCGACGACGGAAAGTGTCACATTGTTTCGTTAATTAATTGATATAATATTATAAAGAAGAATAAAACGCGCGCTCCGACATTTTCCTGTTGTACTGCACATACTATAATAACACACAGAATTTTATCGATTCTCGCGCGTTTTCAGTGTATAGCACGTAATTACAATATTACGCACACGTCGTCGTAGTTGTATTAAAATAAAACGGAAAACGTGACGGAGAAGAATAACCCAACGAAACTGTTTAATCGTTATTAATTTAAATAATTAATTGCTTTAATGCTGTGACGTAAATTCACTGTTCGACATTGTCCGCGCGGAACGTTATTTGTTACGAGTACAGTGTTGTGCACGGTCCGAAGGAATAAAAATGAATCAAACGCTCGGTTATAGTCCAGCTATGATATAGATTTCGGCAGTATTATTATTATTTTTTTAAATAATCGTTCGAATGAGCACGTTATTAGAACTGGGCAGTGTTGCCAGTATTTGAAAATCGTAAATTTATCGTACATCTACTCCAAAATTATCGTAATTTTCAAGAAATTATCGTACCCGTCAGTAATTTTACTCGTATCAGTAAATTATATGCAGTCATGGAATAAAAACCAAAACAATTGTTATTCCATGAAATTATGACGTCAAACGTGCGCTAAACTTATTACTCTTTGCCACCAAAATCATACAAAATTATTATATACAAAAAAAAAAAACACAGCACACAGGTCACAGATTATCGCATAATAATTGCGGCCATTCGGTTAAAAAAGTAATATTTTCATTTATAAAAATAGTGTTTATTGGAATTTTTAAATTTTCGTACTTTTGCGTACGATATTCGAGTTGCTACCGTACATCGTATATGATCAAAAAATATCGTACAAATACGATAATTATCGTACGTCTGGCAACACTGAAACTGGGAATTTTATAAGAATTTATTGCGTAAAGAGTCCGCGACGATGCCAACATAATTTACACACGCCGCATACCTACAGGTGTGAAGTGTTATTTAATTGATTTCGAGTCGTATGATAAACGATGGGTTTGATACGGTGACGACAATATAATCGCGTTTCAAAGAACAGAATAGATGACAGCGACGTCCAGACGATGTTTTCGGAGAAAATAAAAATTTCCAAACACGTCGTGACAGACGAAAATGGAAACCAAATCAACGCAATCACGAATCGCCAATTATCGTGAAAATTAAACGATCCAGTGGTCTTTACTATATATAATATGTGAAATATCAGTCCGGTTCAGTCCAGCGGAAAATTCGGTCCGGTCCGGTTTGCTGGTATTTTTTTTTTTTTCTTAAACAGCAGTTGGTCCGGTTCAGTTCAACACAAATTCAGTTGGGCCGTGTCATACTGGTTAGATCCGGTCCGTGGAACTACACGGACCGTGCAGAGCTATAGTGATGACGATGACGACGATAGCGTAAAGAGTTAGTTTTTCGTCAAACTTCCAACAAGCACCCGACTCGATATATTATATTTATCGATATTTTTATATTATCGAACGTTATTAAGTGTGTGTACAGATCCATCAGTCTCGTCCACGTCGTGCGTCCTATATCGAAAATTGATTTATGAATTCGGCGTTTTTCCTCTCGTGCCAACAATCCCATCACCGGCGCATCCTTTCCCTTCTCCGGCCGTATAATCGAACCTATTTGCCTTGTACGTACACACACTAACGCGTGTATACGTTGTTACTCGTGTAAACAACGACGAGGAGTTTTTACTTTAAGTGCGTGTGCTGTCGATTTTTCCCAAACATTCCTTCTCCTGTACGTATATACAATACATATATATATATATATAAAAATCCTCAAAAACCAAGGCGCTGCTGGTGAAGAGAAGACTCGTGTGCATTGTTCGCGGTTACGGATTGTTGCTGTTGCTGTTTTCGAGTCGGCCCCGAGTGAGCATATAGTGTACATACAGCATATATATATATATATATATATATATAGCTAGTATAAGTAGGCTTGCGATAATTTATAACTCCTCGGTCGGGTTCTGAAGTTCGGTTATGCACGGTCCGGTAAACTCGCTTTTCACACACACACACACACACACCGCACTCACTTCTTCGCTATTATATACTTTGTTCCGCGTATATACACCATCACCGATATAATATGCGAAGACACGCGAACCTTTATATATATATATTTTTTTTTCTTTTGTTAGCGATTCCCGCTCGTTTTTACATATAGATTAATCCGCGCGCGCACTTAAACGGGTATAGGTATTCTAATGTATAATTTTTTCTTTTTTTTTTTGTTGAAAAAAGTATTGCGGTAGGATGGTGCGCGTTCAATAGACCAGGTATTTTCCCGTGAAATCTACCTTTATAGGATAAAAAAATTAATTCATCCTTTGTATAGCATAACAATTGCGGTATACGCGCGCTTATTATCCCGACCCATACGAGTGTTGGCAATCGAAAATTTTATTCTATTTTTTTTTCAAATTACAAATTATATGTAATACGCTGTTCGGTTTAAGAGTATAATACCGGGCGGCGTAAACGAAAATCGGTTAATTTCGCGCAGGCGAGGTTCTATCGGTATTCCGATTGGCGGAAACCGTCGTGAGCCGACTGCTGCCGACAACAACAGCCAATGACAGAGCAGTTATTAGCCGCCTGGAGGGGCAACAGCCAATGACAGAATAGCTATTAGCCGCCTGGGGGTCTAGCAACGCTCCGGCTTTCATTCAACGTGCGCGTTCCGGCGTATACTCTTAAACTGAATAGCATACAATTAAATACGTAGATTTATTATATATCCATTAATACACGTATATTATACATAATATAGTAGCAACACCAGACGATATGAAATAAGATATTGAAAGAGCTGTTCGGAGAGCGGGACGTAATCGAGACACGAAGGATTAGCTGGTCGGATTACGGGAAACGTATATGGAGATCACGTCGCAATCCTAACGCCGGAAAGTAAACGCTGAGATCGCTGAGTAAGAATAACATATAGTTTGATGCGTTAAAGAAAGAAAAAAACCGCCACTTCTTGGGAGTTGCAGTTTATACAAGACTAGTGACTGAAAAACGGGAAGAATAGAATAGGTCGTGTGTAGTACCGGCGATCCTAAATAATAGCCATTTACATCTGCAGTCGAGTGTTTTGAATATTATTTGGTAAAAACCTGTAAATCCATTCAAATCAAATTTATGTTGCGACCTTATCGAGCACATTATGTCATTTATTTCGGTAATGTCTAAACTAATAAAAACTATACAACTTGTTTTCGAAAATTTCAATAATTGTCATCTACCTCGTCGTATGGAGTTTATTCTATCGAAATTAATTTCCCTTAAAAGATAAAATATACGATATAATTTTAGGAAAACGTATAACGTTACGAAATAACTTCAGTAATAACAAAGTCGAGCGCACGAATATATCTACTGTCGTAAAAATCTTCGATTTAAATTATTTTTTATTATTTTTATCGACAATTGTAAATATAACTCGAACGATTAAAAACGAAATCGGGGAATCGCAAACCATAATGGCGTATAACCGCTTGAAATTTCTCGTCTCCTTCTTTATCTGTATTACTCCAATGCGACTTCGCGAATCCTCGTTTCGTTCTTAAACGATTATTCGTGACTCATTATAGAATTGTTGAACCGTCATCGTTTTTGTCAACGGCCGCAGTGCGCATACACAACGCGATATTATCCGATTTTCGTTTAAATTCAAAACACTTATAATAAATTAATAAAACAACAAAACTAGTATGTACAAAAAAAAAATAATAATAATTTTATAATATTATAATATATCGGGCGGATATAAGACATTTAAAAAAAATCATATTATCTATGGTATAAATACATAGAACAATTGAATAAAAATAAACCCTTATATTTTACTCAAAATGTATGCCCTGTAATATAATTTTTCGCCCACTAAAATCGTTTAATCGGACCGTATCCACATGGATATTTTGCATTTAATTTACATACATATAGCACGTTTATCTATCGTGTATTGCGTTGATACATGGTTCGAACATCTACCCGTTCTATGAGTATATTCGTCGTTCACACGGAATAACGATTCATTTTGAATGCGTGCTTTCGCATCGAAAATGCAATAAATCCATAATAATAATAATAATTCACATTTAAACTATATTGTAATGCTTCGTTGAAAGTAATAACTGAGAATAAATTATTATTTTTGTAATATTATATTTGATTAACGGCTGTTTATTATAATTTATTACTGATCAAGGAGCTTTACGAGACGAGTGATTGTTAATATTCACAACAGTTTTAAATTATGAAAATACAATTATAAAGCGCTAATTAAACGCTAAAATCAATATTGAAACAATTCATTTTATAAAAGCAAATAAACGTGTTTTATTATTTGGTATTATTGATCGCATTTATTATATAAAATCTATTTTCTATTTTCTTTAATTTGTTCGAGTAAAATAAACACTGCACGGTTCTCCGTAATATTTGAGTTATTTGGAAAATAACCGATAGTTCAAAAAGAACTTGTTATAACGAACCGGAAATTAAAAATATCTGACAGGCAAGTGGTTTTTTTTTATTAAGTTTATTTTCAAATATTTACAAGTATAAAAAAAAAAAAAAGCGATTGGGCAATATTAATCTAAAATGAGTATAGCGAGCCGCGGGTGTTATGAATGTCGCTTAAATGAATTGCTTAGACAATGTTGTAGAGTTTATTATTATTCCCTATACTATATTAAAATATATTATATTATGATAATTATTTTTAAATTGTTGTTTTATTCGCGTGATATTAACCGACCAAAATAGTATTGTTTAATTGAAAATAATACGTTTTTCGTTAACGAGATATTACCTTTTAATCAATTAAAAAAAACCTAAAATATTAAATTGCTATAGTCACACTAAAATAAATGTTCGTCAGCCGTCGCTTGATAACAGTGACACTTTTCGATTAAATAACATTTAGATATTATTATAGTATTTTATTTGTATTGAAATTGATGGATTGGAAATAATTTTTTTCTGCCCGCTCGATTATATTAATATAATATAACATCGATTTCACTTCGAGTAATACAGTTGATTCGAATAGGTTTTTATTCTGAAATTAGTGTTTCGGCGACGGAGCAGTGTTATCCATCGTAACACCCGTTTTATTCGAAAACCGCAATGAGAATATTAAAATATTATTAAATAATACGTATATTAATTCTCGTTACACATAACGTCTAACAAAAGTCATACGTGATTCGATTATAGCGTTTTCACTTTCTACAACAATTTGTCTTATTACTTCGTGTAAAGAAACTATATAACGTATATGTACAGGCAAAACTTTTGTTCCGATAACAATATCGCGTGCGTAATTCTATTACCTGAATTTCACTTGGACATTTTACAATACAAATCGTTTGATCAATCGTAACTCACCTGGAATCAAAATAACAATCACAAAATAATTATTAATAACAGTCGTATAAAACAGTAGTAATCGATTGACTTAAATAACTAATTTCCGTTGACGCTAAACGTCAACGTATTAATAGTGACGATAATCCTGCAGAGGGATACAAACAATAATTCGTCGCGACTAAACAGGTGTTTTTTTTTTAATTTCACAAATATAAAATATAATCCATCAATCCATATATATATATATATATATATATATATATATATATTTACCAGAAACAAATGCATACGTAATTGGTCGTATTGCGATTACAAAACAATTTGATGGTCACAGTGGCGTATGTCTAAAGTTCAGCAAAGGGAAGGGACGATTTAAAAAACCGTAATGTACCGCAAAATATAGCGAGCGACCACCGCAGCCTCACCGTCCCCGTTCGCTCGTCATATAGATCTCGACCGAGTTTTTACGATACGAAACACGCAATAATTAACGATACGCTCTTCGTTAATAAATTATATCCGCACGGAATTATAGAAAACGTCATCGGTAATGTCCAAGAAGGATGGAAGGTGATCGCCTCGCAACCACTGGACAACAATCGTTTTCAAGTTAATCATTAATCGATTTGTGTATCGAATAAAAAAAAAAAAAAAAGTACAAAATATCCGACGATTATCATTTTTCCTATACGTATTTGTTTTTAATTTCGAAACAAAAATAAATCCCATCGATCGATTAGGAGAGGTACGCGCCGGGGTAGAAAAGAAAAGAAGGAGTGATGTCGAACGGAAATTGTTTTTTTTTATAGGAATATTCCGTTACGGCGGCGACAGATTGTCACGGCTGAAGGTACGCCCACCATATCCTTATATATGGGACGGGGAATAGCTATAGCTCGGCGCCTGCAGCTGTATTCCCTCGAACTGTTTCTTCGCCAACGCTCATTGCGCTGGAAATATTCGTTGACTGGAAAATTAATTAATCCGTTCCGTAAGAAAGTGACGACCGTGTGTTGTGTCGGCAATCCGTTCTAATTCGCGTACACGGTGGAAAAATCTTGTGCGCGTGCACAAATCGCGGAAATCACATACACGTTACATTACTCCTGAGAGTAGTCATAAAAGGCTATATGTTATGCTGCAGTTTTCCTTGTCCAGCACTCAATTATTAGATGATCAATCGGATCAGTTCGTTATCGACTCTGTCGATCAGCCCGAAAACCTTGTCAACAATCCAGCTGCCGTGCCCAAAACCCGCGGCCCGGCATCCTATGCGAACCGTCACAAATTTCTAAAAATAAAAAAGAAATATTCCATTTTTTTTTTTTTTTTTAATCGATTTATAAATTCTTTTACACTAGAGTGGTTCCCGACTCGACTCAAGACACTTTTGCAAATTTTCCATCGCCGCGGACCACTACTCGATGTCATACCCCATCACCTATAATATATCATTACGTTGAATAATAACTGAATATCGAAGGCAAATATTTAAAACTTAATACGGTATTCATTGAAATTTGCTGACTAATTTTGTAGATCATTTTTAAATCACTAAGTATCTACTTGAACAATGTGTGACTTACATATTATTAACTCGAACTTCTTTGACCAGTTTTGGCATTCTACAACCAGTTGGGAAAAAACTGTTTTACAGGGTGTCCCGACAAATGTACTACACAGGGCAGCATACGGGACTCAAATTTAAAACGTTTATAGTTATTTTTTTACATTTAGAACTTTTAAAGTTTTAAAAGACGATTAATTTTAAATTCCTCGAGAAATCGGTTTTTTCTTACTTGAAATTCGGTCGATTTTTGGACATTAGACTTTTTTAATAATTTTGTCGCTTCGATTGTATTCGTAAACAATAAGTTGACCTAGCAATTACAGCAATTCCAAATTCAAAAAAAAAATGATTTTCTTCATTTTGAAACCGTTGTAACTTGGCCAATTTTTAGCTTAAAACTATAGTTTATGCATCAAAATTGCTTAAAAAAGAAATGAAAGTTGTATCGCGCATATGCGTGAAATTCGCAAATCTAAAAATATCATATATTACCATAAAATAAAACTTCTACGTATATAAGTTCCAAAAGTAAAAATAACTAAAAAAAAAAATTAATTCAATCCCTGTTTGTCCCTGTATAACACAATTGTCGGGCCATTCAGTATGTTCCAAAATACAAAACAATATAAGTATAAAATATTGAATAAAGACGTTTATACTTTTAATGCGAAATGAAACGCATATTCTGTTCGGAAAAATAACGAAAAGTCGAAGGCATTAAACGGAGAAAAAACGAACAAACGCGGATAAAAAATACATACAATACACAGTAGGTCAAAAGGTATTAATAAAAAATCATATGTTATCGAACGCATCAGAAAAGGAGATAAGAAAACTTTTCAACATATACTCGGGACCGTACATAGTCACTAAAATAATAAGCGACAACACTATTGTAATTCAAAACCTAGACACAAGGAGTACAGAGATAATAAACGTATCAAATGTACGACCTTACTATACTGAAAACGAGTAACACAAACCAAAGCTTATATAGGAGTGAATCGGGACACTCCAACAAACCACAACAACAGAAAATTAACAAATCAAAACATGAAGAAACAAGTAAATAATATAACAACCAATCAAAAGAAAACGAGAAGAAATAAGATATAAGTTTTCAACAACCAATAAAAACACAGAAAACAAGAAAGAATAATATATAAATAAAGACGAAAATTATTAGAAAATCAATGAGGATTAATGATTGAGAAAATCAATAGACATCAGTCAACATGGAAAAATACGAAGAAGCAAAGAGAAAGCAGCAGATGAAAGAAAAAACGATGCACAGATCAAGAAGAGGAAAATCAGAAAGGATTAGCATCTATAAGGGCAGTAAAAGTCAGGAAAACGGAAAGCATGGAAGAACAACAGAGACGAGAAGAAAACCACAAAAAACACTTATCCATAATAGCATGGGTAGTTGAAGTCAACAGAGCAAGACACATATTGTCTAAACAAACAACGGAACAGTGGAATCAACCGTATGATTGGAGATTTGTTAATCAAAACATTACACAAATACATACCTTTTGAAAACCCACAAATTAACCTCACTCAAGCATTTCAATACATCATAGAAATTACAACCGTTTGGACTACTGAAGACAACTGAAAAGTTATACTCATTAGAGACACCTATTTGGTATATGAGCAAAATCAACTGAGGAATGCATTGTACAAGGCAGCATTAACCAGGAGGAACGCGCTGGCAGCAGGCAACAATAAGAACTTGAAACCCCATATTAGTGCCTAAACGCGGTCACAAGTTCGGGGAGACTGTTACGGAGCAAAAAATAAAACTTCTACGTATATAAGTTCCAAAAGTAAAAATAACTAAAAAAAAAATTAATTCAATCCCTGTTTGTCCCTGTATAACACAATTGTCGGGCCATTCAGTATGTTCCAAAATACAAAACAATATAAGTATAAAATATTGAATAAAGACGTTTATACTTTTAATGCGAAATTCGGAAACGCATATTCTGTTCGGAAAAAATAACGAAAAGTCCGGTTGGAATTTTGTTGTTTCAATTATTGAAATCGAACGAAGGTGCTCGTCCGTTGACCGAGATCTATGTACCGATTTTGTGTGTTTCGTTCGTGAAAATATTTTTTTCATACACGTTGAGCCCCGAATACAGTAACCGTTTTCCGTGTTGAAATTTCGAATAAGATTATAGAATATAATTTTTTTTTTTTTTTTGAAATTCTTTAGAATAAAACGGAAATCTGTTTTCAACTCGATTAATTCGAATTCCACATAATTTTCATTGATATAAAATATTACAGTCATTATTATCAAATCATCCGTGCACTATAAAAATCATAAACTGATCGAAATAACCATAACTCGTATATATTTCTATAAAAGTATATACCACAAAATCCGCAATCTTTTCAATATATTCAATAAAAGATAAAAGTTGCGCATCACCGTTATATAACGAGAATAATCGAGAATAATTTTAATACGTACACAACAATTTCAATATAATATATATATATATGTATGTATTATATATTGATTAGTTCGTTTCAAATATACCAAAATAAAAACGCAATCGAAACACGAACCGAATCCCTTTGAAGTATTGCAGAATAATTAATAATATTCATTTCCATAACGCGTGAATATCATAAATTCATATGTATACCTATATGCAATGCGTGTACCTATATAAGTATATAATATGTACGTATATAGAAACACCATCGCGATAAATATTTCTCGTGGTAAATAAATAATAAAAAAAAAAAAATATTACAACAATCACAACCGGAATAAAAGCAATTTCGGAATATAAAAAAATACCGACCTACTATATATTAATAATAATAATAAAAAAAAAAAGAAGAAAAGTTTTATAGCGGCGTAATGAAAATTTAAAATAATCGATTTTGTTCGTACCGTTTTCAGGTGTCGTCGTTGAATAATATCGACCGTTTCATTCGCGTATCTCCTATATATATATTATTTCATTTATTTATTTTACACACACACACACGCATCGACGACACCGAATGTGTCAAATGCAAAAATTCAAATTATACTTCAATGTTAATATTGATTTTAAATTTTTATTCGTATATTTTTTGTGGACGATCAATGTGCGATGTTATTGACAAGCGCGGTGATGGACTGTTATACGCGGCGGTAAATTAAATTCGTTTATACGCAGTCTTTGTTCAATAACACTTCAAATTAACTATATAGAAACGCGTTATACCTACTCTGTACTTTTATGAATTCCATAACATTGCATTTTATGTAATTAAAAAAAATAATAATAATAAATCCACCGAGTTTCTTATAAAATAATACAATAATCATATGCGGAAATGGGGGCTTAGGGGAGCCAAGCCCCCAAATATCTTATAATTTGTATGTATTTTGGATATTTGACTGATTATGACTAATGTTAAAAATGTTAGCCCCCAGAAAATTTAATAGATTTCCGCCTATGACAATAATATTATTGTATTTTTTTATAATACGGGAAATAATTATTTTTAAATATTGTAATGTTACATATATATATATATATATTTAAAATTAATTAGATTATAATCTATATATGTGAATATTTATTTTCGTAAATGAAATTTACAATATTAATAAGTAATGATGGTCGGTGTTCGTTTTGGTGGAGTTTACAATTATAGTAAAATCCGTGATTTCACATGTGAATGTAAATTCGTGTAAAACACAAGTCGTTTTCGCTTTGCGGGCTTTTAATATCTTTCTGTCTTTTCTAAAAACACTAGTTGTTCGAAACATATTATAATTTCACGTAATAACACGAATAACTATATATTTTTCTGCTGCATATAATTTCATATATATATAGTATTGGACGAACACCAAAAGTCATCACGCATCGTGATTCGACGTTACGCCGTCTCTGTATAATATGATTTTGGAGAAAGAGACGCGCGTGAAACGAAGGAACGTTATAATTATTTTCTTTTTTTTAATACTTCAACGTTTCCTCCTTAATTATTATGATTACTATTTTAATTTCATTAACGACGCCCATGAAATGGTCACACGTTTTAGATCCTGAGCGGAGCGAGGGATCTAGTGGTTTTACAGTGATGTTTATTTTTTTTCTCCTATCCTGTGTACAGATTTTCGACCAGAAGCAGTGCTCCGATCTTTTCGTGTATAGCACTTTTTCCGATCGCAAATTGCATCTAGTTTGTACTTTAAACAGGTCATTTTTACGATTTTCTCAATACATTTTTCAAAAGTCAGGAAAAAGGACTACCAAAATTGTATTTATTACACCGAAGCTCCGCTCAGAATCGTTTTATCGAATGCAATGATTTATCATTGCTTTCAAATTTATAATAAAAACAAAACTCTAAAATCTTTATCCAATTAATTCACTTAGGCGACATCCACAACACCCCGCGGCTCGCTAACTTTTTTTTTATATACATTTACGTTTAAGAATAAAAAGCCTGCGCTTTTGCATGGATATCGCATACGATAGTTCTGGGTATTCGTCACGATCGACTCGATGAGAACACATCGCCGCGAGAGTATAGCTTTTCCGAAAAAAAGTAAAAACGCTCGTCCTCGCGGAATATCGAATATCGCGTACCTACAATATCATTTTAAATACGCCGAACGCACACGTTTTCTAGTCCGACTGTACAGCGGCGATGTCCTCGGTCGCGATTGCATCTATATACACGACAACACTTCTCTATTAGGATTACAAAGTCGTGAAACGTTACTGTTGAATTGCACTTGACAGCTCGAACCCTTCCGTGGAGTTTACACATACTTACGGTCCACCGTTTCCTCTCCGTGTGCATAGAATATATATCATAGAACGTCAACGACTTCAATAAACACGAGCATATCGACCGGCAAAACGGAACACCTCGTTTAGGTGACGTGTTTTATAATGAAATGTTCGAGTTCAGAATGAAAAAAAAAGACACTTTCCGTCGTTGTGCAATCTCTAAAAATGAAAACCGATAGAAAATACTGAAGAATATACGAATATAAACGTTACGAGCGATCCGTATTGGTGGGGGACGAGACGAAGCTGCTCTCTGGACTCCGGAAAAACCATTTTGCAGAAAATTGTAAATTTTATTATTGTTTAAATAAACACATTTCATTGAAATTTTTTTTTAAATATAGATTTATAAATTTGAAAGTTACAAAATTTACAAGATTTCAAAAAATACGCAGTAATAATCAATAGGAGAAAGTTCGTAAACGAATAATAATAATCGGTCGTTACTGGCGGACGATATCAAATCATTACTATATCGTATATTTTTTTTATCGATATCGACTTTTTGAAATTACGACGCATTTTGTAATTTACAAAGGACAGACTTTCGTTATAAAGTACTTTTTGGTGTTTGATTTTAATTTTTTTTTATTACATGCCCTCCGGATAAATTTCCTGTGGGCGCCCGTGGTAAACGTCGTTTTGGCGGGGACAATAGCGATGAAAATGTGTCGTTTACACATATAAATATATACTATTTGATTTGCTGTCCCGAGATATACTCGATGAAAGTTCAGAGTCGCGAGATTTAAAAACTCGTGTACAAGAAATATAATTTCATGTCTTAAATACAAAAAAAAAAACCCGCGCGATTAAAATAGATAGTTTTCCAGCAATTTTTATGGAAATTTTCAGTAATTTCTCTACACGCACACGTACGTTTTTTTTTTAAAAAAAAAAGAGGAAAAACGTGTCGAATAAATACAGTACCCTGAACTCGATCAAGACTACATCAACCCACTCGTAGTAATATAACAGTGTGGATAGACTTAAAAAGCTTGCGTCCTTGTCGTAAAACCCATATAACAATATATTATGTTTTTCGTTTTGCTCGGAATGTGAAAAAAAAAATTGTTTTTTATTATTATATAAATCTGTGGCGTTGAAAATACGTGTGAGACGATAAAGTGGCCTGTGTGTTTAACTGTTGTCGCGTATCAAACGTCGACTGGTGGTGCGTGTATTACCATAACGCTCTGTGGTGGTGATGATGACGAGAAGAGAGGGTGGCAAAATTTGCATTGTAAAATTTGCGCACCGAAAAGGCGTGTTGTTTTGACGATTATACTTTAAACTTGGTCGTATTCCGGCCGGGTTGACACTGAAAAACGAGTAAATATATACGGAGTGGAAAAAAAGGGTCTGTACTTTTAATGTGCGCGAAGACGAGACACCAAATGCGGTTTCGGCGTGCGTATACTGCAGCCGAGAAAGGCGTATTAACACGGCGACGTCATTGCGGTGGTAAAACGGCAAAATAATATTTTGCCACGGCATTTTGTGTTACGATATAATAATAGTAATAAAAAAAATGATAGAAAAAAAAAATCCGCACACCCATGCGTATGAAAAACGCGGAATTGGGCGTACGACGGCGTAGGAATGCCAAATGATTCTTCTGCACACTCGAACGTGCCACGTGCAATACATAAACGTGTCTATATAAACCGTATGCAAAACGAGCAAATACGTTATATTTCCGTTGTTCAGACAGCTCTTTTTTTTTTTTTTGCCCTTTTAACCGGAGCCATTACGAAAAATTAACGAGTGAATAGTTAAACGAAGACGTCGCTGTTTCACCGTATGCCCGAGCGTACAGACCTGCGCAATTGTGGCGGATCCGTAAAAATTCAAAATTCGGTGTCGACGTTTTTATACTACTACTATAGGTATACTGAACGAGACTTTCAATTTTTAAAAAAAACACTTCTTGTTAACGATTTTTAACAAATTTAACGTTATTTTAATTATATAAATAATATTGCGGTTTTTATTTAACATAAGCAAAATGTACATATAACATAGCGTTGATGTGAGTTCCGTCGGCGTTTGTCGATATTGTAAAATTCGTAAAACAATATACGCGCGCATTATTACGCGCAGTCGACGTAACGAAATTCGACGTAATTAATTTATAATGATTATCGTATACAATATGTGTACCGACCATTGGGACGGCGAAGTATTGAAACTCACCGAAATGTAGTAAGCAAAACTTTTGAAAACCAGAAATAAGACTTATATACATCAGCGCCGCGTATTATACGTATATAGTGAATAATAAACTTAAACCGAAAATTTCAAGATACGCCTGTTATACGTTAATAAGACTAATGAATTCACACAGTACGCCGCGGATATTATGCGTCATGGGGTCATGAATATTATAAAGAGTATTTACTCGAAAACGAATTTTCACAGTGTTTAATACGTTCTATACAAACTATATGATCCACAATAATCGAATCACAATATTCGAACACAGAACATTATACTTACACGAAGTACGACGAAAATACACGTATTCGTCCGCGTGCATAATCTGTAAATTAGTCGGTATAAATATATATATATATATATATATATATATATATTATACTTGTGTCGAATAAGTAAATGAAGTAAAATCGAATCATGAAAAAATTTATATTATACCTATATCACGTATATCCGATACGAACTCAAACCGATTAGTATCAAAGATATAAACAGAAGCAGATAATCGCCCGGAGACGTTAAATAAGTCCAGCTCTCAAACCGAAAATTACTACTTTATTAATATCAATTTATAACTGTAAGTTTTATATACATAATATATATATTATTTTAATTATACGTTTTAGACAATTTCATACGTAATTTCCTTTTTTTTTTATATTCATACAATTTTTAAAATTTTATTGGTAAGTTATTATTTTTCTATCGTCTGCAGTATTCGATAATATTGTATGCGTATATATATTTTATTATATATACATTTAAATAGTGTAACGGAAATTCGTTCGAAATCTTGAAGTCGGTGAAATGGACTTTTAAAAGTGTTTTTCTGTTACATTCTAAGAACAGGACGGTTCAAGTGAATTTTTTTTTTTTTAATATTTTTTAAGCGAATTATATAAATATTATAAGACCACTGAATTGCAATTTTCATATTTATTCGTATATTCTGATAAACATAATATTTCAAAGACCAAAATTGAATTTTAAAATTCTTTATTCAATCAAATATAAAACTAAAAAAAAATAAAAAATATTTTATAAATAAATATATATAAATATATTATATATATATATATATATATATAAAATTAAAGCCCGTGAGTATTATAAAAAATAAAAAAGTATAAGAGTTGTTGTATTAAATTTGTTTATTTTTTTATTTTTTTTTTATACTACCGGTTGCAACTAAAAGTCATTGTCAGGCATAAAGTGAAAAAGAGACAAAAAAATAGTTTTTTTTATATTTTAAACGTCAATCGAAATACTCGGCCACGTGCACTTACTTAATAAAATTATTATATTAGTTGACAAAAAATAAACCGCGATAACTGTTGTAAAAACGAGTATTGACAAAAATTTTCAACACCGAAATCGCATATTATTATTATTATTATTATAAATAGGTAGTTGTATTATAAATCTTTTTTTCTAAAGAAAATTTTTATTTCTGAAATTCGCGTAGTAAGTGAATAAATAAATAAATAAATATGTATATAGGCAATTCTTCGGAAACCGAATTAATATAAATATCATGTTGTATATTTGAAATGTCTTTATATCATTATCTATATTAAAAGTAACAGTGCGATTTTTATTTTCTAAAACACGTTTCGCAAAATTCGATTTCGGTTTTTTTCAATTTCATTTCAGAGGCGCGTCTTGTTTTCAAATTTATTTTCGTTTTACCAATATTAAATGTATCACGACTACGTTTACGTTTGTACATTTCAGGACAGTCAAATTTGCTAAAATTATTATTTGGAAATTATTTTATTTATGTGTTTGTTTGATAAAACATATTATTATTAATATGAATTACGAATTTAAAAAAAAATATTATTTACATTATTTTAGCGAATTTTTCTAGACGATATATTTTGATATTTCATTATTGTACAATAGTAATGGTCGACGTTTTTAGACGTTCCGTGTCGTGCACGATGTAAAAATCAGTGGTTAAAAAACGATTTATAGGCAGTGGTCGAAGTTTGGGTGGGATATGGGGGATGCCATCGCTCCACTTTTTTTAAGTCAGCATATTCCGTCACACTGCACTTATTTTATTTAAAATTATTCGTCCCTTTTGGATTTAAAAAAAAATTTTTTTTTTATATATAATTTGTAGTCGTTATGTTGAGTAATTTTTTTTTTAGAAAAATATCTTCGAATCACTTTTTTTTTCTTTGTAAGAACTATTTTGTTTTCTAAAATATAGATCTAAACGTCACTTTAATCACAATCATAAAAATATAGTTTACCGTGAAGTTAAAAATTTTACGCGGGAAATACATAGCGCGCGCCATATAATAATAATAACCGAAAAATATGATAAATTGTCGGGAACGGGGTTATGTGTGAGCCAAATGCTAAAATCTCGGCGGCCATTCGGAATTCAAACGACGAGCGCATAAAAACCGTTGCGCACCCGCCGCCCAACGCGTTTTATAGTCCGTAGGTGGCGGGTAAGAGACCACCACCACCACCACCACCACCACCACCACCACCACCGCGACCATGTGACGCGTGTGAATACGATAGAAATATACGCCCGCCGTACAAGCGTATAACATCAGACGTGACCGGACTGCGACATGGTTCTTTCCGTTGATGTGTATATACACTGCAGAGGTGTGCATCTCATAATATTTTAACCACTGAACTCAATACATGGGACGCGCATTCTGTATTATAATTCTCTTGGACTTATATAGTGAACCGCCATACGCATTCCGTTTCTATTTTTCTGTTTTTGTTACTAACTTCATATGTGTATGTAAAAATAACCGATTCCGGTGCTAACACCGATACTACGCGTAATCGATACCGTCGATTCACTTTCGACGTACACGCACACAAAATACACACACACACACAATAAAATACGCAGTATAGTTAATTTAAACCTTTATTGAAAACGATGTCTTACCGTGACCGCGTTATACGCGCATCACCCAAGAACTCCTCGATGTTTACCGATAATCGTGAAAAATTGTTGTCGCCCGGTATAAGTAAAATTGTACGGATATTTTACAATTATTATTGTAGTTTTCGGAATTTAACCGTGTTGTCAATTTTGGTCTGACGTTTCGCAAACATTGCAGGTTCCGTCTTCGCGGAGTACGTAGTTCGCGTCCGACCGCCGTGACTACACTGAGCTTGTTTATGACCGCTATTTATACGCGCGCCTTCCTGCCACGCCCTCTACGATGTGCCGTAACGCTATCTGGCGGCTACTTTCTCTTCCCGTTCAACTGTTATTTCGTTTACGTTCCGTGCACGCTCTTTTCGACGACTGCATTTTTGTCTCGGTTCTCATTAATAGATCTTTCTGCTCGGTCATTAATGTTGTGGATGTGGATATTTCACGCTGGGTGTTCATACATCGTTCGCTGTTTTCTTTCTTTTTGTCTTTTTACTCGATATATATTACTATTATTATTGGTTTCCGCGTATTACTGATTTTCCGACCGTATTCTCTGTTAAAGTTTTCCGGACATTTTTCTATTTCTAAAATAGTCACCAGACACAAAACAGAGGGCGTGGCAGATAGGCGCATATAAATAGCGGTCAGAAACAAGCGCGTCCGCTCAGTGTAGTCACGGCAGTCAGACGAGACGTACGTACTCCGCGAAGACGGAATGATTCCGAAACGTCAGACCGAAATTGGTGAATTCCGAAAATTACAATAATAATATTAGTGTAATCCATGAAAGTTTTAATAAATTCGTGGATATTTTATAATAACTGCCGTGCGACTAGGGTTGCCAACCGTCCAGTATATATTTATACTTTTCAACTGGACGCCAAAAGTCCAGGTTTTATGACTTACGATAAGTTCTCTCTAAGTCCCTCGGCGGTTTGTATTCACGCAAAAGCCGCAAGTATCAACGCTAATTATGATAAATTTTAATTATAGCTTGACGTGCTAAGAATTTTGTGACTTTTTGAAAACAGAAGGGGATCAACAACTTATGACAGCTGCAAAAAACGAGAGAGAGAGAGAGAGAGAGAGAAACAGGTTTAATTTTCAAATAACGATTCGTTCATTTATTTACTTTTAAAATATAGATCTTTTTAATATACATTTATTTATTATATTATATAGTTTTAGTTTTAAAAATTATTAAAATTTCTTTTTGAATATTATTTTAATGATTTGTTCTTTCAATTGTGTTTATTTTATTAGTTATGTACCGGATACTAATAGCTTAAGATGAAAAAACAGGTCATTGGTTGTGTCCAGTTTATGAAATTCTAAGAGTTGGCAACCCTACGAGCTATATACAGATTTTTAACAAAAATTACCATATTTGTAATGGTTTTATTATTTTGCGTATAATACAGTAATTTAAAAAGTTATATCATTTTTCTTACGATTACTATTTAACTGTAGACTGTAGAATAAAAATATTTTTTATTTTTTATAAATATGAAGAACAACGTAATTTGTTTTTCTACTGTTGAAAACCCGTCTCTATAATATATGACTATATATATATATATATATAATGACACGTGACATCACTTGGTTAACCAAAAGTACGATTTTCATCAAACAATTCAAAATTAACAATTGTAGGGTAAATTTGTTTTCCAAAACCCGAAATAGCTATTTTATGGTCAGATAGCATCGATCATACCGTCGTGTTATTATAGTCGACTTGTGTTAATTTATCATTAATTTTCATTTTATTAAACGCGATTTTAACAATCGGTTTTAAGATCAAGATTTCGATATTTGGCTTACCGAATTACCGAATAACCGATTTTTTTTTTGGTAAAGGATTTGATTTTGAATATTGATATTTTTATTTACTGTTTATACGGCAAACGAAAAAATGGGTTCCAAGCCCTGAAATATATACAAATATCAAAATTATCACATTATCTATGTAGAAACAATAAGTTCGGATAATGATAATAGCGAATTCCTTTTTTTTATACAATCTCCAAGGATGTGCTTTAAAACGTTATTATTTACATAAAAAAATTTAAAAAAATAAATACCCGTCGCGTAAATAGTCAACAGATATATTACAATGTCGCATATTAGTTATTGCATAATACACGTCCTTAAAATGGACATATATAATATTATAATAAATCCTGCGCCAGTATAGTGGTAATTTCCTCTTTTTAATGTAACCTCCGAGGATATTTTTTTTTATCTTTTGTTATTTTTTTCAAATTTAAATTCTTATAGCCGGCAAAAATTACAATGCAAATATATTGTTTGTTTCTCGTTATTATTTTAAATAGCCACTAAATTTCTTTAACGACTTTACGGAATAAAAACGAAGAATAGCGCATTAAAAATACTCTTATCTAAAATTATCACACTTTTTTTTTAATACCACTATAATTAAGAAAAAAATAAATAAATAAGAATTATTAATTATTATAATAATTAATTTTTCTTTATGATTTTTTTTTTTACATAAATAAGCAAATATAATAAAAAATAAAATGGTTATTAATTTAGATCAAATGTGGTAACCAATAGTAATTTATAATTAAGTGTTGTCACGTACCAGAGATGACCGGGAATTCTAGTAACGACTGCTTTTAATAAATGTGGGATGTGCAGGACAAAGGAAAATGTTATCTTTCATAAGATAATATCATGTCAACAGGAATATAATCAACGTCAAATAATAATATGTTTATAATTCGTTTCGATTTATGTTTGAACGTGTCGTTATATTAAAATAATGCGACACAATTAAATTTGCCGTAGGAACTAGAAAAAAAAAAAATTATTAATATTCCGGTTATTATATGATTTGTGTTAAATTTTTTAAATAAACGGAAACGTTTTCAAAGAGATACACACGGCATATTTTGTAATAAAAATATAACCAAAGTAAAACCATAAATATTATACAAATCAATTGCAATTAATAATACGAAATGAATTATTTTCGGAATTATCAAATGTCGTAATACGGATTTTTTTTTTACTTTTAATTAAATGTTATTTAAAACGAATTCCTCCCGGCATTGTCTGAACAATTCAAGAACAACTGTTACGTTTCACATCGGAATTTTTCTCTGGAATAGCGTTACGTGTTATCCCGTTGTAAAACGTCCAAAACTCCGGAACGCATAAAATTAAATTCTCGCAAACCTCTTCATCCAACAATCCGTACGTCTTTCGGAACTCTATCCGTGATCGCTTTCAAAGATTTCCTCTTTTATCAAAAATTTACAATCGAACCTCGCCACACGTATTGTATTATTATAATAACCCGGATTCGGAACGATCAAACGATAACGTAACTTACGACGGAGTTCGAATAATATTATTTCGTTATGGATTCGACCAAATTGGGGGAAAAAAAAAATACGACGAAATAAAAATATTTCCCCCTTTCTCCCCCCCCTACAAAAAAAAAAGGTATGAGAACCATATACCATTGTTGTGAACACTCGTCTCGTTTTTGCACGACATCGGTCAGTTTTTCGTTGCGTGTGGGTGTACACGCGCAGTTAATCATAATATTTTACGAGCTATTGTCTCGCAAACCCTGCAAACGCAATAAATCGCTCGAGTTTTACCAAAAAAAAGCCTTTTTAAGAGCGTATATATACGGTCTGTGAGACTTGGAAACGGAACGTTCTTTTTCTCGTAAATAGCGCGGAAACACAATAATAATAATATTCAATAGGTACAGCAGCAGACTCAAACTACGTGGCGTGTGGCATAAACTTATTTGGCGGAGAAATCGCGTGATGTACGATTTTCTCCAATAAGAA
The DNA here is from genome assembly GCA_032441835.1 of Slavum lentiscoides. Classification (NCBI taxonomy): domain Eukaryota; kingdom Metazoa; phylum Arthropoda; class Insecta; order Hemiptera; family Aphididae; genus Slavum; species Slavum lentiscoides. The sequence goes on along the minus strand of CM063710.1, from coordinate 3,652,544 downwards.
AACTGCACGGGTTAACGCCGGTCGTATTGAAAAACAAAATATATTAGCTACCTATACACTATACACGAGGAAGGATTACGAAGCGATATCATTGCGGAGCGTGAAAATATAAAACGTATATGAATACGCGACGGCCGCGTAATTTGTCACTTTATTTCGGGGATATAAAAGGTTTGAACGCGGAGGAGAGAGTATAAAAAAAAAAAGTATATTTTTATATTATTACTGCCGTTAAATTTGATTGTAAGCAATTCCGCGCGAGCTCGCGCGCCACCACTGCAGCAGCGTATCATAACCGGATTGACGTCGGAAAATCTAGATGAGAGAGAGAGAGAGAGAGAGGCGTCTCTGTACCCTTTAAAACGACGCGCTTACGTTCAGAATATTATCATCGCGTATATACGTATTACTGCACATACTACGCGTATATATTATTATTATTATTATTATGAACGGTAGGGTGGTTTTTTTTTGGTCCTCCGTCTCCTCGACCACTCCTCCTGTGCCAGCCTCCGCCACGTCTGACACAGCTGGAACCGTTGTTTTTGTCCGGATTCGCGCGAGATAAATTTCACCGCGTTAATAATAATTAATAAAACGCAGGCCTCCGCCGCCGCCGCCGCCCGATCAGTCGTAAACCGCTGTAATGGAATCGCGCGTTCTGCACACGACGATCATCGAAAAACCGAATAAATATAGTGTCCCGCGCAATAATAACGAACAATAAAAAAACCGGACGTGTATCTCCGCTGCTGCTACTGCTGCTGCTGCTGCTGATGCTGCGGCGGAGGAAACGAAGTGATGGTGGTTAGGATACGTCCCCACTCCCCGAAACCGTGTGGCGGAGATCCTGCAGCTGCACGCCGTCGAACGAAATAGCTTTTACCACTTTTGTTTCAAACAATATATACGCAACGGCTACATAGATCAAACGCCCTCGTACGCCACAGGTAAAGTACAAATTTACACGTTATTATATTTTAGCTGTGGCTATTTTCACGTCCACTGATTGCGATTATACGTGTGATTGATAAAACATCACAAAAACAGTGGCGTATTTATCTCCTTCCTTGACTTTTTTTTTTCAAACATACCTATATGGCTGTGTTTTCCTTTTGTCAATTTACCCGGTATAGGTAATAATATTTTTTATTGGAAAACATTAATTGCCAAGACGTTTGTGTGATGTCCAACTACTGAACGCACATTTGCACGTTTTAAAAGATCAAAAACGTATTTAAGAAACCCTATGAACGAGGTACACATTATTTACTATCTAATTATAATGAAATTTATTTTTTGTATTTAATAATCGATTTTAATTTTAGATTAGATTGATTGAACTTTCGATGCTATCCATCCGTAATAACATTAAATTTGATGATGAGGACATAATCGAAAAAAATCGCCAAAAAAACCAGGAGGACTAGGAGACCATAGTTTGTTTTGTAAATAATAGAAATTTATTGTAAGTGTATAAGAACTAAAGGTTTATCCTTTATATGTATATGCAATTATTCAAAATTGAATTAATACCTATTACCTACGTATTTCGGGTGGAGGAAGAATTTTTTTTAGTCATCTCCCACCCCCTTCAAAGAAATCCTAAATACGCCATTGGTTTGTATTCTGTCGTGTAGAGAAAATAATAATTGAAATACAATTGGAAGACAAAAATTCAAAAGACGGTAATGTTGAGAATCGCATAATATAGAAATATATAGTAGGGCTGGAGTTCTGATGAAGAAGGTACTCAAATACAAAAAATGTAAACATGTATAGATTACCGACTCTGCGACAATAATTGGAGTTTTCAAAAAAATCTAATTAATGCTGGATTCACACTTGTATGGTTCATAAACGTTTCGTCGTGAGTAGTCATTCACATTTTTAAGAGTAAACCGGTCGTGGACTGGACGACGCGTAAAAATACAAAATTCAAGTTAAGTGCTCGGGTTACACGAGTACACGTGTACGCTTGCTGCCAATGTACAAATAAACAGTTAAATATATGATAGCCATCAGACGACGAGGAAAACAAGAAAATTTGAATTCATCCGAGCCTACTGAAAAGAAAAAAACTTGGAGCAGAACCCGTTACACTTTTACCACGTTTTAATATTGATGACGAACAAAAACGTTAAAAACGTTTTCAGTCAAAGAATCAAAAATGACATAAAAAAAGAAAGATACGACTTCGTCCGAATACGTTTTGAAATGAACGTCGGTTGTTAATGATCGTGAAAGCGGCCTATGGTAACAACACTTATTTTATATAAAGCAAATGATACGAATTGACTGGACTGTATAGTGTGAATCCGACACTAAAAGTGGTGCTGTCAGTGGCGTATTTTCAACTTTTTTCTGGGGGGGGGGGGTTCAAATTTTTTTTTGAAAATTCCAACAGGATATATTGATATAAGGTATTTAATAAAAAATATCTTTGGATAATCTTTTTTTTTTTGGTTTTGGGGGGAGTCCAGTACCCCTGGACCCCCTCCCCCGTAAATACGCCACTGGATGCTGTAGTAATAAATCCATTTTGACAAAATATAATAATAATACAGCTATTACTGTGATTATACACCGAGTTTTCTGTGGTTTTATATATTATTAATTTCAATTTTTTCTATCACTCGCCAGTAAATATGTACATTAATTTATGCAATAAATCCTAAGCGCAATGTTATCGATCGTATAGCCAGTTAAAAGGGCAGGACGTGAAACACAGTCACTGCCCGTGTGCATTATGTTATGTACGAGTGTATAATAGATCCGTAATAATAAAAATGTGTTTATTGAAAAATGACGGAGGAGGAATGATAGGAATTTTATTGAAAGAACAATATGTGTTTTATTTGTTATTGTTGCTATACATATTTTTTTCTCTCCTTTTTTGTGAAAGCGGTAAATTGACAGAACGATTTTTCCGTTTTATCTCGAATAGCGGGAGCGAAAGAAAAAAAACGCACACACAATAGACTTTAAAAAAATCATCGTAAGTCCATACTGCGTCATGAATATAATAATATATAAACGGTTTGTGGGAAATGATGTATACGAGCGAGAAACACTAGCCGTTTGTATTCATCGTGATATTGACGTTTCGTATTTTTGTTTTATACTTTGTGAAATATAATTCTTATGGAAAATTCTATAGAAAAGAAAGAAATTTTTTTTTTTTTTTTGTATTTACTACGTACATTAAGAAAATTAAACTAAGACTTTGTATGAAATATGCGCGATTCTCGGCCGAATTTTATATTTCACCTACTGCGTTTGTTTATTCGACGAGAAGGATTATTAATGAAAGAAAAAAAAAAACGTTTTAATTATATCAAAGGAACCCCTGCAGAAAAGTGAAAAAAATAATAATAATAATCACTCCTATTATAAATAAACGTCTCAGCGCGTATAACGAAAAAGATATAAGCACGCGAGACGGGGATGGGGGAGGGGGCGTTTGTTTATATTATTTTCACGTCGGCCAAGGCACGCGTATATTTATCAACATTTTGAGTAATTTGGTCGTGTTAATTATCAGAATATTCATTAAACAACGGTTATTTAATTAGTCTCGGAGGAAAATAATATTTTGTACGAAACGCGCGCGCAACAGGAAAAAAAAATTCTTTTAATGACAACGCCGTTAAATTCTTGAAATAATTTCATATTTTGTGACGGTAACGTGAAACAGAAATTTATAGTACATAGGTATATTGTTGTATAACGTAACGTTTAGAGAATAAAACAATTGCAGGTATCTTTCTTTTTTCTATTTTTTTTTTTTTTTTTTTGCATAAGAATTTAGTGTTTCAAATTAAAGTGTAATTTATAATTATTATAAAAAAGAAATATACTTAGTATTATTATCCGTCGCGTAATTTATTCGTGAATTTGTTTTCTTTTACGATGTGTTTATTTTTTTTTTTTTACTTGTTTGGAAAATGTATTAATTTTTTTCCCCCCTCGTTTTTCACTCTCTTAAAACATAATTTATTATCCCGTTCTATTATATTGGATTATATATACACTATATAGCGCGTAATAAGAATTAAGACTCTAAAGAGGCGATTTGTTTTTGAGAAATATATTTATAAGAAATTTGATATATTCTCCGTAAAACGGGGATTCTGAATTCGATAATATTTTGTTCGCGAGAATACAAAAAAAAAAAAACGCTTTGAAATTAACATTTATTAAATAATATTACGGATATCCATTCGAATACGTTGATTAATAGAGGAAAAAAGAGTCTTTCCGACATACTGTTATACATATCGGATTCAATATATTTTCATAAACTTGTATTGAAAATATATATATATATATTGTATATAAGAATTAAAATTATTCACACTCGAAGAAGTAGGGAAACGCGCACGCACTCCACGCGCTAAATTTCTGATTTCAATACATGATTTATACGAGCTTATGACTGAGGTTAGAATATACAGATATTTATATTACCGCACTCCATTTCAAACGCATTTCAATAACAATGCGTTCAAATCGAAAATCCAAAAGACATATAAATCACAAAAAAAAAAAAGGTTTTATATCATTGAATCGACGACGGCACTAGGTAACGATGAGAGTGTTACGGACGCACGAAAACCGTATACAAATCGAAACGTGAAACTGCTTTAAAAAAAAAAAAATTAATAAATTCTCTATATTAATACGCGTTATACGGAAATAAACGTTTCGACATTTATTTTTATTTGCGAACTGTCGACTGGGAAAAAAAATCGACCTTAAATAATTTTCGATTATGTTCTCGTACAATATAATATACGTACATGGGAAACCGCAGCGTTTTGGTCTTTGCGGATGATGGGCGAAATGTAGCGACAATTAATAATAATAGTAGTAGTACGATAAAAAAATTTAATATCTTCTCTGGTAAAAATTCGAAACGTGTGTATAGTATAATATGTCAATAGCACAAACATAATATATGAACGTTCTGAAAACCGCATGGGTTTAATGTTTTTTTTTATTTTTGTCATATCTTATGAGAAAACGGATTCGATCGAAATTTCTTTTGTGTTATGCGTGTAATTGAAATACGAAATATTATTTCGCGTATTTAATGGATTACGCGTGTTAATGATTTTTTTTTTCCTTATAATATTTTTATATTTTCTCCGGTCGATCCCGCGGTCTAAACTGACATAAAATGTATTTGTTTCAATTATATGATTTTTATACTTTCGACGAAATTATTCTATTTTCGACGGGGTATTTAAATAATTGTTATTTAATTTTAAAAACGTAGATGATTTGGACGTGTATACCAGAAGATGTAATCGTTAGCGACACGGCGTATTTTAAGTTTGCCCCGCGCAACAATAACGTCGACAGACGTATATAGGACGCTCGTATATTCTTTATACGAAAAAATGTGTTAGCGCATCCGACAGCAGATACGCAGGCGCAGAGTAAAGCGTTGCACAGATCATAAACGTTATAATAGTGAAATAAAAAATAAAAAAAATTAAGCGTTTTATTATATTATACCCGTTATAAATGCGTGTTCGTAAAAAGCAATAATAATAATAATAACGAGAAACCCCTTTTTGATTTTTCCACGCGCACAAAACGATACGCTTGAAAATAATAATCGTATAATTACCGCAATGGTTTCGCCACACGCGTGACGACTGGTATATAATATTATTACGTCCGTGTAACGGATCGAAGGGCTTGCAGCAGGATTAAAATATGTTTTTTAAATATTGTTCGAGGCCGAAATTTCGGTTTTAACGGGAATTTGAATAATATTTCGCAGACCACTTTACTATCATACGTAAATTTCACGATACGTCGTATTATTATTAATATTATTATTATTATTATTATTATTATTATTATTATTATTATTATTATTATTATATTATAATATGTTATGTATCACAACAGAATGCACAAATATATAGAACAACAATAAATATCGTTTGTGTAGGTATTTGGACGAATGATTAAACGACGTACATGAATATTCGTCGCCTGCAATATATACTGGGATCGTACTTCAAACAATAAACAGAGTAAACACACCTACGTTATCCGATATATGTGTGTGTGTGTGTGTGTATATTATTAAAAAAATACGCGATATAACCCTTGAGAATTCGCACGAAAAAATAAAAAATTGACAAAATTGATATCGATGTTATATTTACTCGTATACACAAAACGTATTGTTTTTTTTTTTATTATTATTATTAATATTGCTTTTTGGTCGATTATGTTTGTATATCGAAACCCGAATAAATATTTAATTCGCCTTATTTTATATGTGCGTTTGCGTATACCTATGTATATGCGTATTTGTCATGTACACTGCAGTATATATAGGTGTACTTATACCAGAGATTCCCAAACTGAGGGTCGTTTGCACGCGTGCTACGAATATACGAGTTGAAAAATAACGAGTTTTAATTTATTTAAATGGTTTTCTGTTCGAAATACCCGTAACTAACGTTTTCCGTTAAAGCTATAGGGACGCTGATTCCGTTATGCAATCCTTCATAATGTACCTACCTAATATTGTGAAGTTTCTGTCATTTTTTTTTAACAAATAAATCAATTTTTTTTTTACCATATAAATTATTTTTATTTTAAATATTTTTTGATAATATTATATCTATCCGTTTATCGTATAAAAAAAAATAAATAAATAAATTGATTTGAGTGCGACGCTTGAATTTGAAAATTTTCACAAGCGGGTCGCATCTGTAAACAATTCGAGAACATCTACAATACACTTTATACACTACAAGTGTATTATCATCGTTCTGTAATATTTCAGTGTATCTCGCGCGTGTTATTACCGATATACATTACACAGGTTGTGGTAAAACAGTGATTAACGATTGTTATAGACAAATATAATATCCGATTGAACGTTTTCCGTTCATAACACGTGATTCGATTAAAAATCAATTAATCGGGAGCGAATTGTAGGTACGAGAAAAAAATGCGCATTTGTAGGAAACTTCCAAGCCGTTAAAAACATACTTTAGATGGCGTGACAATATTCTAAACAGGTACCTGTTTTCCGTACATTGAGAATATATAGAAACGTATTAAGAAAGGAATCGTTATAATGAAATGCCGACGCGTTAAATCGCATTTATTTTTATTTTATTTTTGCGTGACACCAAAAACATACACTCGTCATTAAATTACAGTGTTTGCTATTGATTTTTTTAAGGGCAATTTTCAGCACCGGTAATGGGCAGCAATCGTTTCAAGTGTGGCCTAATGGATAGTATAAACGTTTTACTTGAAAACACTTTCAGCACGCACACGTTTCCCCACTGGTTTCACAGAAAAAAAATTTCCCGAAAACGGTAGTTAAAAAAAAAAAAATTTACTTGAATTTACATATAAAACGGCCCATGGTTTTAACATTAAGAAATTAACATAACTCAGTAGAAAAAATATTTTTAATTGTGAACTAGTCATTGTTTATGAGTAAAATCCGGAATAGCAGAATAACAAAAGATATTAAATATGATAAAATTCAATCGGTTGCATTACTGAACTCCGATAAAAACAATATTCGCCTATAAGTATTGGTAAAAAAATATTAATTAAACTGCATAATCCTAAAAATCGTAAAACTGTCTAAATCAATTAATTATAGTTGAGTTAAAAAAATAACTTTTTTATTATACCCGTAGTTAATTAATCTATATCATTGCACATTCAAAAATTCATTATATTTATGTTATTCGAAATGTTTTTTTTGCTATTAATCAGGATATACGGAGTACCGAAAACGAGTTTTTATCTTACCTATATATAGGCAGCAACGCGTTCTCTCACAATATCTCGCGTAACAATAACGATGAGTTCATTTTATATTTGTTCCGTTATATAATAAACATAACATTTATTTCCGGGAAAAAAAAAAAAAAATTAAAATATAATCTAAAACGTTAAACACAAACAACACGAATTCTTCTTAAAAACGGCGTGTATGCGTTTATATTATTGTCGTTTTAATATGGCTACAGTAATAAATACGCGTTACGTTACGAGCCGGCGTCATTATCCACATAAAACAAAAAAAATGTGATTATTGAAATCGAAATTTTAATTAAATATAAGAATTAAATTGAATTTCTTTGAAAACGCACAGTTGCTATCACTTGCTCCGGTTAATTTCGTTTTTTTCTCCTTATTATGTAAAAAGTAATCACAACGGATTAAATGAAATTTATAGCGCGCGTAATCGATTTATTTCGTCGTACGGCGGATAGCGCAATACATTCGGTACGAGGTTAGGGTTTGAACTCCATTCCGTCTGGCCGTTTGAATTCCTAGACACTGAACGATAGCAAATTGATCGGGTCGGACAGGCGCGAGTTTCCGGACGTGACCGGACTCCGGTGTGAATAATAATGTGCGTGCTGGTGTCCGGTCCATTTCACGCGATCAACACACATCGATTCGCACAGATCATATTGTATTCATTAACGGAATGGACCGATATTCTACGGCACAACGGGCCGGTGACAGCTAATGAGTTTGGACGTCCCGCTAACTGGACGTTTATTATTTAGCATTTCTTTTTTCCTCTTTGATTATACAAGTTGTAATTGTTAGGATTCCACAAGACTGGAACGGACGGGGCGAGTTTAGCGAGCAGATGGAAGAATAACGAAGGGAATCACAATGAGCGAAGAAACGGAAGGAACGAGATCACGGGGAGAACGAGCCGAAGACGGATGGACAGCGTACGGGAGACCAGGATGGAACTCACGCAATCACGAGAAATAAACTGGAACATATCAAAGGACAGAGAAAAATGGGTAAAGAAGTAGTCTCAGCAGCTAAAAGTCTAAATGGCTTGTAAAGCTAAAAAAATACAAATTATATACAGTACTAGACACTTTGCTACGTGTCCAAGCGTTTCTTATTAAACGTCAGTCGAGAAAAAATTTTTGGACGTACTCGAAACCGTATTCATCAACGTTATAATGTCAAAATAATAAATATTATTATCAATACTTTTATTTCGTTTATTTGAATAACAGCAGATTTGTATTGATTATCTGTTACGTATAAGTGGCGTGAAAATATAGTGAGCCATTATAGGCCCTAGAAGGAAAAAAAAACGTTTTTCATTACTTCAGGCTGATGAACAAAATTTCGAGCCGTTTATCATTGCAGTAGAATACCGGGCCGGACACCTCCCACCATTTCGCCTCTGCATATATTCGTCTTTATATAATATATAGAACGACATTCACGTGACTTTCGGTCGATTATAAATTGAAAAGCAGCTGAAGAGTCGTTGAATAGATAATAATTATTTCGTTGGTAAAAAAAATATAGCCGCATATACGTTGAATACGTACGAGAATAATATTGGGATTTCGAGAGAGAGAGAAAAAAAAAACTGTGTTCGTTTTTTTTTTTTGCTTTTAGTAGTATAGCGTAATAAATTATTTCGGGTTACATTTTTTCACTACCCGTTTTCAAAAAGAAGGGGAAAAAATACGTACAATACACACATATTTATATAAATATAATAGTTTTTAATTTGCGGTATAAATTGTTTGTACGTTTTATACGCAAAATGAACCGCGTATTCGATCGAGGGTTAGATAAAACAAATGTTTTTCTTTTTCACGTTTTTAATTAATAATAATCATATCACATATACGGATTTAAAACCGTTGTACGCCGGAAAAATAATTTTAAAAGCTATCGATCATCCGAATGAAAAAAATCAACAGATATATAATCTTATATGGAAAAAATAATAACGATTAAATTATTATGTATTAATACAAGTTATTGATTTGTCTTTATTGATCGAAATATACATTTTTTTTTTTTTTGATAGAAATTCGCTTCGTATGTGAAATCATTAATTTATTATTATCGTTCGTATAACTTTTAACATATAAAATACATAAAATACAATATATATATATATAGTATTGTTTATCGAAATATAAACATTATACCTACTATTTCGGAACAAAAATCAACAAATATAATAAACATAAATATATTATACAAAGTTATTTCGGAAATATATTCGTATAACGATTATTATTAATATTTATGGTACGCAGTCCAAAACCGTAAAAATAATACTGTATACGATATTGTACAAATAATGTGATTTAATAAATTTTACGAATACGACAAAAAAAAGGGGGGTCGCGCTGTTTTCTTTATTCGTTTTATATAATATTATATTATGCTACGTACGCAGTTCAAACTCAATGATAAATTCCAAAATGTACAAAAAAGTCATGACATTATATCACGTGATTTATTGTCGACAAAAAAATTTTAAAAAATCGTCGTTTTATTTTTACGAGTCGCGCCTTTGATTGGATCGAAAATAACATTAGACTTGATCCGCGAACGGGTTACAGTAACACGTCGAGTGGACCGACGAGCGAGGAATAACATACGCTTTTAACATAATAATATATTATACGAAAACGTTTATTTATTTCAAACTCATCCTGCCAGGCTCTGCGCCCTTTTTCTACGGGAAAAAAACATAAAGCGAAGGCTAGGATTGTATAAAATCAAAACGTCAACATGTTCAAACAGCGCCGTCAACCGATATTAAAAACGTCTTCTTCTACCCGTCCTGCACGTACAATTTTTTTTTTTTTTTTAAACAGCTTTAAAACGAAATGATTTTAATACTAACGTGTAATATATATATACATGTTTATAATGCACATTTGAAATGATCAAATTACAATCATTGAATTTACTAGATCAATAATTGTTTTGATAAATCGCGATCGATTCTGATCATCGGTCGGTTTCAGTGCGTATCAATGATATTTATAAGGTTTTTTTTCTTTCTTTTGGCGTATAGCGTAACGGTTAAACGGCCAACGCGTTACATTTGATTTTATGAACACTACAAACGCCGCAGCCGTTTCGCCGTCGACATTATAAAGTTTACAAAAAAAAAAAAACGTTTTCCACGAACAATCTTTGTGTTAGATTATTCAAATAAATAACGAGAAAAAATTATTTAGAATATATTTATATTCGAAAAAGTGATATTTTTAGGAGAATGGGAAATTTGCATCTAAAATCGTCGTTTACACATAGAATACATCTTTTAACGATAACGAAGAACACTATTGGAATATATTTTCGTCGACACACGCGTATGTACGCTTATTACATATAGTTAATTTTCTCAGTAGGTTTCCTGATTTATTTAAAATATAATCTAAAAATATTACAATATATATATTTTTTTCTGATTTATATGTTATAATATTTACAATTCTATTATAAAAATACAAAAAAAAAAAAATACATACAAGTGTATTCAAGAAGGATAAAATGTACTCGAATAAAAAAAAATAATTTTAGGAAGATGAAGTATCATTAGATGTGATCTAAATCCAATGCCTAATAACGATTTGTAGATAATGTTTTCGATAATAATTTTATTTAGATATAAGTACCCCGACAACACTGCAGAATACGCGTAGAATATTGTATTTAAAAAATCCCGTCCGCTTCAACAGCGCCTCCCATTTTGTTGTATTTATTCGTTAAATATTAATTTATATTTTACGAACGCGTTATCGATGTTTATCAATTTCATACCCGTTCTTCTTAAGCGTTTACGGTCCTCGAAGGACTTTTGCTGCCTCCACTACACGGTACTCTATCAATGCTGTCCGCTATCGTTGCTCCTCGTTTTTTTCAGATCATCGTTGACCCTATCCGTCCAGCGCTGTCTAGGGCGACCCCTTAGGTCTTTTCCCATTAATTTTTCCTACCAGTGCTTTCTTTAAAATTTCGTTTAAAGATTCGTTTACTCGTGCAGAGGTTTTCGGTAAAATTACTCTATTAGTCCTTCTTCTGTACTCTTAATTTTCTAAGACAAGTCCGTTTATCCTCCTAAGTTCTCTTCTTTCATTTTTTTTCTCTATACCGATTACGATTCGTAATTATTAAAAATTTAACACATATAAAATAATTTCGAAAGCCGAGTAATATTATTAAACATTGAACTCTGAACATTCGACATTATTTTATCGGTGACTTTGCCAATTTTTTTTTTTTTTTTTAGTAATGTGAATATCTATACCGATTTAAAATTTTTGTTTTACCACCGCCGTTACACATTTCTAAATACGCATTGGGAAAAAAAAAATGCGTAGAAAAAAGGAAAAAGTGTCTGGGGCGTAACGCGCGGCAGAAATAAGGTGTCTGGCGATAAACAATAGCGAATTACAACGCTAAATATATTTTATGTTTTATTCTCGCGAAACTCGAGAATTTTTGGGAGTTTTTTTTTTCTCCTGTTGTTCTTCTCCTTTTTCTCCACCCGGTTAATTTATAGAACACGCCACGTTTTATGTTATATAGGAAGCAACTTTACCAATAACCGACGGGTTCCCCCCTCCATCCCCCTTTACTTCCGGCGACGACAAAGACCCGTTGTATACATATATATGAACCTACGACGACGTACGAAGGTCTCCGCCCGGGGACGGCTTGCGTTTATGGCCGGCGTCTGTCGGTCGCCGCCACCACCATCCAGCAGCGTTCGGTCCACGCTTTTTCGAAATCAATGCTCGCGAATATTTATGAAAAAAAAAGAAGAAAAAATGCAAAATACGCCCAGACACGAATCGCCTTTTTTTTTTTTTTTTGTTAAACGCGTGTAAATTTATATTAAAAATAATTGTTTCGATCACGATAACGAATTCGACCACCAACCCCAACAGAAGACTGACAATCGTCTCGAATAATCCCGTGCCAGTACACCCAGACCGAAGATATAATAATAATGTTATTCTTCTCCTCTACTAAAGGCCTTGCCTTGTCGTTGCGATTCTGGTTCTCTCTGCTAAAAGCCAATCTTTTCATGTCTATGTATCTGTTACGATCAACATATTTTATCATCGCTTCTATATTATGTCTTCCTCTACCTCCGTGTCCGTTAACTCGTCCTTCAAATATGTTTGTTATAAACGCATTATGTCTCAGTAGGTGGCCAAAACATTTTTCCACTTCTTTCCTTTATTATACTTAACAGAATCCTTTTCTCCCCTACTTGATTTAATACATTAATGTTGCTTTTCCTTTCTGTTCAGCTGATTTTCAATAGTCTTCTCCACGTCCATATTTCCATAGCTTCCAGCTTCTTCGTACCATGCTCATTGATGGGCCTTGTTTCACAACCATACATAACATTTGAAAAAAAATTTTCTCATCTTTATGTTTAATTTTTTATTTGTAATCAGCCCCCGTTGTCTAATTTATATTGAGCATCTACCATCGTTAGTCAGTGTTCTTCCTAAGTACTTGAATTGTTTGACTTGTTCAACTGAGTCATTATCTATTTTTAAACGCACTAAAGGAATTTCTTTTGCTTTGTCATGGTTTTCGTTTTATTTGCATTTACTTTCATTACAATAATAATCATAGATAAGAAATATATGGATAGGTCTCTCCTATATTGAATGTGCATGGGCAAGCAGTCCATTTCAAAGGAGAGAGAATTCACTATTATAATGGTTATCTTTCTCTCATAGGGCATTCTTTAACGTTATTTTAATGAAATTATTATATTTATTGTCATTGGAAATTACACGTGGGGTGATAACAGTTATTTTCAAATTTTTATATTACATATTATATAAAAATATTATATGTAACAATTTCCGACGTGTTGCCTGATGACTGGAATACCTGACTTGACTACTTAGATACCTACTTACTAAATCGAATCAATCCCTCCCAAACAAAAGGGCTTATTTTTATGTCTATATTTATTATTTATTATCATAGGTTATTATCACATTGTGACATTTTAGGCATGGGAGAAAGGGTAAGCCATCCCATATAATTCTCATAAAATGACCGCAAGATAAGACGTAATGACCCATACATGCATTTATTATCTATGATAATAATATATGTACGTACGTCCGTTTATCGAATAAAACGAGTGTTTTGTGAAACAATATCGAAATTTTGTATTCGATTTACGTTCTCGAGACGTTTTATCATTTATTCGTGCGTATGACGGATGAAACGAAGCAAAAAATAATAATTATTTAGATTTTTTTTTTTTCCGTCAAATAATATTTACGATCCTGCATAGTGTAGTACAATTTGAAGAAGGTCGAGTGCATATCCTGTAGTATACTGCAGTGATAGAACGCTCGACAAAAGTGCACTTCCGTACAAAACGCGGATCCTTTAAAAGCTCGAGTTTCACACAATGTATTGAAATTAACTCTGTTATTGGAAACGTAAGATTTCCAAATGCGCGTTATCGTGTATTATATATTAAAATCATTATATCGGCTAGTAAATTTTCTTTTGATTTTCATTCCTAGGATATAAATCTAGATATATATAAACTCCCAGTGTTTAAACGGGGAGAAAAAAAACGTCTAAAGAAAACATATTTTCTACGAATAAGTACTGAATTTAAACCGAAGAAAACTCGAACGCTTTAAGCCGTTTAACACTCGAAAAAGTTTACAGAACGAAAAAAAAAAATTGGCGACTTTTAATTTTCTATTTGAATAACAATAACGTCGGCGCGTTGAACGCTTCGCCGCACGGTTATTCGGGTTAATAGTTTAACACGAACTCGATGAACCTTTCAATAAAATACCATTGGGGAAAAAGTTTAAACTTTCGAGTACCAACAGATACCCCGATGAGGGGAAAATCAAAAGTTCCAAATAGATCCAAGAATAAAATAAATAACGCGAAAAAGTGCCGCGATTGATTGCAAAGATACGTTCGAGAAAATGTTCGTTGAGTTACATGAAATGACGAAAGTCTAAAATCATAATAATTATGATGATTTTTATTTTAAAAAAAAAAACTTTGAACAATAAAACGAACATGCTTTGATCTTCGATTTAATATTAAATTTTCAAATTGCCGACTATATCAAGTTGTATTATTATTAAAAAAAGACATAAAATTAATATAGAATTATTAATGTGAAGTAAAAAAAACGTAGAAATATAAATGGTAATTAAAATTATTAGAAATATTTGTGTGCAAAGAGACATTTTAATAGCTTTCTGACGGTAGTTTTAAGGACCCGAAATTACAAAAATAATAAATATTCTATTATTTTGTTATTTGATTTGAATCAAGAGACGTAATAATTAAAAAAAAAAAGTAAACCCGTTTAATACGTTTTATTACGTTTGATACGGAAATTTTTTTATTTTATATTACTTCTCATAGTAATGTGTATTGCGACGCATCGTTTTTAAAATAATTCTAAAATATGTACCGTTGTATTTTAGATTCTGAGCGGAGCCAGGAATGTATTGGTTTTACTATGATGTGTTATTTTATTTTATTTTTTTATGTCTCTGCCCAAAAATTCTACCAGAAGGAGTGATCCGATCTTTTCGTGTAGCAACTTTTCTGATTGCAAATTGCGTCTAGTTTGTACTCTAAACAGGTCATTTTTCGATTTTCTCAATACTTTTTTCAAAAGTCAGGAAAAACTACGCTAAAAATGCAATTCCGTCTTAACCGATTGTGGTTTATTTTATTACATCGAAGCTCCGCTCGGAATCGTTTTATCGAATGCAATGACTTATCATTGCTACCAAATTTATAATAAAAACAAAACTCTAAAATCTTTATCCAAGTAATTCACTTAAGCGATATCCACAACACCCCGCTACCTTTTTAAATTTGATTTGTCTTATTCATTTTTTAATATTAAAAATATATATATATATATATTAATTTAACAGGTTGACTGCCATGTGGATGGTGAATTTACCCTACAAAAATTTTGACGAGAGAGCCATGATCTTTTTTCATGAATTGTTGTAATTAAATCTTGTAATCGGTATCTTTGTGAAAATGTATCACGGTTTAAATATTTAACAAACATTTTCTTTGAGTAAGATGATAAAACATTTAAATTAAAATTTATTAGACTTAAATTTACAGTAAGTTCAGAAATAAAAAAAAAATATTATGTTTGTCGATTAACGATATAGTCGATTACATCACGCGTACAACGGGTTATGCTTTAACGCGTATGTCCTTCGAAATTACTTGATCGATTGCTTTTTTTCGCATCATTATTACAAATATTATGAATTTGATTGTCACAATAACCGTACACAGTGGCGTAGCCAGGGGGAGGGAGGCTGATGAAGCTGCGGCCCACCACCTCCCCGCGAAATTTAATAATGCTTACATAACGATAACCGGTGTTTTTCTGGAGGATCCTATTTGAGCTTCTAAATGAAAAAATTATCAGCCTTTCCACCCCTAAGTAAAAATCCTGGCTACGCCACTGGCCGTACATCAATACTTGATAAACTCGATGAGACACTTATACTCGTTTATTTCAATGAACAAGCGCATTCGGTTTGTGAAGTAAATTCGGCCTCGCGGTATATATATAAAAGTAAATATATAATTGTAAGTTATTGCGGGGTTTAGTGCTGTTCACCGAAAATAATAACAACATAAACCCAAAATTCATTAAAAGCATTCGCGATTTTGAAAATCAACGCTGCCTAACCATTATTTTTTTTCGTCTCGCCTGTCACCGGAAATTCTCGAAACAACTCTATTCAGCTCGTAATTCCACTTCGCGTCAAGTATATTATTTTACGCTGCTGACGTCGGCAATAAGAAACGAAAAAGGCACAATTACGATTTCCATCAAAATTCGAACAAATTTTTCATGCGAAATTGTGTATATATATATATATATATATATATATATATATATATACGTATTACGAACACTTGCAAAGCGTTACGACGAATAACCGTACACTTATTCCTACTAAAAGTACAACTGACAATATAATAGCGATCGTATGTTCGTTTCGAGATTATTGAACGTCACGTGTCAAAAAAAAAACTGTAACGCTCATCCATATCAAAAGTAACCGTTTTAGTCGTTTACAAATATTACCAATATGTTTTTCTACTTTTATTTATAATAGTTTATGTTCCGTCTTAACGAATCACTACTGCGGTTTTGTTTACACTGCTTCGATCTTTTAATTCTGGTAAATCACTTGAGACGCATAGGAAGTAAACAAAAAAAAAAATTATTGTTTTGTTAAATCTATTTCTCATTTTCTATCAGACGTTTTATTAATGAATATTTTAATATTGTGGTTTAATGTACGTTACATATTCGCACGCATTCTCAATGTACGAGTATTCGATATGGCTTAGGTTTATATTCATGTTTTTCATTCTTAATTGTTTATAGTTACAAAATCATTATAATCATCTATGTTGGTTTATTATTATTATTATTAGTAATTCGTATTTGATATAAATTTAGTTTTTTTTTTTTAGCAATATCATTAAAACTTGTCAGTTTAGACAACAGAAATGCGATGAAAGATAGACAAAAGGAAATATTGAAAACGGTATAATTTAAATTATAAATAAATTAAAATTGAAAAGAGGAAAAGACGAATAAACGATAATCATTTTGAAAATGATGTTTTCAAACATAATAATATTAAACAGAGAAAAAACGAGAAAATGAAATGATGAGACCGTGGAAGTATTTACGTATATATTAAAAATAACAAGATACTTATTTAAAAATGTGTATTCATCATTTTGTTTGTATAATCTTGACATGGCCACTCTATTTATGTAACTTAATTTTCCGTCTTAAGAATGAATCAACAATATATATCTAGTTCAATTTGATCTCATTTCACGTATAGATCCCGTGGGGAAATCACGTTAAAATTAATTTAAAAATCCACTTTGGCGTTCGAATTACCTTTATATGTTCCGATTCCTTTATACATTTATACATATATACTATATACACACACATAAAATGTACTCCGTGTGTAAATAAAACATAATTATTATAATATATTAAAATATTCATTTATCAAAACGGAATATTAACAATAGTAAAACTTTTTTATTATTATTATTCGTTTTATGTATAAATAATTGTTTAAAACATTAGATTAATTAACGAAAATTCAACGTAATTAGACATTATTTTTATTAAATTTGTGTGTATATATATATAATACATTTAAATATTTATCTGTACTGACGTAATATTACAAAAAATCCTGAACATAATAAATTGAATACGCTATTATTATTTTATGTCCTTAAATCTTCGGAATCATAAAAAAATGTCTGATGATCGAGCTCCTTAAAAAAAAAAAAATGTTATTATATTAATAAAATGATATTATAATATACTCCGATGTAATAAAAAAAATTAATTAAATACTAGAAAATAAACGACATGTACAATAAAATATCTATTTGATTTAAGAAAATATCATTATTGTTCCTGAAAGTTTATGTAACACTTGCAATTTGTAAGAAGAAGTATTCATTGGGTGAAGAAATATTCATCTTATATCGGAACAAATTATTTAATCCGTCTCCACGTTGGAGATATGAGCAAAACAAAAAAAAAAATAATAATAATAATAATATACTCGAAGCGCATGGCAAATATTATATTATACTTTATACGAATTGGAACGTCTCGTTTATGAAATCACTAGCTGTGCTGATCCGGCTTCGCTCGGAATGAACGTAATTTGATTATTATGAGTATAGATGCTGCACCTCGTTCGAACGGATGCTGGAAGGAAACTACCGATAGAATGGTATATTTAACTTTATACTTTAAAAGTATGCGTGAAAAATGCTTTCTCACAATATTTTCAGACCAAATGAGGTCATTCGAAACAATGTAATGTATGTATATATATTTCATTTTTTTGCATTATCTAAGGATTTTTTTGACAAAAGTTACGTGAGCCAAGTATCAAACACTTCACCATTGATTCTGGTGTTTAGGAAGATATATCTTTCGTCCAGCAAAGACCGGACACTTTGACCTTGCATAATTTAGCATTGCGATGCATATCGATTTCATTCGTGTTACCAATTTGAATATTTTTATCTTTTCTTGCTCGATGTTTGAATTCAACGAGAATACAAATCGAGCTGTAACTATGTTTCTTGAACTCGATTCTTTCTGATCACTATATCCTCCTCCGTTCACCGATGTTACTATGCGTACTTGAGAAATGCGAGCTTGATGTTCGTAATACGTACTCGCAGAGCGCTTGGACTGTCGTTTTAGTTAAATTTAACTGCGATTTATCCTAACCCAACCTTAGGCATTGTTTATGTGCAAGCAACTGTATGTTTAATGGTATATCCAAGTAATAATACAAAACGTAATGGAATAATATAAAATACATTTCACATTGGCGATAAAAATATATAATATGGTTTTCCAAAGGGTTTTATTGTTTTAGAAACTTATTCTCCCTTATAGTACACGTTTCGCTATGCCTCAGCAGTAATATAGTAAGAGAAGTCAACCGTGTAAGTAATCACGGAGTAATGAATTCGATACATGAATTTTTTCAATAAAATGTATAATTTTTTATATAATTTATCACCTTTTCCCTAAAATTCTTTAAATAATGGTGAAAACCACATCAAAATTTTTTCAGTAGTTTTTGTGTTTATCGAGGACAAGCGCTTTCTGAATATTAGTGTAAATTATCGATTTCTTTTTTTTCAGTTGTCAACATATTTTTTACTCGAATACAGTATAACCAATGACCATTTTTTATGTGCGACAGAATGAAATGCAAATAAATTTAAATAGTTTTTACCCGACATTTAAATAAGCCAGAAACGCTCGCTAAGGTTCACAAACGTCGTGCAGGTTTTGTACATAAAACTGTATTTTATGATCACACCAGGTTCCAAGACCTAAAAGTACGACACGTATTCAATGTTTTAATACAATTTTTGTCTTATAAATGCCGTGTAGTTTGTAGCGCAATTAATTCTCTATATAGAGAAAAAACCAATTTTTTTTATTTATTTTTTGTTATAGTATGTGGGAATATGTGAAATGCATAAACAGCCCATCATTATATGTAATATTTTTCGACAGCGAATCATATTTGGTAGAAAAATAAAGTTTCTACTCGAAAAATTACACAAACATTTTATGTTATGACGGAATGATTTTTCTTACATTTTTTTTTCTCCCAAATAAAAATAACCGAATAAGGATTTTTTTCTCTAAAGAACATATTTTTTTACGTTCGAAACCCATTATTTTTTTTATAAAAATACTGAACGGAATATACAGATAAATATAAATTATCTATCGCGTTGCGTTTTTCGTTTATTTATTATATGAAATCGAACGATTCATATTTACGAATAACGTATTAGTAAGGTATATTAATACTTGAAAATCCGTTAAATAATTTTAATTTATATAGAAAATTATTATCGCTATCAATTATCATCAAGATGTATTGATAATAGTTTACGCCCTCGCACCCGTCGTTTGAATGACATTTGCCAAATGATATCGTAAAATACATTTACGAACGAATTCCGTAATAGTATTGAAAATAAGTAGAAGAAAAAAGGAAGAACTTTACGCGAGAATGAAATATTGAATCACGAAAACTTATAAAAGTCATAGGCGATTTAAATCGATTTGTTTTTTTTTTTGTATATATATTATTTATCATATTTATGGTATAAAATTGGCGTCAAGTTGTATACTGCCTACGTAAATATTAAGTCAACCCGTAGTGCACAGCACGATTTATTGCAATAAAATAAAGTAATACACACGTCTTAAGATAACAGTTAAATTACACGAGCTATTATAATTTAAAAACTGTATTTGCATGTACCTTATCGAGTGAACGGTTTTCCTACAGTGAATTAACGTGATTACGATTGTGTGTAGCTGCACCGCGCTCACTTGAATCGTAACGTTACACAAACATTAAACTTTGTTATTAGATTATAATATTGTTTCTAAAACAACAATATTTATTATCCACATTTCGTTCGGTTCGCCTTTAATTATATTAAACATTTTCCGCAGTCTTGTATTATAAATCGAACACGTATCCATAACGTAACCTAACGATGTACTTCAAGTGTGTTACAACTATACTTAAGACGCTGTACGGTTTAATACAGGGTCTGGCAGAACAAACGCGTGTTTTTCAAAATATTAATACTTCGAGTGGGAAAGTCCGATCGGTGTGTGAGATGGCTCGTTAGAAAGCTGATAAGATGCAGTTTTAGTCGGCAGAATGGCGTGGAGTGTGGAACAACGTGCGTTTTGCACAGCTCATGATGGAATTAATGGACAACAAGGACAACATGATTTTGTTTATGAGTGACGAGGCTCATTTCCACTCGAATGGTTATGTCAATAAGCAAAATTGTCGCTATTGGTCCCCAGTGAATCGACAACAAAAGGAGCCCCTGCATACACCAAAAGTCACAGTTTGGTATGCAATGGGTCCAACGCAAATTATTGACTCTTATATTTTCGAGGACAACGGGCATACGACCACTGTGAAATCAGAGCATTTCACCGAAACGCTGACCCAATTTTTTTTTCCTGAGCTTCGACGTCGTCGTGTCTGTGTCAGAAAAGTGTGGTTTCAACAAAATGGGGTAACATCACACACAGCTCGTGCCTCAATTGAAATTCTTCGCTAAAAATTCCCTGGACGTCTGATTTCGCACTATGGGAACATTCCGTGGCCCTTCCGCTCCGCTGACTTGACAACGTGTGATTTTTTCTTGTGGGGTCACTTGAAATCAAAGATCTATCAACACAAGCCACGAACCCTTGATAAATTGAAGGACGAGATCACACGAGTGGCGAGAGAATTTCCAATAACAGATGCTGACTGAAGCGATGGGCTCCTTTCGCGAGCGCCTGGATTCCTGCGTTACGACTCAAGGACGCCATATGACTGACGTTATTTTCAAAACCTAAATTTTGTTTACGTATAAAAAACTGCATATGTTTCTGTATTCTTTGTTACAATAAAATTCTTTTTTACTGCAATTACTTTTGCCGTTGCATCATTTTGAAAAACATATACGTTTGTTCTGACGGACCCTGTATAACAACGCTTTATTTTTAACAAACAAGCAAACCGTATTCAACTTTTTCGAATAATTCTTCACTTTTATAACAGTTAGTAGAGATATTGTTACAATTACAGTATTGACTTTAAATATTATTAATAATAACAATAATAAAAAACAATGAAATCTACAACCTACATCATTACACAAACAATAAATCGAATCCGCACGAAAGTTATAACCGTATGCAAATCACCGGAATTAATTAAAAATAACTTTGTTACAAATAATAATAATAATAAAAACAGCGCGTTTAACATTATTTATTCCGTCCGACGGACATATTTATTGTTAAATAATATAATTTATCGCAATTATTATTATTATTATTATTATTAATAAAAGCTGTTTTTTGTTTTTAGATTTTTACAGTCAAAATATATATATATATATATATATATATTATTTTATTAAAATTACACTAACAGAATGAAAGAAACGTCATTATTTATTTTCTTCTAAAACCCGGGTGGGGGTGGGCGTTATTCCCGTAATAAATAAAATGATGCGTGCGTGCATTTAGTGAAAGTGGTACTTAAAATATTTTATTGCGAAACTTTTATATATAAATATTCCGTTCCCTTGTTTACCAAACGCAGTAAAATGAATTGAGATATATTTTGTAATTACATTTACGCGCTCAATTTTTATCGCATTATTTTTTTTTTTCTTGCCTTCGTCGAATAATAATAGTAAGAAAATTATTATTATCTATATATGTATATAAAATAACTTGTCCTGACTGATTGATTAATCAACGCACAACCTAAACCGCTGGGTCTAGACACTTGACATTTTGCGCACAAGTTCCTTCTACATCGTAGGCGAGCACTAAGAAAGGATTTTTCAAAATTCCATCCCTAAAGGGGCGAAAAAGGGATTAAAATTTGATATATCGATCAACGCACAACCTAAACCACTGGATCTAGAGACTATTTTTTAATTGTTTTACAATACAATACAAATTATCGAAATATTTTAACCGTTATTTCGGGCGATTAGTCATAAAAAGGCATTGCAGCTTCCACGGCGAGTTACACCCAAAAGGAGTTTATTATTATTTTACAATTATTTTCCCGGGCAACGCCGGGTAATTCATCTAGTACAATATATACGTACTTTTTCTTAATTCTACGTGATTTTTAAAAAATTTTTTTTTTCACTTTACCGTGGATAATAATAAAACTATATAAGTACGTATATTTATTTTCAGTACATTTTATGGAGTCGAATTTACGAAAAAAAATGTTTTTAATAAAAATACGTGGGGAAAAAAATGGTCCGCGTTAAAAAAAAAAAATGATACATTTCAATATAATAACACGTATATGAGATTTTTATGATATCAAAACTTCGTCGTATTAATCATTTTAAATCTGCGACAACTTTTTCACCCTTTGACGTTTCTCCCCTAAGTAATTGACCCGCTTTAAAATTGCATATTATACCATACTGACGGAGGGGGGGGGGTGCTACGGAGCGAAGTCTCGTGCAATACACACCTCGCATATTTATATTTTACACACTTATACACGCGTGTTTCCGTCTGAAAGTTTAAAAACGGGGACGGGACACAAAAGTTGTTGGATATTCGGAGAAGAAACTCGGTGACGCGTTAAGGGCGCCTATACGGCGAATTTAAAAATGTGTTGTCACGAGACTAACGAAAACGGTCGTACTGCAGACAGAGTGCGGAGCCGAGAAAAGTTTAAATAACTTTTCTAGCGAGCGCATTAGAGTTGAATTTAATCTGGCCAACCGTGTCCGAAATCGTTGCGAATTTATAAAAATATTTAATATCAATAATAATAATAATAATAATAACGCGCGTTTCGCGTGCTGTCAAAACGATATTTTATTTTTTCCCGTACAAATGATTTAATATCGCACCAATATGACACGCGACAATATTATATGTAATCCCGTAGTAGCGGTGTACTGTTATTTGGTAAAATTCAATCCGCCGCGTTTGAATGTAACCGAAAATCACAACGGTAATGAGTTTCCGATTGTATTATTTGTCGAATTAGCAAAGCGGTCGAGTTTCGCGCCAGTAAGACGATACACTAGAAAGAGAAGAAAATCTACAGCGAACAAATGGTAATCCATCCGTGCTTAAGGAAACAAATCTAGGATTTAAAATCCGGAGATGTATATTTAAAAATAAACCGACAAAATAAAAAAAAAAAAATAATCGAAACCCTCTATATCCCTTAAACACAGTCGCGTTTCTTTTTTTTTATAACTCTCTTTATCCACGTCCGTATTTCACGTTCGACCTTCACGCGTCTTATATGACCCGAGGAAAAAAAAAAATCGTGGATTGTAAGGGTGTCGCAGTATTGAATAATCGATAAATTTAATCAAAATAAAAGATTCGACAACCCTCTGGAGGAATGTTTAATTTTTCAAATTCAACCGTGTTTTCTGCGTGTATTATACGCGTGTATAATTGAACACTGAATATTTCGACGAACAAAAAAAAAAAAAGAATATTTTAAAAAAAAAAAAGAAAACTAGCGACGTTCAACAATAATATTTAATCGTTCGCGCTGTAATACATTTAATTTTCTTTATTAAAACCGCCAGTAAGTGTTCTCCTCCGAGTACACACGAGTATTATTTCCCGTTGACAAAATACGTATATACTTTTGCCCGAAACGAAGACAGGATAAAAAATATTGTTCGAAACGTCTTAATGCAATTATTGTAGACATTCGTACGCGCAAAACGGAAGTTTACATCGTTTTTTTTTTTTTTTCTCTAACAATTTATTTACCGTCGATATTTACAAATCGTATTTTTTCATAAGACGTTTAATGAAAATATTGTTTTAACTGCTGAAATAAATATATGTTAAAACGTAACAATCGCTGCGTTTCGTTCGTATTATTATTCTAAAATATCAGTAGCGCAACATAACCTTGTAAACCCGTCGAAATTTAAAATACGCTGCAATGATTAATTATAATAAATAAACCGTCGTTTCGTGTACGTTTTACCGTAAAATCGTTCAACGTTTATAATGCGAAACAAAATCACGCGACGATTTCGTTAAATGATTAAAAAATAAGTCGATAATTAATTTTTTAATTGCGCAAAAACGCAAAACCAATATAACGGTTACAACTTTATCGCGATTATTTGCCTCGATAGTTTTATTATATAGAGCAACAAAACTAATTACATAATAATTAAACATGATGTATACGAATACGATTATAAATAAAATATGATCGTATTGGAAATTTAAATAATAACGTTATTACGACAAATTATGAGCGAATTATTGGGCACTATTATTAGAGTTTTCACTACTTGGATACACTACACCACCTATCCTAAACGCCGTGTCATCCCCAATATCATAATATTACATTACCAACTATTCTGCATAATATTATTACATACTAGGTGGCAACTAACGTCGGGAGGTAAGACTGTCAATTTCTATTTTTTTTTTTTTTTTTTGTAATAAATTATTATGCAATAAAAATTATAAGTATATTAACGAACAAAAATATATATGTATGTATATTTACATTTTTTTTCACATTAATTATTAAATAATTATATTTCTAAAATTTTCTGGAATTTCAACGATTATAAAATGATTTTAAAACACGCTGAACGTCTGTATATGTACATTTTTTATTTCCATGGATACGAAAATTGATATTAATTATTGATATTCTTTGTACACTATAACCGCCATCGCGAGTTTTGTTGTTATAATTCACGAAACAAAGTTGAATATTTTTCAGCTTCTGGAGCCTTTGTCTCGATTTTACGTTTCACGGTGTGACGAGGACAGAGTTCGACACTCATTTGGCGACCGACTTATCGCATTTGCGTTTAAAACGTTCGTTTCCTACTAGTCGTCTTATTCATTTTTCGCAGTTCGGAATTCTGCAATTATATAGAAAAAAGTACGTCCTAACTTTTAAATTATATCGTACCCCCCAATCAACTGATATAAACCTCCAATAATTTAGGACTGAATAATAAATCGTGTAAACAGACGCAAAAGATGAAGGAAAAAAAAACACGTGTAATAACATAATTTGTTTTCGATACACATATTTTAAATTACACGAGAAAAATGAATTTACGTTACCTTTTAAATATTCGTAAAGGATAATATTATTTTTCGGTCGGATTTCCAATTTATGATATTCCATAATTATTATGTAATTTCGTTTTCATTCGCAATCATAACATCATCGATTCGATTTTAAGAACATCATTATAATGATACACAGCGACGCGTTTGTACTGTTTGTATAACTACGTCATAGGACGGGGTTTTCTTTGCGTTAAAATAACGAAATTAATTTCTAGACAGAATCTCGAATATCCAAGTCGAAAATATAAATTTATTATTATTATTATTTAATTTTTTTGTGCGTACATCGTATATTCCTAATTTCGCGTTTATACCATTTTTGATTGAAATATAAAACGTTCTTTTTTTTTCGCCTCAATGAATTATAATAATAAAAAAAACCGTTGAAAAATATAGCACAATGTGTAATTATACTCGCGTGTACCGTGTTATTTAAATATAAATTAATGAAAAAAATATAACAAATGATTTTTTTTTTTTTTTTTCAAATCCGTTCGCCTCAATACGATTTATAAAAATAAGCGAATCGTGGACCGAAACGAAGCATTAAATTAATAAATACCGTATTATTCTAGCTAAATTCGCCTTTAGACTCGAGTTACTCATTTCTCCGAACAGTTTTAAATTAAAAGCTTCTCAAAACCCCTTTACAAAGTTATCGCTGCGTTTGTTATACAAAATTATCGTTGGTACACGTATAACGCGCGTGTGTGTATATATAAGTTATATTTTAGACTTTGATGAATAGAGTGATGTTTATTTATTATGTATGTGCGCCAGAGCTGTCCAGCACGGTCGTTTGTTCGAATAATAATAAATGTTCTTCGGTCCGACTTAAGACCGGCAGAAAAACCGTAGACTGCAAAATCGAATACGCGCGGTTCCAAAAGGTGAAAATCGCTTTAAAAAAAAACACACACACAGACATTTCATCGACTGTTATTAAATATTTATTATTTAACACGAAGCTCGTATTTGTAACTCGATTCGTAACTAAGTCGAATGCGTTTATATTACTGCGACTGCGTTAACACTTTATCGTATAATTTTATTGCGAAATTGTGATAATTATATAAATTTTTTTTTTTATTTTATGCATTTTGCTTAACTCTTGGCAGTGAAAATGTTTTTTTTTTTGTGTGATACGAGTTTTAATGAAACGTGAATAAATTAGTTGAAAATAATTACAATAATGTCTTACCGAAATGGAACGATACACGTGGATATGTGACGTGGCGATAAAATGTGATTTAAAATCGCCAGTAACGAGTGCGAGCGTAATATTTGGCAAATACAACACTCGTTATTAAAAAAAAAAAAAAAAACGTATTTACCGAAGCAATAATAATATGATAAAAAATCATTATAGTATTGCGCGTGTGCGTACATTAAAACGCTTTTCGCTACAATAATTTTGTATATGAAATATTGTTTTATAATTTCATTTTTATTTTTCATCTTATGCTCATAAACCTAATTCACAATGAATAACTCGTTTTACTAAAAAAAAAAAAAATAAAGATCACATTTTTTTTTTACCGTATATTTCTTTTTAAGCCATCTCCTTACGCGAAAACTTTCTCAGTCACCAAAAAAATAAATAAATATATATGTATATACTCGTATATGATGATAATGTCGTATAAATGTTTGGAATAATATTAATATTCGATAAGAGAGATTTCTGTTAACGCGCAGTCGACATTATTCGTTCTTTGAAACGATTCCGAGTGGTTTTTATTAAAAACTAAACTCTATATATACTTTACAACCATTTAACGATAACTTACGCTATAACAATATATAACGTGTATGAAATGAAAACAGTATAAAATATTTTGATCGGAAAATAAATTTATACTATTGCGTAACATGAAATAGACAATTAAACGGGAAACGTCTGCGGATATCGGGTAATACAGTAAGGATTCGACAAATATAATTTTAGTAAATCGTACGGTGTATTATTACAATATGACCGTTCGGAATTTGTAGAATCGATGAAACTTTTTCATAAAATTATATATTTTTTTATTTTATCAATTTCCTTTTTTTAAACCGATTTATACCGATATATATTATATATATATATATATATATATCGAACAAACGAGCTTAAAAAAAAAAAAAATGCGTTTTTGTTTTCTTATTTGGTGAATTGGGATTATTTTTTCTCCCGTTTAAACCGAAGACATTGACGGAACCAATCTAACGCTGGCCGAAACAATTTTGGTCAGCTCACGTTATGAAAGGGTACGTTTTTTCTCTAGAGAATTTCGGTATGTCTACAAAAAAAAAAAACCACCGTAGTGACCGAATTGGAACAGACGACCGTGTATTTGGTCCACTACTAATCGACCACACTCATTTACAAAAATAAATAGATAAAAAAAATTATTTAAACATTTTTTTTTTACGTTAAGATTCCGTAACTGATTGAAATGCTATTCAATTAAGTAAACGTTCATTAATCGACGCGGTTTTTAGACAGGTACCTAGTAATATTGTGCTATTTCAAAAAAATACTTGCAGATTGTTCAAGAGGGAACGAAAACGATAGAAAAAATTCGCCGCGGTAAAATAAAACGTGATGAAAATTGTTTCAAGGAAAAAGTTTTCAATTTACTCTGCTAACGAGAGTTTGTTACTAGAATGTCAGTTTAATATGATTTCGGTTTAGGAAGACTTGTACAAAGGTAAACTTTCGCTTGTTTTCTTTCCTTTCATATTGTATAGATGTTATTATAAAAATAAAGCGATATATTTAAGAAAAATAACGAAAAATATCTATTTTGATTTCTCCGTAAAGTGAGATTAGAAAATATTTTTTTTTTTGGTTATTTCCGTTCGATATGAGAAATAGAAATTAATCTGGTGCACCAGCTAATGTCTGATTACACGAACGGCGACTGTATGATTTACGTTGAATAATATGCCGTCATCCACGGACAAATCGGGCGCAATTCAAACAAATATTTTTAAAATATACAGTTCATTATTCAAATCGGACTAAATGTATTTAGATTGTATCCAGAAGAAACTTCTAATATATAAAGCGCGCTATTCCAGAAAGGATCTGCAGCCGTGAAAGAAACAAAAACAAAAGCGTAACGAAAAAAATACATTTAAAATGAAAATTCTTTTTTTTTTTCGTTTTCAGTTGAACAAAAGTTTTCTGTAGAAGTAGGCAAAGTGTATATGTAAATTTGTTTAAATTGACAAAAAAAAAAAAAAAACAGGAAATGTTGTTATTTAAATAATATAAGTGACTGCGTATAACGGTGACAATAATGATAATTTATAACGCAACGATCGATAAGAAAAGTTTATGTTTACTTTTTTATTCCAGCGGAAATCCGCATTTCCTATTTTTCAATAATGATCATATCGTAATAACTTTTCAACGCGAGATGTGATATTTTTTATTATCTTTTTGTGTTCACACAAATTTTAACGACGGATAATACGCATTATTTTCCTATACGTTTAATTTTTATTCATGTCGAATGTATAAAACACTTAAAAACGTGGGCAATTTTTAATAAAGGAATTATTATTTTTGAATAAACACGTAGAAAAAAAATCAAACGATATACCATTAAATAAATAAATATTTAAAAAAAAAAACATTGAAATATATGAGATAATAAAAAAAAAAAGTAAATAATACGTTTGAAAATACCTTAATAAATTATGTTTAATAGCTTATTTTTATGGAATCAATGTTATCTTTTATGAATAATAAATAAAGACTTGAAAAAAAAAATACAACCATTAGCTGATGCGTAAAATAAAATACTTTTTTTTTAAAACCTGTATAAAAATTGAAAATCCATTAGCGACCAATATTGTAAATTATAATAATATGTTTGCCGAGTTCTTCGATTCGCGTAGTATTACTTAAAACGATATGAAATTTAATGGCTAATAAACGGTCAGACAAGAAAAACGTCAGCGTTACAAAATGAATATAACGAAATAATAAGCGACATATAGACTATTACTAAGTACGCTATATTATAATATTGTCACTTGGAGCAACTATTTATTTAATAACTGTACGATACTTAGTATATCGTACAGATATTGAAAAATTATCTACGCGATTCTCCAATTGTAATTTTAACATAAATTTCAATTTCCAGAAGAAATTTATGACATTTTTACCAATCGTATTATAATATTAAATTTGTCATATCATATTATATTGATAATATCACTTATTGTTGAACACAGAACTCGTTCAAATACGCTGAGTTTAAGCTATTTAAATCGATAACAAAGTAAAATCATCAAAAGAATGAAATAATGTGAATTAATTATTAGCAATAATTCGTTTCGCCCTATGCTCGCCATTATAACCAGTGGCGGTTCTGGGGGTAATAGGTAATAATCGACTCGCCAATAATTTTGATGATACCTACGAATTCGTGTTATTTATATATTAAATACTAAATAACCTTAAGAATTTTTAAATCTAATTTGTATTGTTTGTAACACGTAAGAGTGAAATGAAATTGATATTTTTCTGTATGAACGGTCAGTTAATAAATAATTGTTTTATTAACACAGAAGATCCCATCGCCTTGCTGCCTGTAGGTAAAACTCAGGAATAGCGCTTGTGTAGCACTTTGTAAGAGGCGACATCCTATCTTTCCGACGTATTCTTCTGTTTTTACAAATCATAACAAAAGTTGAATAATTTATGTTTGTTATTCCTATTCAGATACCTATATAGTTTATATTTACTAGAATATAGAAAGCGTGTGATCCGATCAAAAACAATTGTTTTAATATTTTTCTATAAACAGTGTTAAATGGTTATGTGTAAATGAAAAAATAAACGTATTCGAAGGATTTTAATGGGCGTGAGAGCCCCCCTAAGGTCTGTGAGCTACGGTTGGCTCCTACTTCAGTCAAAATTTAAATCCGCCACTGATTTTAACCCAAGTTACTCAATATCCATGTAGTGTACTCATCGACATTTAATTATACAGATAATACGAAGCAGCAGTCCGTTTCATGGACGTCGTCGACGGTAAATTTTCAGGCAAAGGAAGTTTATGAGAGACCGCTTTTATCGAAAGACTCTGACACGTTTAGCGTGGGTTTCGCGTAGTCGAAATTTCAATAATACTTTAGTACGAAAAGTTCTTCTCCGTCATCCGATCGAGCGGTTTAATCGCGTCAATAGTGTCGGGAGAGGGACCATCCGCCGAGGGTACTATATATCGATGGTAACAACACACCGTCCCATTAGACGGACTCGGTCGGTCTGCGAGAGTATTATTTTATTTTACTGCACCGAAACAATACATTATTCATCGACAACAACATCTTTATTTGGGATCCCAAAACGTTTTGACATTTCGTATTGGGCAAGTACGTCATTTTCCAATATCCTTTATACACGCGCGCATTACGTTATTACGTATAAATATATTATATAATACGTGCTGGAAATAAAAAAAAAAATTATTGTATACGACACGGTTGTCGATGGCTATACGAGGACTACCAAACATTTCTCTCCGTGAAACGGTTTAAGTGAGGTAATCGTCACAAAACGTTTGCGAATGAACGGATACATATGGCGCGGCGGTTGCAGGGACGTTTACTCCGTCGCCCCATTCTTTTCTATACGACGTAATAACGAGACGAGAAATGAGAGATATTATATTTAAAGCGGTTTGAGACTTGGATATTATTATATGGTCACATCGTCGTGTATATCTTCTTCGTCCAACTACATGGGGTCGGCCACATTAGTCGTACGCCTGCATAAGGCACGATCTCTTGTACGCTCATTACACCAGCTATCTTCGTATCACCGTCAATTCCATCTATTCACTTCTTATTCGGCCTTTCTCTTTTTCCCTTCTACATGTTCATGTCCATATTACTATTCTCTCACAGCCTCTGAATCATATTTCCGCGTAACGCATGTACGAATTATCTCAACATTTTCTCCACAATAAATGCCACTCCTACACTACCCGTTACGCGTATTCGTTTGTTATTCTATTCTTCCTATAGTTACTACATACATCAGTGTTAGTATTTCCATCTTCGCTACACTCATCCTTTCATTTTACTGTCCACTGTCAAACATTCCGAACCGTCGTACGACATTGTCGGTCTCACTACACGTTTACTTTTCAATCTTATAATCACCCTTTTGTCACACTCAAAGCATCTCTCCACTTCGTCCATCCACGCTTTTCATGTTTTCCTCTCAGAACCACGACCATACCGATCCTCGTCTAACCTAACCTATCTCACTTACTTGAACCTCATATCGCGTATCATATTATACTCATATCCTGTATAGATGAAAATTATGACATAGTGTAGCGGTTATTCGAGGATTAACATTTTGATACATGGTAAAAGAAGCAATAGCTGACAACGGTTTATTGCGGGTATTTTATTTCATTTTCTTCGCCAGCCGTGAAAAATGTAAACTGTCAAATTATTATTGTTGTTGTTTTTTTTTTTTATTGTTATTATTATTATTATTACTATTTCTATGTCGAGTCAGTTAACCGGTAGTGATTTTTTATTATCCCAATACTCGAGAACTAGAAGAAAAAAAATACAGAAAATCGCTTCATTTGAGCAACAACAAAAAAGAAACCTTTACAAATGGCACGGCGATTTTGACAACGAGATTCCATTTGCGGGAGACCAGTATATTTGAAGATAAATTTTAAGCGTCCACCCACGAAACACTTTTATTGTATTACATATGCTTTTATACGTTCATAAATCCGTATATAGTTGAATAGGATAGTGTGTTTATAAGTTGGCAAAAATCGTAGTGATGTCGTTTTTATTTTCAAAAGAGCTTATTTCTTAGAATGGAAGAATAAGTACAGTGTACAATATATAATAATGATATCGTATAGAGCCGCGTCCGTGATCCCATCATGTAATAATATAACAAAAACACGTCCAGTAAATCCGATCCGTTTTATTTTCGATAATAATTACAATGTATATATACGTATACTGCAAATAATACGAGTACCTGTTTTTTGATTTTTACTTATTTAAATGTTTATACTTTCAAAATAATATTCATGAGTCGTAGCCTTTTTATATTCTCTATAAAACATAATACCGTTTGACGTGCTCGTGAATGCGTTTAAATTTAATTCAATGTGTTTTAGAATTTCCGTTGCGCACAAGAGAATTCGACGAAATATTTTTACACTCATATATAGGTACATGCACGTAATCGTTTCGTTGAAAAGTCAACGCTGAAATTAATTTTTAGATCATAATATCTTAATGCGAATAAATTATTTGAAATAAGTGGTCATTGAAGTTAATTAATAAAATCTATGAGCAAATATATTCGACGCGATAAAAATGTAATAATGCACGTCATTTCGGAAGTATATTGTTTTACAAGCGACTTGTATAATATTTTGAAAAATATTACAATTTTAAACTGTACTGCGTTTATTAAAGTCAAATTTAATGTTCTTAAACGTCACGTAGAGACAAAATCTAAAGTATACATTTTTATAATAAGATTTTTCAGTATTTTCAAGTCGAAACTGTCATAAAGTAAAATACGTAAAAGCCCTTTATTTTTATTATTTACTTTTTTTAAAAAAAAAAAAAAGATAAGAAACGCGTAAAATAATATTCTTCCGAGAATACTTCGTTGATGAATTAATCTTTAGTGAAAATTTAAAACAAAAATCACGTTACAACTTTTTTGTTTCTTTCGTTTTGCGAAATCAGTAGTTTAATGATGTTTAAAAGTATAAAGCAGCGTAAATTTTTTCAATTATTTTTAAACTTTGAAGACAGAGTTGACGACATATACATGTAAGTTTTATATTTTTCATCTAAAGACTAGCTAACAAGTTATTTGTACGCATACAACACCTCGAAAAATAAATTCAAAAAACGTAAATATAAAAAAAATAAGCGAGTTAATTATTTTAGTCATTATGTAATACTCTTTATAGGTTATTTATTAAATATATCCGAAAGTGAATATAATATTAATACACACGGTGAAATACGTACTTTTTTCCCTGCACTCGCTGCTAACTGTTTCGGAGAGAGACTCCGTCGTTCGAGTAATAAAAATGTAAATTTATTAATCTCACCTGAAACCAAAAGTATAAATTAATATTGCAAATGACTTGTATTTTATTACGTTCGATAACGCCGTAATTAATTATTATTATAAACCGAAATAAATACGCGAAATAATTTTTTACTGTTGATTTAGGTACTAAACGCGAGTTATCCGTCTTATTTGCGTATATATATATATGTATAAAAATGGGTTATTTACAATCATTTAAACAGTTATTAACGCAACAATTGGCGTTATAATATAATACGTATGTATATGTTTTATGAAAGCTGAAAAACTCGTTTTATTAATTAATTTGAATCGACGTAAAAATAGAAAAAAACTCATTGCGCAACTGTTAGCTTTGCGAATGAACGAATAACACGGTTGACCAAATTATAAAACGTACGCATTATGAACGCCACAATACGACAAAAGCGAGTATTATTCTAAAGTCCTATTATGACGTGATGACGAACTAATTCAAACAATATAATATATCGTAGTGGTATATGTGCGTATACCCTATACAACAGTTGAATTTAAAAAACTTCCAATGATTTTGAAACATAAATATGTAAATAAACATAAATAAATAAAAAAAAAAATGTTTTCCTAACTGATCGAACGTAATAAAATGTAATAAGGCTCGTTGAAGTAAAACAATATTATAACGTCGAAATGCTGTAACGCGGTGTACAGCGGCCGCTTTAGAGAGGCCCGGGAGGTTTTGCTTGGAGCAGCCCAATAATTTGTAATAAAATGACTGTAATTTTGATGTTTCAAAATACTTCATTTTTAGCTAAAATTCCGTCTGCGATACACTTACAAAAACAACGGAATTTTTTTTTAAACCACTGTATCAATTCAAAAAGTATAATTTTAGTTACTTAATGTTGATTATATCATTGTTTCATACAGAAATGATTTAAACATTCAGTAATTTATGGTAATGTCTTGCTTTTTTTTTTTAGGATAGACGGCGGTCTATGACTGTTACATTAGGATCAGTGGTATTCAAAACGCTTTTTTCCGTTGCCTTTAAAACGAATGCTTTTAAATTGTCTTGTGCTTTGCCGTTCCTATAGACGGTTTTAAAACAATATAAGTATAAATAATAATGCAAGAAATACAATTCAAAATACCCGTTTTAACTTCTTTTCATACAAAATTATCAACAGGCCACGATCAATACAGCGTATCGCACACGTCACCCTTCTCTTATGACAAACATTTTTTTTTTTTATTAATAATAATGTTATGTCCTTCATTAGTACGTTACATTCAGTGTACATTCAAAGAGACCCTCTCGATTTAATTATTTGACCGGGCCGTCGGGAAATTTCCCGACCTACCAGTCCGTCCCTGACGGTGTAACGATGTAGTGAACTCATCGTTACACCGGGATCTTAAGAGGATGCTACACATCTCAAATAAAAGACTAAAAACTGGTTTACGCGAACATAAAGTCATTTTGAATTAAGTAATTAACTGTTAAACTTTTATGATTTGTGTTTTTTTTTTACATTATATATAATACAAAATTGAAACAAGTTATGAAAAAAAAAAAAACGCTACGACATAGATTAAGTTCTCTTCTGTGTAGTTTCAAAATTTGGTGTTTTTATTTTGATTGTAACCCCGGTGTTTTATGTTCGCGCAAACTAGTTTTTTTTACACAGAGTTACGGTAAATTGCATGTGTTTTATTTTCGGTATAGCATCTTATTCTTCATTGTTGCTGCGCGTCTTCGATTATAAAATACGTTTAACAAACACTTTTTACGACGTTATTTATTTTCAAACGAATGTAACGCGAAAAAAATTTCCCTTTTTTAATACATGTGTATGGAATATAAAAATAATTCGTGAAGATCAGACGAGCGCAATACACGGTCGCACTGGCCGCATTGTATTGCGTGCACAAGTAGACCGTAGCCGAGGTGTGTTAGGGTTCAGGACCACCCGAGATTTTTTCTCAAAATAAAATCGAACGATTTACGATTAGTTTATTTTATTTCTCATATTTATACTCTCAGTCTCCGCTCGAAAATTTTTTCACAATTTTTTTGAGTGCACAATCGGGACACAATTTACGTCGGGATTTCGATTTTTCAACCGATTTACCAGCCGGGCCACGCGAGACGAGTATTTCGAAAATACCACGTATGATGATTCATCGGCGTACGTTTT
The DNA here is from genome assembly GCA_032441835.1 of Slavum lentiscoides. Taxonomy (NCBI): domain Eukaryota; kingdom Metazoa; phylum Arthropoda; class Insecta; order Hemiptera; family Aphididae; genus Slavum; species Slavum lentiscoides. The sequence goes on along the minus strand of CM063710.1, from coordinate 3,616,123 downwards.
TAAAAACCGTGCGCGCGCGTTTCGAGAGAGAGAGAGAGAGAGAAAATCGCTTTTTTAAATAATAAAATTTATACAGACAATTTCGCAGTTATTGATAAAAATGACAGACAACGGCGTTTTATATATAATAACATCAACCCCGGTCGTCGTGTATCGAATTCGCGACTGTCAGTTCCGGATGTATGGGGAAAAAAAATCGTCGACTTTCGTTACTTCTATATACGAGGTAATATCATCCTCTAACCCCGAAAGAAATACGGTCGCGCGCAAAGTTTCGCGAAAAGTTCCGTTGTACAGAGGCACGGCGGAATGTGTGTCTTTTAATCCGGCGTTTCGCGTTGCAATGCCAGTGTCGAGTATTGATTATTTATTTATATATATATATATATATATATATATATACACTGTTCGGGACTACAAAGAATAATCAAATTCGCATTTATTGCGACCGCTACTATACGCTTTCGCAATCGTTGCGAAATCAATCCAAACGACATTATTTTACGCGTAAACAACCGGACAATGGGAAAACGTCGAAACCGACGAGGAAAGATATTCGGTGTGGTGGGACGATATTTTGTCTCGCATTAGTGGAACACGCGTTTTAACGAATACCGGTGTACAAAATAATAATAATAATTATTATTATTATTATTATTATCGTCCTTTTTCTTTTTTTTTTTTCTATAGCAGGACGAAAATACAATATTACGAGGACACCGAGTTTTCATTCTCTCGTTTCTCAATTAAAGCGTATAATAATAATAATAATAATAATAATATTATTATTATTATTATTATTATTATTATTATTATTATTATTAAATTCGTATGTTTTGTAAATATTCTTGCACAAAATTCACGTATTTAAAAAACGATAAAAACCATATGAATTTTATACCGTTAAGATAAAACAATGTTATATTATACTCTTTCTTTTTTTTTCAAATTTAAAATTAGACCAATAAACTTCGACGTTGACGCTTTTATAATAATAATAAAAATATGTGTGTGTGTGTAAAGAACACATCATTGATCTGAAATCGAATTTTGCGAAATAATTTTCTGTTTGCCCTCTTATGGGCGTCAATAAACAATAAACAATAAAAATAATCATACTATTACTTTTATTACATAGATAATGACTTTAAAATTTTAAATATATTTGTATAAATTCAGTTTTGAACGAATTATACATACACGCACATATATATTAAATAACATTAATATCGTGCCACAGTTGATTTTCATCAATTTAATTCAGTATATGTACACGAGCTCTACGCAGTCGTTTATTTATTTATTTTGTAACTCAAAGTCTTTTTTTTTTGTAATATTCGTCATTTTCTCTACGTAACGTGTTCATTTTTATTTTTGTTGTTGTATTTTTGCTTTTCGCTAATAACCGACGATAACATTCTGCCGAAACCGGTAGCAAATAAACAAAATTTAATACAACAACTCCCATACTTCTAGTTATACTTCTTTATTTTTCCTTATACCCTTTGGATTAATCGTATATTAACATATTTATTATATATACAAATTTATTACTTACAAGAATTAATTTATAATTTTTTTTTTCCACATATTTTACTATTTTATTAATTATTATTTTTATAATATTTATACGTTTTAAATTATTTTTATATTATTACTGCGCTAAAAAAATACAATATATTTTTACGTACGACCTCAATACGTATTATGATTGATTATCGTATACTTTTATAGAAATGCCGAACGTCGTCGAGCGTCTTCGCCGAATCTCTTTGGTATTTCGCTCGTAGAAGCTTTTCATTTTTTTTTATTTTTCGACCAATGCTCATATATTGTCGTATTGGAAAAAATTGTCAAATTATATCATTTTGTCAAAACATGATTATTGTACGCTGTTTTTGATTTTCTAATTTTTTTTTTCAATTATTCAATAGAAAATTGGAAAATGTATAATTGAGTTTTTATTTTTCTTCTTATTTTTTCAAAAGTTACCGCCCACTCCCGCCCCGCCTTGAATACGCCCATAAATATATATATATATATATATATATAGTATTCGGATTAAATTATTACAATATGGATACTGCAGTGCTCGTCAATTCGATGAGTTATGACGACTGTGGAACCGAATCCGAGCGTGTCCTCTTGAATAATATAACACACATAAGAGTAGAGATCACGGCCGCCGCCGCCGCCGCCGAGTCAAAAGTGTAATGGACGCCAATATTTCAGTTGTCGCGCACGGCTCCGACTGTCACGAACAAACGCCATTTCGAAGGGCTTCCGAAACGGCAAACCCCGCATCTCCGCCCACCGCTAACACCTATATAGCCTAACAGCGATCCACGTGTTTCTAGCCCAACACCAAGACCGTATACAACACAAAGGATAATATAAATATATATTATGTATATATATATATATATATATATATAATGGAGATACGATGCAAATCGCGTCCTCAGCTCCGGTCCTTCTCGCACCTTCTCGACCTCGTTACTTTTTCGCGATAATTTTATCGCCACAATAAAAAAAAATAAAAAAAATCTCTCGCACGCCGCTCACGAGCTGTGCACGACGTGGGCAAAAAAACGAGAATTTCTTTTTCTCGTCCTCTCCGCCGTACAGTCGTTTTGTCCGCTCCTATCGCTCGGCCAACGGTTATCTCTCGGATATATACGTATAGCTACGCGACGCGAATGTCGACCCAAAAGCGCTGAATTTGTTATACGAATAGACGCGCGGCAATCATACGCTCGTTCGATTTAAATATATACTATTATAATATATGTACCAGAGTTCATATATTTCGTGAACGATGCAAACGGTTAGGAGAAACCGAGAACTGTTTTTTTTTTTGTCAAAGAGAACGCGAACGACGTTTATGTTTTCAATGGATTTCAACTGTTTTTCACAACGTTCACATTTATTTACCCGTTTAATACAACGAAATTATATAATAACAGTTTTCTATATATATATATATGTATTATTCCTATATTGTATTTATTTGATTATACAAGTTATGAGAATAATACGTGGAATTCCGTTGGGGCCACGTTTCGATATAACAATAATAACGGATAACACAATATTATATGGTTCAAACGAATTCGTACGAGTAAATCGGTAAGTAAATAATAATAATAATAATAATATTAGACAAATGTACATTATTTGTTTATCGTATAATATTTTCATAAAATCGTTAGGTACCTATATAAGTTAATTTAAGTTCAAAAATTACAATAATTCTCCGACACACATTAGATTGACATTTTAATCGAGCGAAACAACGCAAAACGGCAAAACGTGTCCAACACAAATTTTTATTTAAGTACCTAATATACACATGTTATTCATAATTTATTATAGGCGTGTAGCATTGCAGCGGTGCTGTGCACTTGACCGGATTTTGGCTTGACTTTTAAAAGCCGGTTCAGTTTAACCACGTTCGGTATTACGTTTGTGTACATATATATATATTTTTTTTTCTGTTATTATTATTATATTATTTTTTTTTTTTAAGATCTTTGAACGTCTACTTGAACAAATTCAATTTTTAAATGAACGTTTGGAACACTGCGTGTACAATATAGTAATAATAATCATAAGTATTATTACACGAATGTTCGGATGAAAAAGGAAACGGACTCGATGCCGATAATGGGGTAAGTTAGGTGGAAAATGACCTCTCTTTATTATTACTTCTTTAATTTGTCGTTCGGTTTCGATTCGGCCGAATAAGCGATTTCCTCCGTACCAATCAAACGATAACATAACGTAGTTTCACTACACCTTACCAGCTACTATATATATATATATATATATATTATTATTTCAATTACTGTAAATAAATAAGTGAAAAGTTCATCGAATATAATCGCTTTATATATTTAATATTTTCAAGTATGAATTTTTTTTATATATATATATATATATATATACTCTCGGAGACCGGCAGAGTTTTTAGCATAATAATTTCGAGTTTTAAACGAATGGTAATCTTTAAACACCGTACAAAAACGGAAAACTAAAAATGGAAATATAAACTCATTTCGTATTCAAAAGCGTTTTTCATTTAGGGGGGAAATATAACGTGTTTATACCGTCCGATTTGAAGTTGACGCTTTTGTTTTTATTGTATCCGTACAGCATTATTATTATATCAATTTCTACACATAAATATGTAAATATTGTAAAAAATACTTTAATTTTACAGATACGTTTTCCTTGCGACAAACAAAATCATAAACATTATTATTGACGATCATCAAAACTATTCCATCAAATATAATGTAACAATTCTCGAATACAACAACATATTTCAATATTAAATTTTCATTGAAAATATTTAGTTTTGAACGTTTAACAAATGTCTTTTAAATCTGTTCGGTATGAAAAAAAAGGTTAGTACCTATTTAGTCAAGACCTTATCATGATGTTTAATAAATATTTTGATAAAGCCGTGTCTACATTTTCGAAAAGTATTGTAATTACGTAGGAATTGACGAATAACGAAATAACGCGCGCAAATTAATATTACACAATAATCATAATATATTCCGCCCAATGAAATAACAGCGTAATCAAAAATACCGTAGGAAAGCGAATTCAATTATATTTTATGCGTGACGTGAATGAATGCGCGACGGATATTTTCGTCACCTGTAGCAAAATATTGAAATACATACCCCTCGTAATTATATATTCATATAAAATGATGCCACGAACGAGACAGTGTGTACGGATTTAACAATATACACTATAGGCAGTAAAATAATAATAATATCATTAAAGAAACAAACATATTTATTGATTGTGTTTAGACGGACGACTGCCCAGCAGTGATGTAAAAACAATATTGATTGAATACAACATTAAGTAAGATTATAGTGCGCCAAAGAATTTAAGAAAATAAACTATTAAAATATGCATTAAAAACAGTTGCACAATTCAACAAGCGATTTATAACAATATACAATTATTTACTAAATTCATATAAATATTTATAGGAGTTTTTAAGACCATATAGTTAGTAGACCTGAAATAGCACAACGTAAAAATTAGATTCTCGTCTGATGTTGTGACCGAGAATTGAGAAATTTAATTCGACAAGCGAATAATTGGACACTACGTTATTACAATATTCTTCTTGTTTCCAGTGATTCGAGGTTAAAATATATCGTTAAAAGTATAAAATAGAAAACAGTGAATATTGCGATAAAAACGTGTCTGGGGCAATTGAAGAAATTATATACGCTTATGAATTTAATCGATTTTGTACATTTATTATTTTATTATATTTTAAAACATTGAGAAAGCGGTACGTAATTCGCACATTGTCCACGCGTTGTTGGTATCTAAAAAAAAAGTAGAAAACTCGTTTGCGCGAACAAAGTGACATAATGACGTGTATTTAATTACACGTGCAATCGATATATGGCTAAAAATCGATAATTGGCTGCAATCGATAAATCTAAAAATTTCCCGAGTCAGCCTGCTTGTCCGCCGAGAGTAATTTCGGAACCGAACGCGTTTCGACCGCCGTCTATAATTTTATTTTATTTTTTTAAATTTATTTAATGCATCGATTTTTTTCCTCTTTTTATCGACAAAAAAAAAGACATATTTATGCGTGCAAATAATATATATATATACATATAACTAATAATAATATTCTATTTACATTAAAACCGTGTGATCGTGTAAATAAGTGAAGGATACCTATGGAAACCAAATGTGTGCCATTTAGGAACGTTTCACGGAAAGGACTGTCCGATCGAGTTGTGCTTTTGTACATATTATTATAAAAAGTCGTAAATCGAGCGAACGCGTACACGAGATGGTTTCACTATATACGTCATAATTAGTTATTAACGCTCGATATTAAAACTGTTTTCTAATTCAGAAAATTATTTTACGAATTATTTAAAAACTCAATTTGTATAACGCCTCTAAAATGTACAAATACAGTTTTCGAATTAAAGTGATTGCAGGTATACATTTGAATCGTATACTATTATAATCGAACCGTTTATCGAAACTGCAACGTTCACCGCAGTATAACGTTTATTATTTATTATCATCACTAAAAATGTAAATTTTCAAACGTCGGCGGCTGGGAGGGGGAGGGTTACAAATTTTAAGTCGATACATTTTTTTCGAAAATATCGCAAATTTTCAAAAAAAAAAATGTTTTGCTCTAACCGGATATAATCCCGTAACCGTTATATCGCAGCGCACAATTGTAGTCGAATTGCCTACTCGTAGCGCCGGGCCACCGTCGATCGGGCCAAGAGTTTTTTTGTTAAAACTAAGTGAAAAACTCCGCTGGATTCGTTAGGTTAAAAAAAAAAGAGTCAAATACACAAAACAAAATTTCGATAATCCAATCGGGAGGCCAGGAGATTTGATCGTGTGCGCAGGGCCGTCGCAATTTCTCGTTTCCGCGGGTGTTCAAAGCGATGCGATGACGCTCAATAATATTGTGCTAAGGACTTTATAGAACGCGCGCATCTACACGACGGTGATTCAGATTGATAAAACATCAGAGCGTGCGAGAAGACTGCATTCGCCTGGCGGAATTACTCGGTTGTATAGACGTTCAAAAGCGGTGATAGAAAATGTAAGAAATTGAATCGAATTACGAGCAGCGTTACACTCGACGTGATCATATATACACGTTATATATTATAATGACGGCGATAATTGCTCGAACTCGTCCTTTACGGAATGATAATCGCCTAAAGTGATATCTAATAATTCGATAAAATTTAATAAACTCGTAATTCGAGTTTTAGAAAAAATAAAAATAAAAAATTTACGAAATTTATATCGATAGGTATACATATAAGTGCTCGGCGCTTATTAACCGACTTCAAAAAAGGAAGTGGTTCTCAATATTCGGTTGTATTTTTAATGTTCGTTACCTCATAACTCCCGTCGTTTATGAACCGATTTGGATTAATTTTTTTTTTTTTTTTTACGAAATATTATCACCTCCTATACCGATTTTGTAAATATTGGCCTAGTATTCGGCTAGTAATTTAATTTTTTGTATTTTTTTTCATATTTTCCGATTTGATATGAATTGGCCGCCTAGTATCTTATCCAACCATCCAGTCAAATGTAAGAACATGAATGACGATATGACTCGACTATAACTACTATGACTAAAAATGATGAAATAAAAATATTTTTTAGAAAAAAAATAAGAAATCGACTACAAAAATGCGCTAAAAAGTATGAAATAATCAATGACCTTTTATTGAAATCGGCACCGAATATTAATATTATCTTATTATTATATTAGATATTATCGCAATATCTACATCGGATTGATAAAATGGGTTTCTGCAATGTTGTTTGAAATTCGGCGCCGATTTCAATAAGGTTATTGATTATTTCATACTTTTTAGCGCATTTTTCGAAGTCGGTTTCCTTTTCTTTTTTTTCTAAAAAAATATTTTTATTTCATATAACCTTTTTGCAAATCGATTACTCGGTGCTTATTTCGTTTATCGCGTGACTTAACGTCGACACGTGTTGTTTTGACACTGCTGTTGCTGCAGCGCACAACGTATACACGTCACGGCAGGAGAGAGGGGGAAGTGAAACGGTTCTTAAAACACGTACGCGGACATAAAATCGGGCTGGGCACGTATATGACGAACGGACAGAGAGCCGAAGGGATCCCTCGCAAGCCCCGTACAATAGTATTATATGGTGTACATTAAAGCGAAAGAAATCGACGTGGCTACGTCCATAAAACTGGGATTCCGGTCTGCTGCAGAACCCGGTGCAGTGCGCGCGTTAATGAATTAACGTATTGCGCGATCCTGCAGGATTGGGCAATAAAAAAAAAAAAAGAAAGGAAAACACAACTCAAAACGCGAGAAAATACACTGATTTTTCTGTTTTTTTTTTTTGCACACCCTTTTTACTACCTCTTTCACGCGCCGAGAACTGCAAATGAAAGAAACGCCGCCGCGGCCTCTTATGATTTTTAAGATACTGTTTCAAACGTAAAATCCAATTTGCCGCTTTAACGACGAAGACGGGGCGAAACGCGTTAAATTTCTTTTGGTGTAAACAAATTAAGTGAGTTTTAGCGCATTACTACGGCTGTACCTACGTGGGAGTATAGTTGCGTACAGCATCCGGTATTATCCCGCAGAAACACGCGACTCGGCGGCATCCTTTTTGTCCCAAAAAAAGTATATATATATATTCAATTGAAACGCGGCCGAACGACGTAATTGCAATGTACCTTCCAAGCAGCTTATTGCCACTGGGATTTATCTAAAAACATAATAATATGTGCACGGCCAATCACACGCTATATCATACCAGAATACTCGCGTTGGTATAGATTTAGATAATTGTTTATACAGACTGATGATTGCTTTTTTGCGCTATAACCCACGAGCGAGGTTCAACAGATCCTTCTGATAGACTGATAGATTCAAATTTACGCAACTGAATTACGTTTATGACTTGTAATCAGTTTTTTTCCCCGAACGACTTTAAAACGTAACTCGTTACAATTTTTTATTGTAACTTTTAATCAAAGACAAACATACTGTATCTACATATAGTTACTTTTTGAATAATAATTGGACGACATCGTTTATATCGTAATTTTTTTAATTTATATATAATTAAATACTATATGTAAATTAATGAACATATTTATATAAATATAGGAAATTTCGGGTTCGTTTTGAAAACGCCTCGAAAACACGAATACTATATTAGACTGTGTTTATAATACGTGTGTTGCACAAGAAAAAAAAAATCGAGAAATATGTACACATTATAGAATTATTGTGAAAAATATGGAATATCGCATATTTTTTTCGTTTCGAAAAAATATTATATTATAAAAACAAACAAAATTATGTACTTTTATACACAGAAGTATTAACATTAACAGAAACCGCGATAAGGAAATTTTTTTCAAATTTAAGCTTCGAATATCTAATTTAACATACAATAATTATGCAAAAATTGTTCAATTTAAGTACACGTATACAGACCGTACACATACATTGTTCGCTCTTTTGTTTATATTACACGGGCGAACGATATAAATGGAATTTCAAACAGTACTGTGTGTAGTTTTACAGTATTTCAATTTGTAAAAGTAAATTTGCTTAATATTTAGTTTCTTTATTTTTATAAGAAGCAGCAGCTGAACCCATATGTCAATGTTTTCCTTTGCTCGAAGGTTGACTTAAAAAAAAAAAAAAATTGTATGTTGACACGCGATGTTTTCGATTTACGATTTACTCCGTTTTCTATAGCAAAACTCTTCACAAATACTCGAGTTTAAAACTCTGAGAAATGAAATTCTTATACTTACTAACATTCGTACTATAAACTTTAGCAGTTTATATACTTTCTTTTTCCCATATATATGTGTGTATGTGTGTTTGGAAACATGAAAAATAGAAGACTGCAATTTCAGATTTATTAGTCCCTACTCTTTATTCTAATTTTTATTTTTTTTTCTAAATTATAAAGTCATAGCTTATTAAAACAATCGTTACGTCATATTTTCGAAATACAATAAATCTATGTTCTGTGTAAAAAAAAAAGAATAAAGAAAATTTATATAATTTTTTTTTTTTTAGTATTAATATTTTTATTGTGTGTTAAGATAGAAAAAACAAATTAGGAATTAAAGATTTATAGATTGCGCCTGTAGATTACTTATAAAATATATTTGTGCTCCCGTACGAAATTTCTGTCCTGGAACCGTCCCTGCGGCCGTCGTCTTATGTCTTTCCTTTTTGCATATATACGCTCGTACATATATTATTTTTAGTCCTTTATACGTAAGCGCATGATAAAAAAAAAACATAATTTAGTAATCTACGCGCGCGTGTGAATAGTAAACACGTGGTCCTCGTCGAGAAAGGTTGATCGCTCGTGCCTGAAAATACGAGGGCTTTACTTAGTCAACGCGAACTTATTTTCCATGTATAATATGTGGTGCGTGTGCTTATGATTCCGTCGGCGAAGGCGATCCGATTCCAATACGCGTTTTAATGACGCCACTATAATTGTATTATATAATACCCTTTCACTTATCATAATACTCTATATATTATTGTTACGTTATACTGTTATTCGTATATAAAACGGCGTCGTTTCTCAATAATATCGTTAAAGCTCCCATCACCCTTTCCGCCACTGAACTCAACACGTGGAACGCGCATTCCGAATAATTCTCGTATAATATGCAATACGGACCCCTACAGTGAACCGCCATCATATGCGTTCCGTTTCTATTTTCTTATTTTCGCTGCCAACTTCATTGTGTAAAAATAACGGATTTCGGTGCTAACGTCAATACTATAAACACGTTGTTCTGTGTGCTCAAAGTAAACAATAAATATCATGGAGGAAATTATTTTCCATCGTGTCCTCCGTGTCGTTTTCATATCTTACGGAACGCGTATGACGCTATCTGGGGGTCATGTTTTGATTGATATATACGCGTTCCGTGTGCGCCGAGTTCAGCGCCTTACATTCGTTACACGAAACGATCGGTTTGTTAATTGAACGCGTCAACGTGATCGACAATCCACATACATAGTTACCGATTTGTCGATTCGTACGCGTTCAAGTAACCAGCGTATTTACATGGTCTAGAAGACATTTGTCTGTATCATATAATATGGCCTTCCATATACGCGAAACGTTCTCGGTTTATCGATTTGTTGACAATAAATCGGTAAACGTGTTTGTCAACTTGTTGACACGGATGACGAAGTCGATGCCGCGACACGTCGAACAACATCTGTGATCGACGGATTGAGGCAAATTTTTATTTATATGTATTAATAAACCAGCGCTACCGGAGTAGTAAACTTCAATAGAGTTTGCAACGAACGTACATTTTCAATTGGTTCTATAATATTTCGAGTTTTTTTTTTTAATGATGTATCATCATAATGGCCTTTGTATCCGACAGAACATTTATCACCGCCGAATTCACTGACATTTATGAAACGCATCCGAACGTACGGAATAAAATATTAATACAATTGGTATTATTCGTCAGAAATAATATTTATAAAAAAAAAGAATTTAAATATTTTTTTTTTACAAATGGTTATGCAATAAATAATGAAAAAAAAACGTACATTAAAAAGTGAATAACTGTACTTTAAACGAATCGGTATTTTAAACTTCGTTATACCTGTGATTTTGACGTCGAGGGACTTGGAGGGAGCCTCGTAAATCGTAAGACCTGGACACTCGGCGTTCAGACGAAAGGTATAAATATTTAATACTGCACCGAACAGACAACAGAAAATCTGAACTATCAACGCGAAACCCGGACGGTTAGCATTATTATTCGTCATTTACTTGCCGGCACGTAATGTGATAATAATATTATATACTCGAAACGAAATATATATATATATTTTTTTTTTACCGGATTTTCGCGTTGTACGATATAGTGCCAGGAGCAATCGATATGCGAGCGTTATAAAGAGAAAAATTCTTTTTTTCTGCAGTTATTATTTTAAACTCTGGAAGGGGAGGTTTTCGGCGGGAGGAGAGGACACGTATTCAGGAGGAGAGGACACGTATTTTATTACGCGTACTTAATACGAGTAAATTGAGTATTGTTACGAAACCAATCGGTCTGTACGATTTTCTCGAAAACACGAAACGGTATCGTTATATAGTGCAGCGTTTTGTTATAAACAATACATTATACGTATAGAGGGTTACAAATCAACTGTACCGTACAAGCGCACTTCGCCAATATAGTTTAGTACTAACGATTTCTTTTTTTTTCTTCTTGCTTTTCTACCACAATAAACGCGTTATCATCGATAAAATATATGCTTATATTCGCGTAATAGAATAACGGCCATTATTTAAATTATCGTGTTTTTACCGAATCGATTGTTAAATTACGTATACAACGTATTATATTTCGTTATTGGACACGACGATAGATTAAATTCCCCAATAACGATATATATTATTAATTAAATTCGACGTCAATTTATATACTATAGACCGTAAAACAAATCGCGTTCATTGTTCACAAGGATGTAATGTATTAAGTGTTTTTTAGCGTATTATTATATTTAATCAATTAATAGGTTTTGACGTACAAACATTTTAAACTTACGTGTTGTGTGTTTTAAGCCGTGTCCACGCCTATGCAACAGTGCTATATAACATGTAACAAAACACACGTTATATGTAACAAATGTTATAAAAGCACGTACGTCCACGCCAAATTGTAATATTTAATCAATTGTTGACATCGTGGCGACCCGTGACGACGTTATTATTGCAGCATTGGTATGCGTGATTTTCAATTTTAAAAAAGTAAAAGAAAATTCTGGGTTCGCCCTTCATTACTTAATAGAAAAAATTATAGTGGTAGATACGATCTTCTAGGACGTAAGCTTCGTTGCGACGGAAGTTTAAAAAAATTTTTACGGATGTCAAGTGCAAATTTCGAATTTTTATTTAATTTAGTTGGTCGTAAAGTATGTAAACAAGATACTGGTACTGTAAATAACATATAATAAGATCAATTTTACAGCAATAATTCAGAAATTAGAAATCCCAAAACTGAACGCCAATACTTGTAAATAAATTTGATTACAAATTTTTTAATCTCCCTGTATCTACGCTTGAAATCAATCAAACGTTATATGTGTTATTTAATTTTTTTGTTATATTTTCCGTCGTCGATGGAAAACAAATTTTATGATATAACACATGTTACAAAACATTTTTATAAAATTTGTATAACATTTTATATAACTTTGTTATATAGCAATGTTACATAGGTATGGGCACAGTTTTCTATCGGGTGATAGAAAACTGCGATCATGCAAAACTACATCACTTGTTAATGCCACGGTCTACAGTAAGCACAAAATTCTGACCGTTTATCGTATTCATGAAATATAATAAACTATACTATATATAAATATTCCAGCTCAGAATCGTTTTTTTTTCAAATCTACCGCTGCTTTCAAATTCAAAATAATAATAAAAATCAAACTCTAATTTATTATGAATTATTTTCAGTATTGGTTAACCGTAAAAAATACATTTCGTCCCTCAAATAAATAAACCGTTATTTGAGTTGTGAATATCCTGTATATGAATAATATACGTAACTACGTATATAAAAAAAAATAAAAATCGATCGAAATCGTATAATTTTATACAACACCGTCGTGCCAGTATATTATATTATATATAATCGAACGTTCTTGTACACATTCAGAGTCGGTATTATTTACTCTATTATTGCAGTCATATACCGCATTGGATTAAACACAATCAAAAGTAATAAAAAAAAATATCGCTTTTTTTTATTATTTATAATATTATAAAAGCTTATGAGAAAAGTGTGGTGAAACGTTTGACGGGTAGGGTTCGTAAGGACGAGGGAATAAAACGTCCCGTTTTTTTTCTCCTGGAGGGGTTTTGCGTAGGTACCGGTGTGCAGCTAGTGGGCAAAAATAGAGTTTAAAAAGTTTCGCTGGAAAACTCACAAATCGAATTGTTCGATCCGGAACGGTGCGAGGACGACTCGTAAAATACACGTGAATAATACAGCGGGCCAGAAAGATCAGGCGCGTACAGAAAGTTTAAACGATCGCAGACTTGGACGATTTAGATAAGCGATATAGGATTTTTGACCTCGGTGGTCCATCATCAATACCGTGTAGAACGTGTCCTTGCCCGTTGCCTGGAGTAATAAAACGCATTGTATATTATTGCTAGAAACGTTTTATTACTGTAGCGTACACGCAATTCGTGTTCGAATAGTATACGTTTGAATTATGTTGTATGACTCCATCACAACGTTATTATTATCGTGTACGTATAAATCGCTTGTGCACTACGACACATTTAATTGTGCAATACGAAGATTTAAAAAAAAAAAACGTGTAGTATACGAACACAAAAAGCGTGGTGTACGATAAATTTTAATAAAATATAAAATTTTACTAATGTAGTGTGATGACTTGATTGCATTATACGCGTGATGCGTATTGTCCAGTGGTCTCGAACCGCAGGATTTCAAAGCGATTGATCACAAACAAAAAAAAATAATAAAAATGATTTTCGAAAAGTAGAGTTTATTCCCGTCGTTTTACTCGGATTAAAAAAAAAAAACTCCATAACACGAAATTTTAGGCTCAGGTTTTTTTTTAAAATATATATTGTACTATCGATAGTTTTAAACATTCGAAATAAAGGCTGTGTTTTCGAGAATTATTGTTCCGAGTCGATTATAATAACGGACAGTGACTAATCGCACGGTTTTCCTACTTCAAGCATACTATACGCGTTTTTTTTTTTAATATTTCATAGTAGCCGCGTAAAAACCGTATATAATAATATAATGTCTTCAAATCGAGCCGTTAAAATACGAATTTATTATATTTATTTTAACGCGTCCGAAAAGAAATGAAATACTTAACACTTTTTCGAAAAAAAAGAAAAACTTACGATTGCTATTAACATTATTTTTACACCGAGAACCACGTGCCGGTGTGCCCGCGTACAGAACCTCAGTAAATCCATAATGAATATCGCGTTATAGGGGAAAGAGCGTATACGTCGCTGCAATAATAAAAAGTTCGTGCAAAACAGAAATATTGTATATACGTCAAACTAAAAGTTACCCTCACACAAGACCGTCATTAAAAAAGTTTAAATAAATATACGTATATATATAATAATATCTATTTTCATTTTTCCTTTCTAAATTACTATGTGTACACACCTATATGAATAATAATATATGTGTGCGTGTACTACGCATAGTGTTTTTTTTTTATTATTATTAAAACGAGAAAACTTTTTTTTTCTTCTATTGTTTGATTTCGCGCGATGGAAAAATATTAATAATTATAAAAAAAAATAATAATAATAATTTACCGAAACTTGTAGCCATTTTTTTTTTTTAATTCTCGTATTTCAATCGGAAAATATTCGTTAAACTTTTTTTTTTATCGTATAAAAAAGTAAAAACACACATTAGGTTATCGTAGGAAATTCATTTTTCAGTAATGACCCAGTCTATTCGTAATAAATATACGTATATTGAAGATTATTAATTTGGATGTAAACACAATAGAATAATGACACAAAACTAGGAACGTATATATATATATATTATTGCGATGGACTTGCAATATTTTCGTAGCTATATAGTAATACGCGTTTCTGTAAAAAAAAAAAAAAAAATTGTAATCGAATTCAAAATACCTGACTGAAATCGTATACAGTAATATACAATATAGGTATACTGACTATATAATATATGAAAGTGGATTAGCATTTCGATTTCTAGGACGCATATTCAAGTATAGTAATATCTGCAGCGCGAATGTCGTTAATAGTGATAGCGTATTATTATTACTATTATTACAATTGCGCATATATATATATATATATGTACACCGAGTCACAATGGAACGAAGAGGATTTCGAGATTTAAGTTATGGTTAGATTAATTTAGTTTTGGTATTTGCATATCGTTGATAGTATTATTGCTCGTGGCGTATAATGAACCTCGCTAAGAGCCAATGGAAATTATCATCTATAATGACGTTTCATTTTATAAGTACAACGCGTATAATCAATATTTATTAGCGATATATTTCACGTTTATTAATATAGTTTAGTGTCGGATATAATATTTTGGTAGACGGCGCGCAATCTTTCGACATTAATTACTATTATATTATATAAATCAAAACCGTTCTTAAACGCGCGAATAGTGTATAAACTCGCGTACGATTATTTTGATAATATTATAAAATACGAAAACTGCGTAATACGCTCGTGTATTATTTGTTTTATATATATAACGAAACACAATGTGAACGATTTTTACTTGAAATCAAAATGATTCGTGCGTGTTTTATTTTTTGTCATTAAAATAAACGAATTTTTTAAAAAAAACTAAACGTTATATAAATAAAACAGATCATGTGTACGCGCGTTAAAAACTTCTGAACTTCAAATTGCGCATTGATCAATAATATGTTTCGTAATTTTTTCAGATTCTGAGCGGAGCGAGGAATGTATCGGTTTTACAATGACGTGTTTTTTTTTTGTGTCTGTACCCAAAAATTCTACCAGAAGGAGTGCTCCGATCTATTTTCGTGTTGCTAGCGCCTTTTCTGATTGAAAACCGCATCGAGTTTGTATTTTAAACAGGTCATTTTTCGATTTTCTCAATACTCTTTTTTTGAAAAGTCAGAAAAAACTATCGAAAACTACGTAAAAACGCTGAAAACGCAATTTCGTCTTAATCGATTGTCGTTTATTTATCACGCCGAAGCTGCGCTGGGAATCGTTTTATCGAATGCAACGATTCACCGTTGGTTTCAAATTCGTAATAAAAACAAAACTCAAAAATCCTTTGTCCGAGTAATTCACTTGAGCCGACGATATGCACAACACGCCGCGGCTCGCTACCTTTTTTTTTTTTTGTGTGTACTATTCGATTCGATAAAATTTGATTTCGCGATAAGAGTGCACAGTTGTTAGCGAATTTTAAGGTGCAAAAAAAAAACTACCCAATTTAAAATATTAAGATTAAACGCGTAACCGAACACCCGGGTTTTGTCGGTATAATAATAATAATAATATATAGGACGGCCGGAACAAATAATTTATTAGCCTGCGCATTATAAAAACTACACAGCTGCGGACGTCGATAACGAAGTCCAACCGGTGGTTGCGTGTGCGACGCACCTAACGAACGCGGCCCGTTGTGTAAAATATAACGGAAAGTTTCGGGTCGAAAATTTGTTGAAAAAAGTTTTTGTTTTCCGAATATCGGCAGGAAAAAAAATATATATATCAAAACGAAAATCCGAAAAGATACCCGGGGAACCGTTGTAAAACAATTTTTTTTTTTTTTTATTGAGTTCGGCATAAAATGTATTTATATACGTGTGCGTGTATGCACACACACACCAGCCGTACCTGTCGGCGGGTTCCCTCGGGACTCTGTTCCCGAATATTAGCTGCCGTACTGCGCAGCGCGATCATTTTTTTTTTGCTAAATATTTCCACCGGATGACATTATTGTATTGAAACGAATTTTTTCGGAGGTGCCTACTGAATACACGTTTTGTGTTTTGTTTTTAACTGTCTTTATGTGTCGAAACGACTTTTAAAAAAAAATCGGCCGTTCCGAATAAAAATAGGTGTTGCCATTTAAAATTAGAAAACGCGAGTTTCGGTGATTTTTACCGTCGCGACGCTTCAAAAAAAAAAAACTATTGAGAAAATCGAAAAATGACCTGTTTTTGGTAGAATTTATGGGTACAGACATAAACACACATCCTCGCTCCGTTTAGAATGTAAAATTTTGAACATTTCACAAAACGTGTAATACGTTACCCCCTAGGCACACATTTCATTTCAAATACAACGTCGTCCGACCGAAATATTCGACTGAACCTGAGAACACACACACTTTATATGTGATGGTAGTGCACTCAGACGCGGATGGGTTCCAAAACCTTTCAAGGTTCCAAAGGGGAAAAAAATCCAAGTCAGTGCCGTCGTGGTATTCTCGTTACGTCGATTATCGCGCGGGTGATAATGAATAACGTATAATTATTAATTCTGGATCTTTTAGACGTTTCTATTAATATTTAACAATAATAAATTAAACGATTTACAGCTCCGTTTTATATCTGTTTTCTAAAGTTATTTGTAAAAAATTAAAATAAGTTTCAAAACCAAAACGTACCCGTATAATAGTATACCGACGACGTAACACTGTTGGTTTTTAATTATTACTATAGTTGGTAAATACTGTTCAAATTAAAAATATATATTATCCTAAGACTTATAGGACGTGTATTAAAATATAATGCCCTCCCCCGCCCAAATTGATACTCTGAATCCGCGCGCCCGAGTGCTGCATCTTGGCCAATTTCAGCGTTTGGTTTACAAAACGACTCTAAAATGCAGGAGAATTCCGGCGAGGATAATGTGTTATTCGCGACCTGCACTATTCTCCGCGGTTCTTTCTATAAATATACAACAACAAGACAAAGTCGCCGCATTCCACATCGAATTTAGTCCTCCTGCTCTCTCTCTCTCTCTCTCTTTTTTTTCTGCAGAGAACAACGCGATTTCGTATTATACTGCCGCGTCGCGTCTCTTCTTCTCTCTCGTGTGTAAACAAATTCTCCCGTCGTCGTCTTTTGTCCGCCGCGCACCGGATTTCCCACGACGGCAACAACCGGTAATACAATACACACACACAATTAAAGCGAGTGGAGACTTAATGGCGGAGAAAAGTTGTCGGGAACGCCGCACAGCCGTCGCGACACCGGGAAACGCGGCCATCCATGTATCCTCCTTTGGGATCATGCAGTTTCACCCCCGCGAAGACTATTCGGAGCGAACGGAGTTTGTACCGCTAACGGCACTGCGCGTTGCGACCGACAAACGTTTTGTGTTTAAACCGGATTTCTCGACCTGGATTTGTGTCGAGCTTCTTCTCTCTCTATATATATATATATATATATATATATATGTATATAGGCTTCTTCTGCGCCCGGGAAGTGCCTTTAATAATAATAATTAACGCGAATTCGCTAAAACCGCGAACAAACCATTCCGACAGCCCGGTCCCTTATTGTTTCGCTCGCCCATCGTTGTTCCCCCCACAGCAGTCCTCTTTTTTCCGACACGGCTCCTTATAATTCAAATCCTCTTTGCCGCGGCGTTCGAACGACGCGAATTCGTGAAACGAGTCTTCGGCGAAACGGAGGCGTTTGCGCCCCGACTTCGGGTTTTGTGCGGGCCCGTCGATTTCTTTCAAAGCACACTTATATTTTAATGTATGATTGATACATTTTTTTTTTCAACCTTCGGATGACCGTACAGCTCAACACCAGTGGCGACCACAGGGAAAAAAATTATCAAAATATAAATTACCTACACAAGGGTTTAATGTCGTCTCACGAATCTGTTTAATAAGGACAGAAAAAAATATAGGTAATCGAATAAGAACTGCAAATTTCTTTGTTCCATACACAAACCGTTCAAACGATCTTCACCCGTAGTCGAACGAAGTCGGTATATACTAAAAGATCTTTCTATCGTGTACGTCGTTGGATGCAGTGATTTTCAGTACTTGAAAAATAGCAAGACAACACTCACAATGAGTCGTCAATAAATCGACAAACGAAATCTCATCACGTTGGGATTCAACAATATTTTTATCGATCCATTACTGATACCAAATAGAAGATTCTTCCAAAGTAATACTTTTAATTTGATCGTATAGTAATTAAAAATACTGAAATCGTGATAACGGATCTTTGCAAATGTGCGGAAAGTATAAATCCGGAATTATCTTGTGTTCCATGATGACATTCGTGTTGTCAGTGTATTATTATTATTATATTATACTCGCCCAGACAAGTCTAAGCGAGCTACGCTCTTTTAAACACTTTCACTCGCTCGCTTCGCGAACTCCTGCCGGAACTTCAGCTAAAAATATCCATTGATTTGTTCTGAAAAACCACCTGCAGTTACTGGAGTGCGCACGTTTGGTTTTTGATAACAATACACTGATAACACACCGACATCACAAATGTCAGGCGGGAAATTTAAAATCGACCAAACGGACCCCAGAACGCTTATATAATATGCAAGCCGGTTTAAGTCGGAAATCGAGTGTTTTTTTCTTTTCTAGCTTGTACGCAATGTCGTAGTACGGAACGCGTTATAAATTTGGAACAGAGAAAAGTGGCGGCGGTGTTCGGTGGCGGGTCACCGGAGATTTACTACGAAATAAGTAAATATAGCGACTCGATAAAATACGGAACAATAGTGGTCAGCTAATTCACCATTCATTGGTCCCAGACCAGCCGTTATAACCCATATAATAATATATATAGCGCCATCGCGCGCCGTGTAGTGTACTCCTATAAATGCGCTATACGGAGTTGGGATTATTGTCCAGATAGGGCGTAGACAGTCGATAAATACGTGATATTTATGCTCGAAATAATTCGTTTTCGAATTCAACGACTTCGAAGAGTGTTCTCGAGTAGGTACTCTGATCTATTCGTATGAGTGTACGACGCGTATACACTAGATAATTATTAGAGAGTCAACTAATAAAGGACGTTTAAGCGTATATAAACCGACGTTTATATTATAAACGACCAGATTTGATTTACAACGTTTCAAATTCTACAGTTCAATAAATTAAATATTCATAAGGCCGTTCCCGAAACCGGGAATTAAGCGCAGTAGTACTGCGCTTGCCAGGGGGATACCAAAGTCCATAATAAATCAATTATCTAAATATAACCGATTACTATACAATTTGTTTAATATATTTATAAAAAAAAATGTTCGACATATTTTTTTATACGAATTTAAATATTAAAATAACTTACACCGCGTGCGTGTACAATAGTGAACATTGCTAAGTGGTTTTACGCGATAATCTGCGAATGGTTTATAAAGCTATATACTCGTATATACATAAAATGCGATATGAACAACAAATTCTTTTGACAGGTTTTCAAATGGTGTTTCACCTCGAGATATTCGTGAAAACTTTATTATTACAGATATCGACTTTTGAAGCGTATATAGTTCAACGAGAAACGTTTTAAATTTTCTTTTCGATTATGTATACTCACAATAATAACTATAACCTCGAAAATCTGATACGAATAAAAAATAATCAAAATTTCCGACGAAAATATTTTCCTAAAAGAATTTTGATGATTATACGAATAGTGCAATTATATCGCGTTAAACTTATATATTATTCATTATACTTATTAATGTTATAATGAGCTTAACGAACCAATTTTTTTTTTTTGCGCTAACATATATTACAATTTAGTTAAGAAAATATATTTTAATTTATAATTTGGTTTAGACGCTAGATATACGGATAAGATAAGTTTTCGGTTTAAATTAAACTTTCCGAAATCTCTTGACATTAACCTGAAAGACATTTTCTTTTTGTAAAAACTTTGCCCATAAACCTTTTCTTTTAACCGTATAACAACATAAGCATAATTTCGCTGCTCTTTACTCGCTTGGTTTTTTTTTTATATATACTTCTAAACCACGCGAAACGGATATTTTAAACGTGTTATTATTTTTAATTCTATTAAGATGGTTTTTATGGAACTTAATCGACAGAATCCCTCCACCCCCCCAGGATACAACTTACCTTGGCGCACATGGATGACCATTAACAGAATAAGATCGGAAGTAGGAAGAACTAAAGAAAATATGCGCGAATTGGGTTTAACCACAGACGCGGACTGTGAGTGCAAACAACAAGACATTTATTGGAACGCCCAATACTACCGGCAAGAGGAGAGATCGTGGAATTTATAGGACGACAAGTAAAGGACAATGAAATAAAATTGCGGATTTCTGGGAGAAGAAGGGAATTTAAAACACTTGACCACTGACCGAAACGCGAAGAAGAAGGTAGAAATATTAATTTATTAAAATATTATCGGGAAACCGCGTATTATTCTCGTGTTGTTTATTAAAAAACAGGAGTATCTACACTGTATATGCAAATACATCGGTACGTGTATATGTCTTGTACATATCTCATTTATTTTTTACACGTGACAAAAAGTTACCTATAGCTTATTCCTCGTCTCCTCGTACCTATAGACATATCTATACATCTATAGTTATTTATAAGTATATATATAGATCGCGCTGCCATCGCTGTTCCAATGTGACTGGCAACGACGGTGTATAGAAGTGGTGGGGGGACCTGGCCGGGTGGTGAGTAGAGCCGGGTTCATGACGTCATGGTAACGCTCTCGGTGTCGCACAAATGTATAGAATGACCCCAGCCATAAGACGTATATACTCGTACATGTCAATAAAATAACGTGAGAAAAAAAATTTTTTTTTTAAGTATAAAATAAAAAAAAGTTAAATACATCATTACGTACAATAATATTTACTTAAATTTCTGCGATTCCCGTGTTATACTCGTAATATAATCATGGGTGATGTCTTAATATAATATAAGAATTGTTATCATATACCTGTAATATCGCTACATATCCCGTTGATTCTATCAATATATAGTTATGAAGATTTTTTTTTTTTAATAACATTTCTAAACGAAAAAATCGTATAAAATTTAAAGAAAAAAAATAACGCTGTTATAACAATAATACAATAAATTATCGTGAATAAAACTTAAAAACCCCCCCGTAATATATCGAGAACGGACGGAAAACGAGCATTAATTCGTCCGCATTAAAAAAAAAAAAAACGTAACAAGGCAAACACATATTTTATGATCTTCTGCGCGCGTATATGTATATAAACGTGCACGACGGGCGATATTTGAATAATACGATAAAAAAAAAATAAAAATAAAAAATGGGGAAAAAAACGGGAGTATCCGGTGTTTTCTATATACTGCAAAAGAGGCCACGCATAATGTTCGGTATTATGCCGCCGAATAAGAATAATCCCTAGGCCCACATATATATATATATATATATGTATACGAGTGTGTATGTATAGTAATATATGCGTGTGAATTTAGCCGGTATGCGCGTCGTGGGATAAGAAAAATAAGTGCGCGTGAAACTTTAAATATTTGCCCATTACAAAACTCCTTCGAAAGGAGTAAAATGTATACACATATATAAGAATAGCACGAAAACAGTACTGTTACGTACGGATATATACGCCAGTCCATGTGCTAACTATATACACACTCATCACTACTGCAGTACACCGTTCGAGTACATCATAATAATAACACCACCAGACGAGTATTTTATTGGCACGGAGAGAACGCGAGCAATTTCGGTTTATTTATTCGTCTTATCCCCGGACCTGGACCCGTTCGCGCGACCTGGTGTTATCCTATTGGTACGTAGTCATGGGTTAGTTAGTGGTAGCTTCGCTTCGTCAACCCGTGTTTTATATAATAATAATAATAATAATATGCCGCCGGGGGTTTGCAGTGCTGTGCTGTGCGCCGCGCACTTTAGATAAGAATATATATGCGTCATATATGTATACAGCAAACTGCTGTGACGCGTAATAGAGCCGACCGCGCCCGAATAAGTATACATTATATATGCGCGAAAATAAAATGTAAATTACCACCGAAACGTATACTGCAGCGTATAGAAAACACGAATAGGCCTCTGTCAATAAATTGAATTCAGTCGATTGCTTCGTTTTTTTTCCCCCATTCAAATTTACCCGTACGAATAATATATACAAAATTATTTTAAAACCATATATAGGCGCGCGAAAATTAGTAATTTTCTCTCGTTCCGTTTTCACACGTTAGCCTATATACGATTTGTTATTTAAATCGTGTTTTAATTACATGTTTTTTTACGAATAAACGTTAATACGTATAACGATAATATTTAAACGACATTTTCCGGTTTGATGTTATGAAAAAAAAAAATTACAGTAAAACCTCCCAATAGCGGACGGGTTTTTTTGAAAACGGGAACATTTCCATTGCCTTTTAACGGGAAAACCTCCGAATAGCGGACTGTCTGAATAGCGAAAACCAGCCGTATTAATCTTAATTTTAAAATAATGACAAAACGCATTCGGGACCAGCAATACGGGTAAAGGCTAGACGGATCGCTGTGATTCATGGATCAAATGGCTTCAAAGCTTCGAACGGGCAGCTTGAAAAATTCCGAAAACGCCATAACATTTCTTTTAAATATTGATCTGTGCGGGGGAATCGTCAGCCGTCGATAGAACAGCTGTTGATGACTGAAAAACAAAATTACCGAACATAATCGAAAAATATTCAGAGCGAGATACCTTCAATTTTTTTTTTTTTTTTTGTTATATAAACGTATATGTATTAAATTATAGGCATTATTACCATAAATATTTTAACGATTATCGTTTAAATACATTTAATAACATTATAATTTAATTTAACCGATCGCATATTATGTTCTCATTTACATTTCTACATTTACCCGTAATGAATTTCAAACATTTACTCCCTCCGAATAGCGGACAAAATTTCGGTGACAGAGAGTGTCCGCTATTCAGAGGTTTCACTGCAGATAACAAAACTTTGGGCGACCGATTGACAACAAAATATTATCATAACGTAAAATAAATTTAATTTAAACGGTGTTGAATTAGATCGTATATGTACCGATAGATAATAAAAAAAATAAAACTATAAATTTATACTTGTAAATAATAAATACACGCGTAATTTATATGATGAATAAGCCAAATAGTATTATGAAAATTAAAGAAATATATGAGTTGTTGTAATAAATTTATTATATATACACTGGTTTCGATAAAAAGTCGTCGTCGAGTATCAAGCAAAAAAGAAAAGTACTATAACTAGAATAAAGAATGAAAATGAACAAATACATAAAGAAAATAACAAAAAAATAAATATATATATAGAGTTTAAAAACAAAAAATAATTGTTAATAATGTACACAGTATACGTACATTTAAACAATTAAATCGAAAGAAAATATTATAATATCGTACCTAATTCTAATATTTATAATTTGAAAAAAACCTCCCGGTTTTTAAAATGACGTATTAATAATAATACGTTTTAAAACGTTACAAACGTAACAAAAATAAAAAAGCTGAGTACATGAACGATATAAATTTCATAAATAAATTACTTCTAATTTTTTTTATTATTATCATTACTTATTAGTATAGTGAAATATGTGTGTGTGTGTTTTTAAGTTTGTTAAAAATTGATTGAATAAAATATATCCCGGTTATATAATTACGTCAATATATATTATATATATATATATACTCGTATGTGTGTGTGTGTGTGTGTGTGTATGTGTTAATCGAACAACAAGTAAACTCGCAAATCATATAATATATTGAAAATGCGTAAAGTATAAAATAATACTAAAACAATAAATATCGTTTAATTACTGCAGCAGGGCGGGTATTATCTATATATATATATATATATATATAGGTATTGTAATAATTACATCGAAAATGTGTTTACCGTTTATTTCGAGTGTAAAAAAAAAAAAAAATACCGTGTAATAAAACAGCTTTTGCACATAAACTGAGAGAGTTCTCAATATTGATCCACACCAATAATACTGAAATTATTCAAAAACTCCCTATAAATATGAAAATCATTCGATTTCTTGTATATTATATTATTATACCGCGAGCATATAATATACAAAAATAACGTAATATATCTTTATATACGTTATTGGATTTTTATCAAGCTTATTGAATCGTATGCGTGCGCCTACAAAGTATATTCTGAACTTGAAAATTATCAAATTCCGAAATCGTGATAAAATAAATTAAAAGTTATCATGTCTCAATATGTACCTACATGTGGCGTGATATACGCTAAGATTCGCCAAATTAAAGTGTAGTCTATACACGTATAACATATCGCTATATATTAACGTTTTCAGTTGTCCACACGCATAAATCCTCAGTGAATCGTCTAAGCGAAACGTCTTATTTAAACAAATATAGGAATAATTTATGTTGTTCTAATAATAATATAATTATTATTATTTTGATTAACGAAATAAATTGCAGTTCAGTGTACCGAAGATAATAACACGCGACTACTGATGTTTAAGTCGATAATCTATGTTGTGCATACACGTGTTTATATAGGGATACTGCAGCTTTCGTCGGAATCTATTAATCCGTATAAACATTTACGGTGTACACGTTACAATAAACCCTTCTCGTCTATTGACTGATGCGCGTAACAATTAAAACCGTACACGACGTGTCCTATATTATATAAGATATCAAAACACACTACATATATATATATATATATATATACATTTGAATATGATTGAGACACTTGTGACTTGTTTACACTAATATTATGAAAGCCAAAATCACAAAATAATATACACTTTTTACCACGTATACATAGATAATACATGATGGATAGGCCATGTGTATACAATATGTGTAGCGGGCAGCGTTCCTGAATATAATGAAGAGAGATAGCAATATTAAAACCATATCTTCAATCCTACTAAGCAAGAAATTATTTTTTGTTCCATGAAATAATAATTTGTTCCATGGAATAATAATTGAAAAATAGTATATTTTGTTTTTAACGTATCGGTAATCTAAATATTTGCTGAGTGAGACAGAAGATTCGGGAACGTCTAATAACGAATATGGCCCATCCATTACGTATTATCTATGCACGTATATACGTATTTCGACAACAAAGTTGTCATCATCAGCGCGAACCTCATACAAAAACCTTTATACATAGGCGAACCTAGAGTTTTACGTTTGAGTGTACCCGGCCTTTTTTGTAGTTATTTTTTTATAATACAGAGGTGAGGCTATAAACAAATTCACCCGTTGTATGCATTATTTTTAGCTCATAATTTTCTTCCATACACTAAAGTCAAAATATTTGAAGTATCCAACACTTGTTTACTAACCAATACTATAACCTATTGTATAATATATATTTTTTTACTTTTGGGTGTGCCTTGGCACACCCGGCACACCCCGTAGATCCGCCTATGCCTTTATACTATATTACACATCCGTATTTATACAGTTCATATCCAATGACGTCAAAAATTTGTAAAAAATGTAAATAATTACATAAGGAATTAAATATAAGAGAAGCAATAGAAGTGTCAAAAAATAAAAATAATTTGTTAAACTGGGACTCGAGTCCCTTACGAAATTCGTTACTAAAATTAATGTAAACCAGATGGCGCCGGCATAGAATTGCGGTAGGGCGTGGTCGATGACTCGCGATTGGCTGCCGTGTTATTTTTGTGACGTCATTGGATATGAACTGTATAAATATGGGTGAATATAGTATAACGGTTTTAGTATGTGATACGCGCTGATGATGAAAACGTTGTTGTCGAAATACGCGTATACGTGGTAAAAAGTGTATATTATTTTGTGATTTTTGGGTTTCATAATATTAGTATCTATGTATATTGTGGTTCCGAATAGACAATTAAGAAATTGTAAGTATAATATTTTTAAAAAAAATCTAACAATTCAAACATTTTTTTTTTTTAAAGAGCTATACTACTCCTGCGTTTCAGTATAAATTTTTATTATTATGTAATAACGATATTTATAAAAAAAAAAAACTGTTTTCATAGCAGGATTTCCAAATTTTTAACAATATGTACACAGAGGAAAATTTTATCGGCGTCCTATGGTAAAAAATGATTTTCATACATAACACGGCTTAACAGTGTTTGATTAATAAATGAAGAACTAAAAAAAAAACGAACATTTACAAACTTAATTTGTATTTACGTTAGATATAAAAATATTAAAAACACGACTACGACATACAAAGTTTTCCTTCGTTTATATTATATAATGTAAAAACTATTCGAGAATACTTGTCCCCTCGCACAATAAGTTATATGCCCGAATTACGTGTGACGTCCTCTTAATCGCGGAAATTTAATTTTCCTTTTGTTTTCCGTGTCGTAATATTTTCCGTACTGTGTAATATCGTAAACACAATATCAATTCATCCGCGTAGAAATGTATACGTTTATGTAAAAACATAAAATACCGTGTACTGCACACGTGTAAAACGATATCGTACAAGAATAATATTTTATATAAATACGATTTCCTTGACATAAAATTCGGTCGAAATGAACGTTTCCCCTGTCTCCGATAAATAAGACAAAACGCAGTAAAATAAAGAAATTAAATTATATAATATATATAATGTGTACGCTTGTAAGGAATCGCGTCAGGATCGGATGGAATGTTTTATGATTTATATTATACGTTCTTAAAAACGTCGTATACATTTAGTATACTAAATGTGTAAATAAATAACTCCGATACACGTATTATACATCTATTAAAATACTATCTAATGAACGTGAATTGAAATTATATTGCTTATACGACGTGTGCACGTGTACACAGGTACGTAATATATGACAACCGTATGATATATCACGCTTTCGTGCACGCTCCGCGAATCGGGATTTCATACATCAGACGCAATAAAATTTTGCGCGTATAACGCTATAAAACATTGAACGGGTTACTGTAATTTACATGTTACCGTATTAGTTTTTGCCACAACAATTTTATGGTAACTCATAGACGAATGCGATCTGCGTACTGCAGCGGAACTACGATAGTGCCCAGTGGCGTATTTACAGGAGGGGTCCAGGATCTCAACCCCCCAGAACCAAAAAAAAATGTTCAAAAGTCATAAATGACTTGCTATATATATTATAGCCTATAGGTAAAGACAGTGGCGTATTTACGGGGGGGGGTCCAGGGGTAATGGACCCCCCCCCAAAACCAAAAAAAAAGATTATCCAAAGGTATTTTTTATTAAATACCTTATATCAATATATCCTGTTGGAATTTTCAAAAAAAAAAAAATTTGGACCCCCCTCAGAAAAAAGTTGAAAGTGATAGTGCCTATACGAGTCCTACAACCGTACGTGGTGTTTTCGACAACAGATCGTCTTTAAACCATTATGAATTAACACCTGAAACCTTTAATAGAAATTAAATGTCGACAATGTTTCATTCGGCTAGTAATAAAAATAGAAAGACGGTTTAATTCGATTAATTTATTGATATTATTGTAATGACAACAGCTACTCGTATATAATAATGAGCTGTTCGTTTCTCGATACACGATTCATGCGAAATTTTAAACAATCCGTTCTATATAATATATTATAAAAGACGACGAAAATGAATCTTAACCATATTTTTTTGTTCGGCACTAACGTTGTATGTAATGACGATAGAATCGCCGAGTATATTTTTAATAAACCGCCGTTTGATTTCAATATTTTCTTCACGTGATAAAAAAATGAAGCGAAATCGCCACATCGCCATGGTAAAATTGTATACGCGTTGAACGAATACTCTTTCCCGAGACAATGTGCGCGGCGTATTATTATTATATTTTTCTCTGTAAAACGAATTGAGGGGACGCGATGGATTTTATCGATTCCGTTTTTTTTAAAAGGGCGGTAATTTTTTTATACGTTTCTCGGCAGCGAAACGAACAAACGGTTTTATAAAAAATTCTACGTCGAATTTCGGTATTATTATTATTAAAATACGATATTCACGTCGGATACGATAATATTTACCCGCGGTTTGTTATTGCTACTATATAAATAGTCAGTGCTCGAATTGGAAAAATAAAAGAAAGGGTATACTAAAAAAAATTAGCGTCCTTTCAATGAGATTAAATTCAACCTGACTCGCTGAGAGCCAAGCCCCCCAAGCCCCAACCATTCATCTTCATCAAATTATTACAATATATATTATATCAATAATATATACCAACAATTACACGACGAATATATTTTTTTTTTGAAACTTTATTAACACATAAAAATTAATAATTACATTAAAATGTACTCCAGCTAATTTGATATCTAATTCATCTTATAAATGACATTCCACAACTGTTGGTAACCGTGATTTATTTCTGTATTTTCCCTTTTATGACAACATTCTTCTTTAATATTTCCTCTGCGCGTCCAACACAATATGCGTTGTTGGTTTAAACTTTCGTACTAGAGGTCCAATACGATTTCAATATTCTTGTTACGAATTATCCGTTAAATAGTTTTTTTTATTATCTTATTCAACGCAACTTTACAAAATCAAAATTTCAATATTATTTTAACGAAATAACACGTTCCGTTCGCCCGCGGTTCTAATGAAAATAATTTGAAACGGGGGCTTTCAAAATATCAAAAAAATTAAAGAGGAGCACCGTCCCCCTACGTCGTCCCCACCATTTCGAGCACTGTGTGCAGTATAATTTTGGATTTCGTGTATTATTGTATATTATACCGCGATCTTGAGTCAAAACGAATCTTAATACGGAATCGATTTTAATCAGAGAATTCGAGCACTGCGGATTATCTTAATACGTATACGAAATACTTACGTGTTCCGAAAACTAATCAGTTTTCCGAAAATCATTTCGACACTTTAATTCGACCAAATCGCGAGTGTGTACGAAGATTTTTTTTTTTGGATTTTCTACGGAGTCTATAATATTTCCGTATGCGCGTATAAACAAATACTTATACACACTTTGTTCGTCTTGGATAATACGGAACGGGTGTAATGTGTATAGGTACAACTCGAAAAAGAAAAACGACACGCGCGCATAAACACAAAAGCGAAGCCGAGAAAATTTTTAATTAAACTCGCGAATTAAACACACAAACTAACTCTATGCGAACGACTCACACGAAAATACGTTTCGTACTCTTATAAATATATACGGTACAGGTATAGTGTGGCGTCGTGTACCCCTGTATACTTTATTAAACAGGAACTTCTGCAGAACACAATATAATATTATAATACCTGAGACTCAAACACGAGGTAACTGACAAAAAAGCGCGCGTTGGCTATGACATTTATGTTTGTTTACACGAATGTATAGTATAACAACGACCGGTAGAGGAATTTTCAGGAAAATGGGTGTGACCTACTTGTACTGCGCGAGTACGTCGCCTAATAAATGTATAATTACTTGAAAAAAAATGGAAGAGTTTTCTGGGGGAATTCGGTATTCGTATATTTAAATTTGTCTCGTCAATTCGTTTCGAAACAATAAAAACCCCCCTCTCGTTCCGTTTTTAACATCGTTCGGATATTCAAGCCTTTTACACAACTATGTTTAACGTATAAATAAAATTTAAAAAAAAGGTAGCGAGCCGCTGGGTGTTATGAATGTTGTTGTTATCACTATAAATTTGAAAGCAATGCGATAAAATCGTTGCGTTCGATAAAACGATTCCGAGCGGAGCTTCGGCGTAATATTTTAAGTTTATATATTAGTGTATATAAAACGAACCCTTTTTACGAATTAAAAATACCTCAAAAACCTATATAATCGCTATAAATGGTCCGAAATTAAAACGAACATTTTTTTTCTTTTACATTCTTTTTTTCCTTAATATAATATAATGTTACCGTATTTGATGAATATTTCGAGTTTCTATAACCATATTGGTTTCGAAATTATACGAGGAACGACGAAATCGCGTTTTTACCGTTTTCGCGTAATTTTTCGATAGTTTTTTTCTGACGTTAAAAAAAAAGTGTTGAGAAAATCGAAAAATGACCCGTTTAAAGTACCAAATAGATGTAATTTGTTACCGAAAACCGTAAAGATCGAAGCATTTGGTAGAATTGTTGGGTACAGACATATCAAAAAAAATAATAATAACACGTCATATTGTGAACCCAATACATTCCTCGCTCCGCTCAGAATCTATAAATCGTTTTGTTTGGACGTGTTCAAAACGATTCGTAAAAAACTACAAAGAAAACGTGATTTTTTTTAAAAATTACGACTATATTATGTTATAGTAAAAACGCGATGCGTTTATTTTAACAGATTTGACAAAAAAAAAAAACTAACCGTCGATTCTACATTTGATAAACGAACGAAACCTAAAACGTGCAAAATAATCAAACAACCGAATGCCGTTCTTTCTTCTGTTCCCGAGTTAAAATCTACTGCACCTTTTGCGATATCGTACCGAACTTTGCATCGACATTCTTTGAACCCTCGAGCACGTCATGGACAATCTATAATTTTCTTATCACATCTCGTTGTCGAATATATGTAGAAGAAAACCAAATATCTTGGCCGTGCGTCCGTATCCGTGACGATTAATTTATTGTCTTTCGTTGAATTCAAAGTTTCTTTATCGTAATCAATAACTTTTTACTTCGCTTTTACGTTCCACTCTTTTTTCGAGATAAGATACGAGTACGTCTTGAATAATATAAACAATTTGATTACGGAAAAAACGAAGTTCTACCAGTCGTGGAACATCCGTTTAACGTCGGGGAAAAAAAAAACTAAATACATCATCGAAAAACATTTTTTTACATTTCTGTATTCTCGTTGCAGTGGTTCTCATCCGATGTTCCGGAGCTAATAGTGTGCCGCAAAAACTGGCTGTAGATGTGCCATACTATAGTAAAATTGTCCTTAGTACTAAGCGTACTCGATATTTTCGTCGTCGATAAAACACAATTTATTAATAGCAATAAGCCAAAATAATTCTAGGACAGTAAATCCGTACTTCAAACAATCGAATTTAACGCGTAGGGATTTTTACAAGTGGAACACGGTGGATCTATTAAACGCTTTTATTACACTGGCAAAACAAATTGACACAAATTTAACGCGTAACCGTTACTCTTTACATCGCCGTGCACTTATTTCAAAGACAATTGTCACAAGAATTAAAAGCTGTACGAGATCAAACTAGTTTTTTTGTTTTTAAACTAGGATTGGATACAGAATACGGTGAAATCACAAAAAATGAACAAAACCAAATATTACAGTTGACTTTTTTCTCGTGTGAGTTTTATATAAATATTATTAATATTTTACATTCTGAGCGGATCGAAAAAGCCTAGTGGTTTTCAAATGATGTTTTCTCCTTTTCTGCGCACTACTTCAGGATTTATAATACGCGCTTGATCCTGCAGTAGCAAACTGTATCTAGTTTGTAAGTTTTTCATTTTTCCATTTCTCCCGATACAATACTTTAACGCGCGTCACGAATAGTTTTCGATATCATATTGTTCCTAAAATGAATACTGCGATATCAAATACACCAAAAGTTCGCCATATATGCATTCTGTAAGATATGAAAGTCGTGGAATATAAATAATTTTCGCCGTGGTCTACGTCGTGTTTTATTATTTACTCGAGATCACAGGACATAAAAAACAACGTGCTTACAGTATCGATGTTAGCGCCAGAATCGGTTGTTTTACATCATGAAGTTGGTAACAAAAATTGAAAAACAGAAACGGAATGCATACGGAGGTTCACTACAGGAGGTCCGTATTACATATTATACGAGAATCATACGGAATGCGCGTTCCTTGTATTGAGTCCAATGGTCCCCGTATCGATCTCGGGAACGAGTGGAGTCGAGTGAAATTCGTACGAAACGATTGTCAATAATAATAATAATAATCGTTGACACCACGAACGACGTGGTCTAAACGGCGGCGGTCGACGACATAAACAATAATAAAAGTCGGTTCGAAGCGAAACGCGACCAGTGGCGAACCCTTCAATAAAATAATTGACTACATCTCATCGAAACCATATCCATTACCGTCGGTCGTCGTAATTTATTTACCAAACTCGAGAAACTTCCGAACGCGTATATAAGTAGTACGCGCGCGCGCGTGTATACGAAATGAACAAAACTCTGCGTAGTCATCACGTACATTTATATATATATATATATATAAACGCTATTCAAGACGCACTCTATGTATAAGTATACGCAACCCTCCCATTTTCGAGGACTAATATAATTTACCACTAACCGTTTTGACGGCCGAACCGTTCAGAAACACTAATAATAATATGTTTAAACATAAAAGTCAAAAATAAATGCAAAGAATAGACTAAAGCCGTGGTTAGGCAGATAAAGATTGACACCGTTCAAGCGAATGTCAAAATCGATAACGAACAAGTTGAACGCGTCGGTGAATTCTCGTGCCCGCGGGCAGCCCGATTACTAGCGACGACAGATCCGCAAGAGAAAAAAAATGGAAGACCGGCAATGCGGGACCAAGCAAGGTTTCGAAAGGATGAAGGCTCACAGATTGACGCTTAGGTATCAAGTCTACGAAGAAATTCATCGAAACCTACATTTGGAACATACTTTTTTTATGGCTGCTAAATATGAACAGTCGGGAAATATGAGACGGACGGAGATTAGAAGCCACGGGAATGCGGAGGCGTACGACAAGAAGTCGGGGGAAAAAAGAACGCTTATTCAATCGATCGAAGAAAAGTAAACATTTTGAGTAACCAGCTACGCTGAGGCACAACAACATCGTCACCAACGCTATACGGAATAGGAAGAGTACCGACCGGGAAAGAGATCGCAAACCGGGAAGGTCGCACGAAAATCAAATCTCGAAGATATCATGAACTTCGGTATCATCACACGAAGAGAACAGCATTGGACAGATATACGTATGGCGGTACGGACGAGGCCTTTTTTTTTTTAAGATAAAATGAACGCGTTTATCGCTGACGGGAGTACGGATTTAATCTCGCGTGTTTATAACGACAGACAATGAAAAAAAAAAAACGTTTTAAAAAAAGCAAAAGACTGTCCGTTCTATATACGTATACGCGTCGTGTGTACATACGTTTAAGAAACGTTGATACAAATACACACAGTATACTAAAAACACATTGTTTTTATATATAAACATTTATATTCGTATCCGGAGCAAATACTTCAGGACGTACCTACCTATATTACATTTACGTGCATATAGACAACGCGGTATATTTTGTGTTTGTTTGTCGTTACATCGCGACGCGAACGTTTTCCGACAAAAGCGAAAAGTTGCTCTCGATGCTTTTTCAAAGTAAAGTAAATTTGTTTATAGCGCATTACAGTTCAGTGCGCGCGTAAAAGGATAAAATCTTCTATAAAAGCTTTATATATTGAAATATATCCAAATGTATAAAACTAAGGTAAAAACCGAAAAAAAAAATAATACACGTCGGAAGTTTAAATTCCCGTGTAGCTACCCCCCCGCGTAATACAGAAATGATTGTTGTTGTTTTTTTTCTGCGCCATTTAAATATGCATTATGTATTATTCGACGAGTACGAATTACATACAATATCATATAATACTTTATCGCACAATATTGTAGTGTACAGTTTTTTCGTAAACGCTTTTAAAGCGGTCAATATTTAAGCGTTTAACAGTCGGACGTTTCTCGCACAAAACTACAGAAGGCCTCACTAAACAAAAACAATAATAAAGAAATAGAAATAACAATATTATAAAACATCAACTCTTTTTTTTCTCTTGTAAAAACATAATTTTACGCGATCATTTATTATACATTAAATACGATAAATTAAAGAACAGAAAAATATTGTAAGACTCGATCTGAATATATACGTATATATATTTGTTTTTATTATTCCACTGTACAATAATATGTAAATAATAAATAACGCAACTGATATTTTTGACGTGATATTCCTTTTCTCATTTCGGTACTATAAAAGAAATTAAACATTCATATATTCTGTATTATATGTAAAAGATAAAAAAAAAAAATATTTTAAAACACAAAGATGCTTTTAACAAAAGTTATATAAATATTTTAAACGAATGTCAGCAAATATAATGAAACTAAGGTAATACATATATATATATATATATTAAAAAAAATGTATAATGGAAATATATTGTGTTTAACTTCACGCATTTAGCCATATATTTTAATTAATAATAGTGATAATAAACTCAACAGGTTTTTACAACGATGCATTATTATTTTTAGCAAAAAAAAAAAAAAATTTTAATTTTTTAGCCAACTGAAGGTACTTTAAAATATTCGTATCGACAATAAATTTTGTCTCGGAATATTAAACTGACCTAATATCAAAATATATATAAATATATAAGTCAATTATTATTAGTGTTTTTTTCGAAACGGAAAAAATTATATCGTTGGATTACAACTATATTTCTCTGCAACAACATATATATATATATATATATATATAGTACGTATCCGGAGTGCTGGACACATTTTTCCTGAAGACAGAATTTTCTACATTAAATTATAAGATCATTATGTTTTCAAGCACCGCACGCTCTCCCGACGGTTCTGTTAAGCGCGATTGTTTTTACGCCTGAAAATGATTAATCGCATCATTAATCGTATTATCGGAAGTGATGCTCGAAATATTATGGGTCATGGCCGGATTTTTAAAAGTTTATTGCGTTTGTCTCGATAAATAATGGACCTATTCAATTTCGACGAACCAAAAGTTCAACTCTTACAATCAATTTCCGATCGACCGCGTTGTGGATTATTTTGACTACAACAAAATTTTGCTACACAAACATAGCAATAATAATAAAACTATCGTAAAGCTGTGCTCGTGTCTTGTCACCAAAATCTATAATTTTTTTTTTTTATTACAAGTTTACGAGCACAGTGACTCGAACATTAAAAAAAAACACACGATCGTTGTTAAATCGTCTGCAGCTATTGAATCTTTCGAAAATTAAAAACTAAGCCGATTTTTTAAAAATAACGAAATCGAGTGAAAACTTTTTTTATAAGAATGTGATGAACGGGTAATGGTGGTATTCTATTATAGTACGATGCTGCATGGATGAAAATTCGTCTCCAGAGAAGACCTGTAATATTTTAACGATTTCCCCGGGGCTGTTTTATTCATAAACGTTCGTTGACGAGGAATTTTTATCCAAGAATTTCACTCGGACATACCAGCTCTAACCGCGGTGGCAGCAGCCCAACGACGGCGCGGCGGATTAATATTCGAGTATAATAAACCCGTATGATTACGATGCCCGCGTATCTCGACTATTTTCATCCGCGTCTGCAGTCAGCAGCATCCGGTGGCGATGGCGGTGGTCGACGGCGGGCACACGACGTTTTTATCTTACCTACGTTTAGTTTTCGTGAAATATTATTATATTATTGACTGTAGTGTGCGAATAATTCCGTAAGCCCGCGAGGTCTCGGTTCGACTTTATCGTCTTTCTTCTATTTATTATTATTCTAGTACCTACCGCGGTTCTCTCAACTGGAGAGAATTGCCACCACGAGCAGGAATTCAGGTACTGCGCAGAGATGAGGAATATAGTCACTGCAGCAGGGGCGTAATTAAGGGGGATGAGGGGGATAGATCCCCCCAGAGCTTTTTTTTTTAATCATGTATAAAAAAAAATAACTAAAAACTGTCATCATCTATTGTAGAGTAAAAATTTTTCTTATTTTTTCCTATTTATCCCCCCCCCCCTCAGAACAAATTTCTAATTACGCCACTGCACTGCAGTCTATATTGTGTTTAGTAGTCGAATGCAAAATACTATATTGGAGAAGAAAAATTAAATACATTCGCCGCGTTTGAAGAAGTATTTTCTCCGTTTTCCAAGTGACATTTGTATACTGCCCGTGGAATCGTTAAAAATAACTGACGTTTCGGAACGTTTAACTGCCGCAGAGAACGAATTTGAACGTTGATTTCCAGAACTCGAGGGCGATTACTTGGATATTTACCCGTTCATACGTTATCAGCAGTTGAAAAAGTTCCGGACGTAGATCGGGATGAATTTTTTTTGGAATCGGAGACGGATTCGAGTGCAAACTCAATTGTTCGACGAAAAATCCTTAACGGAATTCTGGCCTTTGATGCTCAATTCTTATCGAAATGTGAGAGAAAAAGCCTCCAACGCGCATTAATTCCATTTGTGTCCACACGTCTTTGTGAACTACGCTTTAAGAAATATAAAAACAAAAGAAAGAAATCGATTGGACGTGTGTACGACGCATGCGTTCCGCGTATTCTTAAAAATTTCTCCACGCATTAAATACTCGAACGAAAACAGTAAATAGTAAGCAAATGGTCACAGGTTTTTTAATAAAACTTAAATAATATTATACGTATATCGTCAGTTTATTTAACTCGTAAAATTGTCTTATATAAAAATCAATAGGGTTATTGGAATGATTGAATCTGGCTGTTGATGAAAATGTTCGTGTTTATTGTTTGTAAATACTAAAAAACTGATACGACTAGAGGCCGCGTTCTGTACGTAAAAGATTTGAAATCACAAAAAATGTGTGGTACTGCGCTGTAAAAGAGTTTTCGTTATACTATATAACGCCGTAAAAAAAACACCGAATTCCCGCGGGAATATCGAGAATTACATTACAGAATAACTTTGACATCGGTGAAAACTCGTGTGTCTATTCCGAGAGTGCTCCGACTCATGCAATTATTATTCCGACGGTTATATAAATAGTATCAACGAGTGTAGAACTGCAGTAGACGCGTACGCTTACAGTTTGTGGAGCCACGACAAACGGTCCTAACCTGCTTTCCAATAATACTCCTATATCGTCCTTCCTTATAAATTCTCGTCTCCTTTGTACACTCTACTCGTGATAAACTTCGAAAACGAAATTTCTCTTTCATCCACGTTCGAATTTGGTTTTATTCGGTTTCCCGGTATTGTCCGTGACGTTTCCGTTTCTACACACCAGTTCCGGTTCCTTTGAAGTCCATCTACGTGTTCGCGCCACCCTTACTCTTAATAAACTCTGTATTTTTCATAATCGGCTCGATACTGTAATACTCGTATTATACGACACGATGTATTTATGAATATAACCAGAAAATATTAGGTATATAAATAAATCATTGCTTTCGGAAAGAAACTTGGTTCACGCTTAGTTTGCAAAATTTCGCACGCACTCAAAAGTAGTTATGACAAACAGTTTCTTAAACACACTGCTAGAACATTAATAAGTCGAAGCTTGTAATAAATATTGAACATTTAACGCGGTTTTTTTTTTACAATTTTTTTGTCCATTTCTCCCGTTATGTTCAATATAGAAACTATGGTATAAATTGAAAAACGTGTCAAACAAAATACCATAAAGAAAAACATACGATTCTCTATCGCAAAACGATACAAATTTTAAACATCGGAGCACTCCTTGCAGAGTAAAATGTGTTCATTGTCGAACAATAACACACATCATTGTACGTACCAATACATCTACTCCGAAATTAAAAATAAAAAAAGTACACTATCACGTCATACGATAAAAGACATGATGTACAATTTTTGTGGGGCGACTATAGAATAAAATATTGCAGTATTCGCGGAACATAATAATATGGATGCTTGGGAATGATCAAAGTACATTATAATGATTCCGTCTACATTCAGCAATCACGTTATATTATAATACAAGACCTATACCATTACATACGAATATTTTAAAATGTTACTCCTATCTGAAATTAGTCGAATTCAATATACAATATTGTAAGATAATATTACAATCATAAATATATATATATATATATACATATAAAATAGCATTCAATTAAAACCATTGTTATTTACTTGTTTTATATTATTAAATAATATTTTAATTCAAATATATTTTAACATAGTTTTACTACTTAAAAACCTGTTCGAAGTTTTTTTTTTTAAATTCATTTTATTACCGCGTTTTAATCATATAAATAATTAAGACTCGTCGATTAGTTTCTTAATAGTATAGAATAAGGTAAAAAATTAATAGAATTTATTCATTTCTATAATGAAACTCACGAGTAAATCTTAACTTTTTAATTATTATCTTTTCGATAGTTTATTTTCAATTAATATGTTTTAATGTACATAGACGTCGATAAAAACGAGATAATATAAACGAAATATTGTGTCAATTGAAATAATACGTTCTAACGGTTCGAATATACACTTTATAATACATATTTAATTTGTTTCCGGATATTGAATATGTACTTACATTTAAAAAGAAAAAACTTAACAATTGTCATAAGAAATAATTCAGTACAAAAAAAAAAGAACCATAAATACAATATAAGAATATTTTTTTTCACTTTCCGTCAACTGATATTTGATATGCTCAAAATTCGAATCCTCTTAGGATAAAGCACATGACGCGTA
The DNA here is from genome assembly GCA_032441835.1 of Slavum lentiscoides. NCBI lineage: Eukaryota > Metazoa > Arthropoda > Insecta > Hemiptera > Aphididae > Slavum > Slavum lentiscoides. The sequence goes on along the minus strand of CM063710.1, from coordinate 3,576,494 downwards.
ATATAATACTTGGCATCTCCGTATACATACCGTTTCAACGGTATATGACCATCAAAAAAAAAAAGAAAAAAAACGTAAAGCTATTATATATATATATATATATATATTATAATGGTACGTCCTTTGATTCTCTAGAGCATTCATAACACTATAATATTGGATAGAGACTGCAGCGTGTGAAAATGTTTAGTGTGTATAATGTATAATATATGATATACCTAACCGTATATGAATATATATTAAAACGAAGGCAATTGGACGTAATAATAAATGTAGAAGCCGAACGCGTGGAATAACCTGCAACTATACCACCGTTTGAGTATTCATAGAAAATAAACCACGCCTCTAGTGAATAATCTCTATATATATATATATATTATACTGTCTTCTGATAAATTATTATAATGTATATAGCGTACATCTCCAAAAAATCTTGTGAAAATGATTCCAATTATAGTCATAATCTAAAAACGTCTAAAATCACTTAATCGTCAACTAAATGTTTAGAAAAAAAAAAAACGTTTTTACTTATTAAACATTCGAACAAAAACGAATACCAACGATTAAAAAATTAGGCGTGACAGAAATTGTGTGATACGCATCTTATGACGTCATCCGTGCGCCAAACACCTCTGTGTAATGTACTCTATGGCGTGATTGAAATAAAAGAGCGGGGGAAAATATTTTTGTACCACTGATTTTCGGCGCCATAGAATAAAATATTTGGCGCACGGCTGACGTCATGATTTCATGGAATAACAATTTTTTGAGTTTTTTTTTTCCATGACTGCGCAAAATTCACCGATATCAGTAAAGTTGCTGCCGCATATTAATCATGCGAATACCCATAATACACTAACATCGAATTGAGACGATTCTATAATATCATTTGTACACTTCGAATATTTAATAATGTACAATATGCGCACTACCTCAAAACCCGTATAAACGTAATACGATCGTAATAAATAAATAAATACGTTTTATCGATTAATCTCCCGTACATGTCGTTATAATAATATATTAATAAAATTCGGCGCAACTAGACGGTATCGACAAATTATTATTAACCCCTGCAGTACGAGTTGCGTACTACTACGAGTAAATTCGGACGTTCATATATTTATGGTTGACCTGTATTTTGTCAGTGGTTAGTTAAATATTCAAATCCCTCTTCTGTTTGCTTTCCACATAAATTGACCACAAACACCGTATCATTCATTAGTCACGTTAGATTGTGTATGTAGATAGTGTAACACAATATAATCGTACACGTTCCAAGATAACTTTTCGAGATTTTTCAAAAACGACGAATTCGTTTTGAATATAGTTTTAACCAGGCACGTATACAGGGGGGGTTTTTGGGGTTCAAACCCCCCCCCCCCGAAATAATTTCTTGTCACATTAAAAAATAATGAGTAAGGAGGAAGAAATTGTTTTATTATGTTGCTGTAAAATTTGTATTGCTATATTTTGTAAACCCCCGAAATTTTATTTTGTGTACGTATCTGGTTTTAACTAAGAACCGTTTTGAAATTCAAACGCGTCAGACTTTCAATTACTTTACTATTCGACGCGTTTCAATTCTCGAAATAGTATTTGCATATTAAACACATTCCGATTTGTATATATTAAAACGCTAATCGTATCTGCGGATAATAATACGAAAATCATTGTCGACCAATCAAAATGGTATGTATGTCGTTATAAATATTATAAAAAAAAAAAAAATGATATTCAGGATATTATTCAATTTAATTACGAGCAGAGTCGTGCCGTACACGTGTTCGCCGTTAATGATTGTGTTCAACGACAAAAGGAAAAATTAAAATTCGTTTCGTTCCGTCCTAGCTTTCTTTTTTTTTTTTTTTTTACGGTTCTTCGTATTATTCCTTTCCACCGCAAGAAAAACGCAAATACATAGTCCTATTCACAGCCCGACAACTCGAGCCGTCCGTTCTCCCCTTTATGCTTTCACCAGATTGTTTGTATACATATATATAAAATAAATGTGACGGTAGGTTTATGCGGAAATAATAATTATTACGCCTTTCGGTTATGCACTTAAATTGTTCGGCGTAAAGCATTCCATAAAATAATGGTCGTAACGTGCGCTTTTGAATTTTTTTTTTCCCCCGTTTAAAAAATATTTATACCGACCCTATTATTATCTAAAAACGACTCTTGAAAAAAAAAAAACGTTCGTTTAGACGAGTGTGGAATAAAGAGTCGACCAACTAAATATTTTATCTTGTATTAAAAAAAAAAAATGCAGGCTACACAAAAGCCGTATACGACTTTTGAAACATTTATATCTTAACTCTTTCATAATATAATACACGTGACAAAACAATTTTTTCTTGGATAACTAATTAATATTCTTAAAAACAAAATAAACTTACTACTATATACGCTTCCAAGTACGTAAATAAATATTAGTAATTTTTTTTTTATAAATACACTTTAAAAAAAAAAAGTTAAAACAGTCTCTAAAATTTTAATTCGTGTAAATTATGGATTATTCGTGCAATTATCATATATGGTTTTTACCGAAAACAAACACCCAGAATAACGATTTATACGAACGTTATAAAAATGTATTATGTTAAATATTATTTTTTATCAAAAAAATACTCTCGTGTTTCAAAGGATTTATTAGTACGCTTACGAAAAATCCTTTTACCACAAGATTCCCTTATACGTTATGACCTACATTTCGATAGATATTTTATACATTCGTCGATAACGCGATTTCAGAATACAATATTATCTTATTCGTCGTCGTAATACGTTATTAAATTCAATAAACGAACGAGTGTACGTCATTGCTTTTTACGTGTACATTTGTAAAATATAATAATTCTGTTTGCTTACGACAAATATAAAAAAAAATTAAAATATAACTATTTGCTTATGTAATATTATTTAAAACGTTTGACGTATATTCGGGTTATATATAGGCGATTTGTATAATTATTTTTCGAAAATTTGGCAAACATAATATGACGAATAAAAAATTTCAACGTACAGACTGTGGAACTCCGATAGAAACGTTTACTGATTTGTTATAATATAAACATTATAATATGACTGCGGGTCTAATGAGCACGCCGGCGGTTATTCAAACGTTTTAATAAACCAAATTTTTCAATATATTTACATGCGCGTATGACCGTTTGTTGTTAAAGAATTGAAAATGTATTTGTTTATATGAGAATGAATTGAACGTTGGTCAACAGAGTGATACGCGTGTTCGTATACACATATATAGATTACGTTAAAAAATTAATTTCGTAACGATTCAATTGTCTCGGAATAAGTCGATGTATTTCAATTGAGTAATAAACCGATTGTGATCGAGTTAAAAAAAAAATCTATAAAATTAAAACAACGAGCGACACTTTTGTATACATCATATATAATACGTTGTGTTCGGAATATATTACGTTATGAATAATAATAATAATAATAATAATCGTAATTGTAGTATATTTCAGATATTTAATTTTATAAATTCTTGTGCGGAGATCAACGGAAAATTCGAGGAATTTCACTTATAACGTGCAGTACAGAAATTTAAATATCGCATAAAATATCCAATAATAATTTTATAGTGGCGATATCGTAAAACAATTTTTGATATTTCGAATAATAAAATACGTATTAAGGTAAATTCCATAATAACGACATATAAAACGTAGTACGAGTACATGTTTTCGCTGCATATTTTCATGCGTTTAGCACGGTTTCGAAAGCTACACTCAATACGGACTTTTATCCCCCCGCCAATTCCAAAACCCACGCGCCGTTTCCGTCTCTAGGTGTCCATAAAAACTATATGAAATTTATATGTTTTGCTGTTCGCGCCGATGTCCATTCAGAACTTTTATAAAATTAACATCGCGTTTTGACGGTCGATTTACCGCGTTATAATACGCTCGTTACGTTACAACGGCAGAACATTGTTTTTTTTTCTTCGTGCATTATTTTTTTTTTAAATTTTATTTTCAATATAATTAAAATTGTCTGAACGTTAAAAACTAAACTCGCGCATTTTCAGACAATTAAAACAATAAATAACTCGGATTTTTCTATTCCAAATATTAAAAAAAACTTATAAAAAATAAACGCATCATTGTAAGACAGGCACGTATTTATGGGGGGTAATTGGGCTCCATTATTCAGGAACTTTCTTTACTAATTCCTATGACCTATTGCTTTAAGGATGTAATATTTTTAAATGTTGAAAATTTGGTAATTTGTCCTATTTTTAAGATTTAGTCTTGCATTAGAATTTAGAAATAATTCAACAGTGATATTTACTCAACGCCTCAGCCCCCCCATAAAAACAATTTCTAAATACGCTCCTGTTGTAAGACCAACACACTATATCCATTCGCTCGGAATCTAAACGTGTATAATATTGCGCGATTAATTGGAAAAGCAAAATAATTTGTACGTTTTGCCGTTATATACATTATATACGTATATATACAAACTAGAAATTAATTTTAAAACACTCGAAAGACGTTTTAGAAGAAAAAAACAAATATAACGATAATTGTTATTAATTACTGATTTTTTTTTTTTTAACGGACACAACGTTTTGGACCAATAGAATAGTTATTGCAAAGGAAATATCATCGCGTGGAGATACACAGACTTTATAATCTTTTTCGTGACAATTATTCTTTGCGAATTTCGAACGTCGTGTTATATATGTGTATAATATTAACGATTCGTATGGCCGTCTGTAAAACCCGTTAAACGAGAATTTATGCGTCACGTCCAATTTTCGAATCGATACACGAACTTTCTTCGGGAAGCCGAACGAGTATTAGCTATTAAATATTACTATGACGACCGAATCGGTGGTGGATTTAACGGAAGAGAAATAGACACGCGCTGCAACAGAGTATATTTTCATCAGTAAATTGTGTTGAACGAGAAAATATCGAGAAAAGTTTTTTTTATTTTCATTCCTAAAAGGCAGTTATAATAAAATGAAAAAATTATTTTTTTCCAAATACATCCCATCCGACACTTTTTGTTTCAATCAATATTTTTAGGTTTGTTTTTTTTTTTTAATAATAACGAACAGAACCCTGCGCTACAATTATTGTATTTGTGAAGTATTTCACAACTAAAAATAAAAAATGTTTACAAAAATTCAAAACTGACATTTTATAAATGTTAAAAAATATATATATTTTTTTTGATGTTAGACATTTCTGTTAAAGATCGGTGGATTTTATAAAAAAAAAATTCAAAAATTTATGAAAAAATACGTTTAACGTTAGCGATATACGAAAGAATACGTGCGACCAGCAAAACGATGCGGAGAAGGTTACAAACTCTGCTTTTGTCGAAAGAAATCGATCGTTTTTATAAACCTCAAAAAAAAAACTGTATATAGAAAATCAACAACTTATCCGTAATAAAATAACAATATTTAATAAAAACATTGCAAAGATTAAAACACTGTCAGATTTTCGTGAGACACTCGCTGTGTACAGAAATAATACTTAATTACTATAGAAAAAGAAAATTTACTTAAATACATACTGTCTTTGGACTTTATATATAGGACACTGCAATCGATATCCTATTTATTATTTTTTCAATTGGACAAAACATTTTGTTTTTCCGAATCACATATTTCAACAATAAGCCTGACTTTGAATAAATTTTGTTTTGTCGACGCAGATAGTGCAGCGTCACAGTGAAAACCTACGTGTTTGTGTGTATATGTATGGAAAAAAATGTATTTCCTGTCATATTTTAATCGAATAATAATAATTCAATCAAAAATATTGCGTATAACGTTTGCCACCTGGGCCGCGTTCTCTTTAATAATCCCGGCCACCGGTACGGACTCACTGGGAGACTTAAGGACGTCACCGTCACGCGGGTCGCCATTAACTGTTATTAAACATTGTGATGGAGTTTGAGATTCGCGAACGCAATTATCGAACCTCGACAACGACGCGGAGAAAAGCTGCTGCCTATATATATATATATATATATATATATATATATATACTATGTAACATGGTATTATATCCGTATAAGTATATACGCTTCGTGATGGAAACAATATATAACGTGTTAATCCGTTAACGGTGTTATTATAACGATTTAATAAAGCGCGACGGGCGCGCAGCTACGCATAGCTGGCGCTATATACGCTGCATCGTTCATATTGTATGTACAATACGTCATGCAGCTTATATTGTACAGGAGACGTTCGTGCGGGGCAATTGTAAACGACGATGGCGGAAAACCGTGCAGTTGAGAAAGCGTCGAATTCGTCGAATCCAATTAAGTATTTTAATCCGTAATTTTTTTTTGTTTTTTTTTAATACAATATTTACCGTCGTTACAAAATTATCGATCGTGAAGATCATCTTCTTTTGGTTTTCAATCTCTCGACTGGTCGGCTGCGGCACCCAGCGTTACCCTACAATCAAAACTCGACTCTTTTGACTCTCGATACCTTCTCGTTCCCGTGTCCTCGAAGAGTTCGTTCGGTACGGTGTACCGCGTATTCTCGGTCCGCCACTTCCGTGAAAATCAAGTCTAGACACGGACCCGCCTGGTCTAACGAATCCAAGAATCGGACACTCGACTAATGCCCCGCCCCCGTATCTACAATAATATATGTCCGTGGCAATCAGGAGCGTGCTTCTGTTTGAGGTGATAAGGCGTGTCGATTTTAGATTCTGAGCGGAGTGAAGGACGTATTGGTTTTACAATGACGTTTTTTTTTTGTTATGTCTGTACCCAAAAATCCTACCAGAAAAAGTGCTCCGAAGAGGAGCGGAAAGGCGCTGCTATACCTTCAAGTGGTCTCCTCTGTGAAATAGCGTGTTTCGGTATGTTTTCAAAGTGATATTCACTGCGAATTCACAATGAACACACGAAAACAAATAGTATCAAAGCGACAGCCAAAACGTTCCTGGACCTCCTGGCTTTATCGGCTTAAACAACCCTTTTCAGGGTTACCCTCACTCTTACCCTTTTCCTTCTACTCCCGATTCCCACCCGCTCACAATTCGACAAAGGTTTTAAGGCTTAAAAATGTAATACCATGTCAGACGTATGTACGTTACTTCAACTACATACACTCCAAAAAACATCTTGAAAGTCGTTTTTCACAATTTTACTCAATAAACATTTCGAATTTATCGACAAAGTTTATTTTATTTTATGTGAAAAATTATGCGTCTGTTCAATGGTCCTAGAGTCTTGACATTTTTACTGTATTAACGAAAACAATTTTCGAAAATGTTTACCTACCTACGTTTATTGTGAGAAATTATACGATGTACTGTAAGGTTAATCGCGTAAATTTATGTTACTCTATACACACAATATTATTATATCTGTGTGTATATATATATATATATATTAATAAATAATATTACACCGAACCTTCGCCGAGAATCGTTTTATCGCGAATGAAATGATTTATAATTTGCTTTCAAATTTATATAGTAGGTAACAACAAAACTCTAAAACCTTTATCCGAATAATTCACTTAAGCGACGCATCCACAACATCCCGCGGCTCGCTACTATTTTTTTCTTCTTCTTTTGTCCGGTACGAGCAAGCAAACGTTCGGATCTTTACCCAACCACTCAATTGGAAAAAAAAATTCAAATTCTAACGGAAATAATACCACAGGAAACAAAATTTCACCAAACCTTAGACAAATACGGATTAAAAATCCGTTTTTTTTTGTACACATATTCGGTGTATGTACCGAATATGCACAAGACGACGCTTGAAAAACGAAAAACTGTTTCACTTTTTTTCCCCCTGTACTTATTATATAATTATTAAACACGCGTCGTTACCGCTTCGGGTTAACAAATTTCGAGCGCGGTTTTTTTTTGTAAAGGGCCGTTGATTTATCTCGCCGCAGCACACTCGGAAATTAACACACTTTTGGAACGTGATTAATTGTCATTGATCAACACTGATCCCTATAACCAGGATGGGGAAATTGTCGAGCACGGCGGCACCGCGGTGACGTCGGTACGGACGACAATATTGTTACGTGGGAATTTCGCGAAGGAATTTTTTTCTTTCTTTTTTTTTTTTCGGGTTGTGAAAAGCGGAAAGGAGGTTTTAAGGATGTAGGGGCGGCGAGACGTCCTCTCGCCGCGCGCGCGCTACAGGAGACGGGCGAGAAATCGCGCGGAACGCTGCAGTTGTTCGCGAAATCTGATCGTCCGCTCCGCCGGCAAAAGGTCCCCGGGATTACCCCCGTGAAGACGAGATTACGGTTTGGCCCATTTAACTCCGGGTTTCCTCGCGTCGGACGGGAGGAGAAGCACTGTTTATCGGCAATAATATCCTCCGGTTATCTCACTTTCGGGCAGCCGAACATTTTTATTCGGTCGTTTTGCGATTTATTTCGTTTTTATATATATATTTATACGTTTATTCGGGGCGAACCACCGCCGCCGTGAGAGGTGTAGGTGCTGCGCAGCGTGTATACAGAGAAGGAACGAGTGAAAACCGTCGCTTTCTGTACCGGCAGAATCGCTAGCACTTCTTTATCGCACAAAAACCGACGGACGATCACACTATATACGTATTTATATATACGCGCGTAATATATTTTACCTTACCGCTGCGCAAGCCGTATCAGTCTTGTGAAGTATTTGAGTAAAAGTATTCAAATACTTTTATGGTACTCAAATACGTATTTCAAATACTTTTTTAGAGTATCTGTATTTAAAATCAAATACGTTTTTTAAATATTTTTAGTGACATGAACTAATAATGGAACAAAATTTTCGTAATTTTTCGTAATAACTATTTATGATAAGTTGGCAAACTACTTTGGTCGTGTATATCGTCGTCCACTGATGATTTTTCCGTTCAAGTCGATGTAGGTAAACCCGATTAGACCGATTTATGTGTTATCCCCGGTCGCGACAGGTCGAACTCCATTGGTTCTAATAAGAGTCTAACCATTAGTAAAACGAATGTTAAAAACAATTTAATTACAAGTATTTGAAAGTATTTGTAAATACTTTTTACTAAGTATCTGTATTTATACTCGAATACTTTTCTTATTAAGTATTTAAATAATACTTTTAAAAACAAGTACCTGTATCTGTATTTGAATACTTTTAAAAAGTATCTTTTACAAGACTGCACGGTATACGGAGAGGGTACGAAGCACACGAATCCGTAAACGGAACTGCACAAACGTCGCGAAGCGACTGAGATCGCGGATAGAGGAAGAAAAAAAACGTATCGGTCGAGTCATTCGTCCCGCGGCTCCTTTACGACTCGGCAACGTTTTGACGGCTGCCACGGTTATTATTTTAACGGCGAAAATGTTGCAGAAAAAAACTGAAATCAAACGTTTGGTAAATATAAATCGATGACAAAATGAATTCGGTGCCAGTCGCGGATGAGACTGTTTGTGTTTCATAATACGTGCATCCAGTTTGGAAATACGTATCTCGACGTTCGCTTTGGACCGGCGGCGTTCGGTTTTAATTACGACCAACGCAGAAAATCCAGTCTCGCGTTAATACGAAGTCGCAAAAGGTATTACACTTTTCAGACCAATTGTTCGACCAATTCTGGGTATCGCAGTTTCACACGTGTCCGAAATCGGGTTAACGACGACGATACGAACGCGACGCTCATCTTACGCGTTATCTACGCATTCAACAGACGGTAATGATTTGTTGGGAAGTCGTCACTGAACGGTTTCTTGATCCGATTTTGTTGTTGACCGTTCTGTTGAAAATAGTGCGAACTCTGAGAATCGTTAATAAGTGGTAAACGAACTCGTTTTCGACGGTCTCATCCGAGCTCAAATCATTTTCGCTTATATAGAAATGTACGGAAAGCGGTCATTAAAAGCGTCATCTGGTCTAGTAAGACCGCGTCATATACAACTAAATCTACTTTGGAACGCTTAGATTTTATCAAGAAACACAAAAATCCGGGTTCCGTTTCCTTGCAACGATTTATTTAACACGTTTAAGCTTTGAAAAAATATTAACCGTTAAGTCATAAAAAACGCATTTGCCCGTGTGCTGCGCGCGTATATTATGCCGAATACGAGTGTAAGCCAGATAGTTTATGTATATATATATAGGTACGTATAGTGTATTCGCAAAATACGAAACGAGTTCCGAATAAGAGAGAGAAAAGAAAAACGCCAAAAGTCATATATCTTTTACGTACCTACTGCCGATACCCCGTAAAGCTGCCGTAAAATCGTAATTTAATTTACCGTTCGTTCTAATCGTTCATATCAATTGTTGTTCAATATTTCAATCGCGCGATATTTTTCCAATTATCTCGCGAAATAATCGAGTTATTTAAAATCGAAAAATTTCAACGTTCACGCGTAAGCACACTTCGAAATCATTTTCACCACTGAAATGTATTGCCTACGGTGTAGCGCACATCCTTATTATTATTAGAAGCAGGAGCGTTTACCACCGTACGTCGTCCAAGACAAATTCATTTTATTTTATTTATACAAATATATCGTATAATTATGATATTCTGATTGTAATAATTTGCAAATTATGACTTTATCATTTCAGTTCGGTTTTACGTCCTTTGTCAAAATTTAAAGTTAATTTAGTACGTCGCGTTTGCAGTTCGTATAGAAGTGTGACCACTACTAGAGTGAAATATACAATTGCCAAAAGACATTTTTCGAGATAACAGCATTGACAATGAAGACAACGACGAAAGAGAAGAAACCGAGGATAAAAACATCATACTAGAGACACAATACACACAATTTAGGAAAAAATTGAGACATTTTTAAACTTTTTAAATTTAAACAGTATTTAAAAACAAATTTCCCCGATTCTGTTTTGAAAAATATATCATTAACATTGTTTCTAGTTTATATGTAACGTATTGAAAATTTAAATTTATAATTACTTTTATAGAAACATTTATTTTTTTTTAAATTTATAATTTGGTGAACGGATATAGGTTTAGCCATACGCCTTACGTTAAACAGTCTTGCGCCACTGATTGCTTAGAATTAAATACAGACTAAATCGAATCGTGCACAATAATTAGGTCTTGTCGGACTCGATTATTTTACAATTTATAGGACAGCACTATAAATATTCTTAACAAAACCACCAATCCATACGGTATTCGAATATCCCCGTTTTACAGAAGATTTCAAAATAAACTCTTTTATATGTATATAGCTCGAGTTTCAAACTTCCATTTACACAAACAATGGATTTTTAATATTTAATTGATGCAAAACGAAAGTTATTTAGAATCCGGCGATAATGAATATTCATGATTCATGAATATCTATTATATTTTAATCCTGCGTTAAATCACTTTAAACCAAATAAAGTGGCTATATACGTTCATTCGTCTGAAAACAAATAATCTCTATTTTAAACTGGCGTTCGGTTGCAATGACGTTGTCATATTAGCAATTGTACAAGAGTACTTTTAGTATACCGAATTATAAGTATATAATACTACAGAAAATATTCCAATAGCAAGAAAGTCATAAAAAGCGGATTATAATATTCAGCGTTTACTATTTAAGCCGCTAATATCTTCTTGTGATTATTCAACACTCTAAAATCCCATTAAGACGAACGACTCGACGATTTTCATATCACTATAACCACGGAAATAATTTTAAACTAAATTGCTATTATATAACTTAAATAACTTCTATATGCGTTACACACAAACGCGTTGAATATCTTTTAGTCGGTAATATCGAAATAAAAATACTCGAGTACATTTCACGTTAGAAATTTAAAGGTAATTATTCAGACTATAGCTCTACAATAGTGCATTGAGGTAAACACAAATATAGCGTGGCCACCGATGAATAAACGAATAATATTATTCAGTTTAATATAACGTAAGTAAATATTAATTTGACAACCAACTTATTAGTTTTATTATAAAAAAAAAAAGTTGAACATAATATTTTGAATATTTCAAAATATTTGCATTTTTCTACTCGGTTATTTATTCAATATTTGTTTAAACTACTGCTGTACAGTAATATACAACACTACACATTTATCAGTTGGCATTTGAAATGTTTATTTTCTTTTTCGTTTAATTCTTTCAACTACAATTCATCGATTTTCCATAAACTATTTATTCAACGTATTTACTTTGTCATAGGTGCATCAATACGTCGTTCAGTATCATTTATTAATAACGTGTATAATGTACTGGAAATAAAACCACTTTTCAAGTAAATACTTATCATCAACTGGATCATAAATATGTCATAACTGTTCATCAAAATCTTTTATGATTATTTAATATAGTCAAATATATTTACTGATTATTTTATAACTCTTGTTCTTCACCTCTATTTCTATTGTTATTATTATTATTATTATTATTATTATTATTATTATTATTATTATTATTATTATTATTATTATTATTATTATTATTATTATTATTATTATTATTATTATTATTATTATTATTATTATTATTCTTTCTTTATTATACAATGTTTTTCGTTTTGTTTTGGACAATTACAATTAAGAGAAATTATGTGATAGGTATTTGCTAGTAAAATGTTTAAATATAATAAAATTACAATCAATGAAATGTTTTTTTAACGGATAACAAGTCTTCTTATTTGGTTTATAAAACATTATTATTGATTATTTTCAAGGTTATAATAGGACGTATTTTTTTAATCTTTATTTAAAACATAAATAATTTGTAAACTTAACACATCATTAGGAATAGTATTGAAAGACCGAGATCCAAATTGAATATATGTCATTGAGACTTTTTTTTTTGTGTAAACGAATGAAATTTCATTATTTTTTGTCATTATAAGATTGAGTTTTAATTTTTATCAAGTTAGAAAGTCATTGCTTGTTTGTTTTTAATAGTTTATCAATATATCTCGTGCTCAGAATAATTTGAATAATTTAATCGAAGGAACAATTTGAGATTCCCTAAAGTTATTTCTATTGAACATTTCTTTTTCGACAACTTCGTTTTTAAAGAGTTTATTTATTTGAAAAAACTTAATATTTCCGAATGACTTATATGAAATGTATCGATTTACACCGAATTAGTGGGTCTACGTACTACTAACACGTCATGATATAGAATTTCGAATTGACTTAGCACTATATCCACAACGATAATCGTTCACTAAATACGCATTTCTGGATACTATATGTTAATTCAAAGGCAGAAACGGGGTTTACTATATTATTATGGGATCCAGCCGTCTCCAAAATCAAAATCTACGGTTTATAGACTATCCTGTAGTAATCATCATAGTACGTTTACATTACATTTGAAACCCAAACAAATACATTGCTTGTAAAATAATATTGCCGTTAAAATATTTGTCAACCAACTATATGTGCAGGTATCTATTATTACTTATTTACAAAACGTATCATCCAGACATAAAATTGTATTTACCTTCCACATTTGAGTTCACAAAAAGCAATTAATTTTAACGTTAACGGATCTCGCTAAAAAAATTTAAAAAAAAAACAAATACACCACCAAGTATCGTTTATTTAATTAATTTTCATTCTTATAAAATAAGTACACACAAAATCATTTATAATCGTTAATTTTTTTTTTTATATATATACTTTCCTTTTTTAGGTTTTAGCTTTTATTTCAAAAAATATTTTAATATTATTTAATTGTTTGTTTATTTGATTTGGGTTATAACGAACGTCAAATATTTAATAATATTTGATTATTTCACGTATGATTATAAATGTTAATTAAACAATTCGGTATCTGTATTACGTTTAATATACTATATAGTATAAGTAATAATTATTTATTATATTTATACACGGAAAATATTGATTAAATTTACTTAGAGAAGTGTAATGACCTAAACATATACGGTTTAATTTTTTTAAGAACTATAGTTTATAACTATTATATTTTTGAATAAATTGTAAACAAATCGGTCCATTTTCACTTGACTAAGACTTGACTTGACTGAACTAGTATTCAATACAATATTTATAAATATTATTTCCAATATAATGTGCTTTTCCGCTTGATTTGACTCGATTCTATTGTATATAATAATATCAATACGGCTTATCGAGATGTAGGTATGTTAAATCAACATAATGAAATTTCATAGTTTATAATAAATAATTGAATACGGAAATCAAATAGACGGATATAATTTTGAAAAATAAGAGATAAAGCAAAGAGATAATAATAATAACATTATTAAAAAAATAATAATAATAAAGAAATTCAAGTGTTCTAAAGCAATATGGATTCGTAAACGACCTTTCAAAATGTTTACCATTTTGTAAATTTTAATTAATATTTACCTAATCCGTTTATCTATTACTCACTATTCGCCTTACTTGGGGAATAATATATAAGTAACTTTTGATGTAAGAGAATAACGATGTGGACGAGTCGCGGGTAAATTATTGTTTGGAGTAAGCCGTTTTCAATCTATAACTCGTGTATATAATGTTTGACATTTGTAATATTCGAAAGACCGTCTCGCCATTTCCTCTAGAAGTTTCTATCAACGATTCTGTTGATTACGGATTATTACTGACAAATAAATCTCTGTCCAAGTCACATGAGCAGCCCGACATCCACTACACACAGACGGGTGGCCACGTTTTTTTTTCAAGATCGTTTTTCACGGATTTACAACGGCAATAAAATAAAACATCGAAATTAAATTACATTAACGAACAAATTATTCGTATTTTATTTATTTTTTCAAATTCAAACCGTCTTCGTCGGTGCATATAGGCGTGACTATAGACTTTATCCACGCGGCAGCCTTGCTAATGACCAGCGCTACCTTAATAAACCGAAAAAAGCCGAGACCGTATTTTTTTAAAGGGGAGGGATAAGTCCTACCAATGGAATTTTCAAAAAAAAATGTCTATATTATCTATTATTACAATTAATAACGTACAATATTTTCAGTACTTACCATTAAATTTAACCCCAGAAATATTATTTTTCTATTAAACCACCTATAGATACACATTAATCTCTAGTGATCTTTATTTTAAATACCTAATCATATAATCGTAACCCAATTATATGTAACATTAAACGTTTTTTGCGATCAAATCTCCAGCGGCTCCTCTGTTTTTTTTTTTTTTAAATATTACTATCCATAGTTTCAAATTTCAAAATCTCAAATTTAGAAGAAAAAAAAAGTAATTAGACGGGCATTTATGTCTTCTAAGAAACACACGTCTGTATTTGAAAATTGTGAGTTGATTATAAAATAACACAAGAAGAAGAATAATATCTAATACTAGAAGCGAACCTTTAACATCGTCCGCCTCTATTATAGGTTTTTCCGAATCAATACCAAAATACTAGCTAATTTTTTTTTGTACTTATCTTTATAACAATGTTTAAAAGACATTTTTTTTTTTTTAATAAAAGTTGTAATTTAATTGTCTTAAAACCCGTTTGACCGGCGACTTTAAAAAAATTTCAGCGGCAACACAGACACCCTAGAGGTCTAGACTGTCACCGTAGACACGCCTATGCTTCGATGGTTCGCATTCGCTGTATCATCTTTGGTTTGGAGTCCTCCGATCGCGGTGACCAGTCATTGGAAACAGAACGCACCGATTTTAAGAAGAAATTATTTATTTCCTAACATCGCGTATTGCGCCAAACAATATAATGTTAGAGAAAATAATTTAAAAAAATTAATTAACGTGAAACAAAAAGGTTTTATTGACAACAATATATTTAAAGTAGCCGAGAATATTAATGTACATTATTATTATTATAACAAAGTGACTGCGAATAACGCTGTTACATAAAAAAAATGTGTCACCTTTAAGCGGATGTCTTTGAAGCGATCATCATCGGGTGCGTATTGAAATGTGATATAATTCAGACAATAAAATATGTACTAAAACGTTTTTGCGTGTAAATAACGTATACATTACAATATACATATTACATAAATAAGTCTAAATAAGTGTACGTTATTTTATAAAAATAAAATATAACTAAATAACAGAATATGATAATATATCCCCTTAAATTCGAATTCACAACAGATAAAAGGTTTACCACTATAATCCCCAGACAAGCAGAAATATAACATTTCGCTTTCGATACACAAAATAACACGTTATAATATGGTTTCTAAACAGGAATTTTACATATATATAAAATATATTTACGAAAATCATTAATAATTGATTACCCGTAACACTTATTAAAAAAAAAATAAATAAATAAAAATCATAAATGAACGTTCAAATTAAATTAATGTTTGTTATTCGTTAATTTTCAATTTTCATTTGACACTTTCTCCTTTATAATTACTAACAGAACCTATAGAAATAATAATTAAAAAATAATTGACATTTTACATCGAGGAAAAAATTCGATTTTTTTTTTTTAAATTAAAAACTACTACACGTTTCGATTTTAACCCTCGTATTCCGTTTGACAAAGTAATTTGGATACAGTTACAATATAATGAAAAAAAATAAGCTCATTGGGAATAATATTATCCACAATACATCAAACGTATTTTATTGTAATTGATTCCAAAGGTTTAAAAGTTGTACTCAAGAGAAATTAGTTAATTAAAAATACTGCGAGACTCTTAAGTAAATTCATTTCAACGTAAAAAAAAAAAAAAATTCTTGGTATTTTAATTATCGTTCGTATATTTTATGACATACAGTTTTTTTTTCTTTGAAAACTAAAAACAAAATTCCCAGTTGGCCTCTATTTCAAAATTTTAATAAAATATTAAAAGCTTTCGTGTTTTATTCGTGAGTTGTTTCAGTTCCTTGCTTAAGACAATTTATAACTTTTGAAAAAATATTTAGCGTTAGGTACTTGCAAATTAATAACCCCAGGAAGCATCAATACTACGTAATATTGAATTAAGGAGTAAAAGAATAATTAGTTACATCGTACTAAAAAAAAAAAAAAAGTTTAAATTTTATTTTACTTAAGAGTTTATGGTTATGGTGTAATTAAATATTTCTATCAAAGTATCAAAGTCTTTTCACAAAGTTCAAATTTAAGTACATTTTTTTTTTCAATTCGATATAACATTATATAATCTTTCGTCTGAAAAGACAAACAATATAATTTGGACAAACTATTTTCGAAAAAATATAACTAGAGAACAACAACTATCTATTTAAATAGTGTCCATACACTTTTAATTAATTTAACTACGCTTTGACCTTAAATATAATTTACTTTGTCAACATTTTTATAATGTATAAGAAATATAATTAAAATAAACAACGTTATTTCACCGAGGTTCAACTTCAAAGTAGATAAGATAATACAACTTGAAACTGTATTAAAAATGTTTATATCTACGCGATAGCGAGGTAAGTGTCTGCACGACTTAAAGGCAATATATTATTTTAGTGATAACAGCTGAGATATTAAAATTTCAGAAATAAAATACGTGAATAATTTCTATTGAATTATTTCCGCAAAAAATAAAATGTTTCCAGATAAAAGTATAATATGTTAAACAAAACGACAATAATAATAATAATAATAACAAAGAAAAAAATGTACCTCATAATATTATCTTACTGCGACATGAAATTATATTCAATGGGTGATTTCAGTGCACGATAAGAGCGTCTCCCCATAGATAATATTAATAATAATCGCATGTTCTAAACCTGTTTTATGTGAGGATAAAAAGAAAAGATTCGGTGTAAAAAATGTTTTTTTCATGAAATGCGTTTTAAAGAAATTATTATTATAACGATATAATAACGACGCTCGTGTATATATATATATATACACGAGTGTAAAGGATGGCTACAGAAATAACGAACGGGCGAGGGAGTGGCAAGGATACGAAAATCTCCTCGAAGAGAAAAATAAAAAATAAACCATAATATATCATCGGCCACTTGATATGTGTGTGTGTGTGTGTGAGTGATGAAAATCAATGTGAACTCGCGAGATATATATATAATATTATATTATACAATATATACACACTATGAAGTGATCTAATATGTAATAATAAAATAGTAATAAAGGAATAAAGGTCGCGGTGAAGTTTGTGAGTATTCGATTATTATGCGAGGCACCAGAATAATAAAATAAATATTAGTAAAATGAAAGAAAAAAAAAAACCAGTCGTTATTGTGTACTGATGATGCGGTAACATAGTTACCGAAATACGTATATACCGAATAAAAGTGATACATAATTTTTTTGTGGAATCGTGCTTTTTTTTTCATTTTATTATTTAAAATAAAATAATCCGCAAGTACTCAAATTTTAAATAAATATTACTAATAAATAATATAACGTAATTATAAAAACACAAACGTGAAACATACAATAATATTATAGCGGTTGTGCACAACGCGGCGTGGGTTAACGACGCACAAAGCGGCGGTGGCGGTATCATCCTAATCTAATCCGGTGCCAAATTAATTAACACGACGCGAAGGGGACGCGATACTCTGCAGTAGCTCTTTAATATAGTTAGTAGTGATGGTAGTGACGGGGGCTAAGGTACTTATCGCGGGTCGTGGGCGTGTACAGACCGGTTAAATAAACGTATACAGCGAGTAAAGAATAAAAAACGAAGAACAAAGAACAAAAAACTAATGAAAAGCCCACCATCTATTACGATGCGGTGTATTGTTATAGTGAAATCGCCAATGACACGATCCAGGCAAGAGTTTCGGTGCAGGTCATCACCGCCCCCCAAGCCGCAAACGGTTTTTTTTATATTATCAATATCCAAAATGTTTGGTCTGATTTGAAAAACGTTTAGACGAAATTAAAACGAAATATTGTAGTAATGTTTCCTACGGGATTCTCGAAATATTTTTAAAGTTTTTGGTACATTGCCAGCATTGCATATCGTTAAGAGCGATATTAAGAGAACTTGTAACGGACAATAATCTTTAATCACATCGCCGTGCAACATAAATTTACGTCGCGTTTATGTTGTTCATATTATAGTAAACTCGTGCAGGGTCAATACGTCGAAAAATAATTTCCTCTTGAGATTTTCCGATAATAGATTAAACGCTATAAACGCGAACACAACGATTGAAGAGAGCTTATAGCGCATATAGCGTGATTTTGCCACGTTGTCCGTTAGATAAATGGAGGAGACGATAAATACGGCTGCGTCGTCCACTCGAGAAAGCTCAAAACATATTTGCAGAATAGTACGACAGGCCGGCAGCAGGAAGTTAATGGAATAGTTACGTTAAATGTACACAAGGTGATATCGCGTATTGTTGAGCGACAAATCGCAGTAGCGACAACCACACGAAATGGAAAAAGTATTCGAAAAGGTCGGATCGATTTGAAATTCGCGTTACTACTCGTATTATTATTATATTTTCTTTATGTGCGTTTTATTTATATAATAAAATCTAAAACGCGAAACACTCATTTCTACTTCTCGAGCGCCGGTGAAAATCTTCAAAACCATAACCTGAAATGTGCGTATACGCATTTGACGATTCAGAGTAATTTATCGTCCGACAATACCGTGATTGCGTATAATTTTTTTTTTTTGAATATTCGAAGATTACCACCACTGGGTAGTCCTTATTGCGCCGCCACTGACTTGGTGTATGAATAATATTATAGAGCGAACGAAAAAGTGAGTATTACAACTGTTACGAGCCCGACCTGTTCTCTGTATTAAACGAGATATTCCAATAATATTATAATATTCATTTTTCAATAGAAAACATTACCCGGTCGTAACTGGTAATGTTATCTTCTCGCCCTTCGAGCGCGGTATATAACGCCCATCGTCAACAACTATACACGTGGTTTCTCGTGTGAGCAAAGACCATTGCGTTATGTGCAAGCCGCAACAAGGACATCGCGTCGCGACGTCCGAAGGTTTTTGTGGTGATGAAAAGTGTACGATCGAAACGGAAATCACGGGGCAAGTGATTACCGTACACACGAAGAATCCATCAAGGGTCACGTGAAGAATGCTTGGAAAACAACAATACGTGTCCGTACACTCATTTCGTCCAATAAAATTGTGTTAGTTTTGCGTTTTAGTTCGGCTTTGAAAATGAAGGGACGGGCTGGTTATACTTACACTTTGATTTACTCTAGAACGTAAATATAGGTTAAGTCGCATACACTACGTGTGTGTGTGTGTGTGTGTATCACACTGTACAGTATTTACACCGTAATGTACGTCACGCGTAGATTCAAAAAGACGGTCGCGGAGGAGATGAGCTGCAGCGACGATGCGCTGTAAACTGATTGCGTTGGTATATCTCCATGGCGCGTACATTTATATAATATATTATATTACCCAAAATTTCAAATAAAAAAAAAAAATATATATATACATATATGTGTCCTGTAAATACGTGTTCGTATAGGGATTTTCTATAGTGAAAACACATCCAAATACATTATATTATAATGTTATAATAATATGTGTAGGGACTACGTGTAATAAAAATTAACCCGGTAAACCTGGTGAATTCGCCGTTATGCGTTCCACACACACACACACGACAAGGAGATATTTACTCTATATATATATATATTATAATTAGGACTCGGATTTTAATGCTCTAAAAATATCAAAATATGCTCTTTCAGAAAAAAAAATGCACGTGTAGCCAAAACTACTCCCAAAAAGATGTCCAAAAAAAGTGCTCTAAAAACGTTCCATAAAATAAAAATAAAAAATCCTGTTTAAATAATTTCATTTTTTTTTTTATTATTTGGTATTTAAAGAAGAAAAAAAGTAATTTGTCACGTGTAATTCAATCTGAAACAGAATTTAAAAACATATTTTAATTGCATAAATCCTTTTAATTTTATTTTCTAATATTACTATGAATAGGTTAAAAATGATATTATACGAGTTTAGTTTTAGCTAAATCCCCAACAATGATTCCTTCTCGAATTCGTTGAAACGTAAACAGTTACGCCGTCAGACATAACGGAACGGATTTTTTTTTTTTACTCGCTCTTTTCCTCTTTTTTTTTACTATTATTATAATAATATTCGATACTTGGATTTTATCAGACCCGTTTATGTAGAACAAAAAGAAACGAAAATTATAAATTATACAAAGAATTTAGCGAATAATACATTATTATAATGCGTACAAATTAATAACAATTAAAATCCAATGCTTTGTAGTAGTGCCTTTTTTCCACCGTAAAACTTTTCAATTAACACTTTTTATAAGTGTAACGGGGAAAAAAAATCTGAAAGCTAAAACTTTTGAAGATTAAACTCGAATAAATGTATATAATAAAGCCTAGAAATTAAAACATTCAATAGCAGTTCTTTTTTTTTTTTAACATTACAATTAATTTAAGTCACTCGAGAATTCTTAAAACACATAACTTATACAAGTTCTAAAGTCGATAAACTATAAACAATAACCGATTGTTTAAAGTCGGAAACAACACGTAAAATAGATTAAACGTTCGATTTTTGATATTCAAATTAATTAAAAGCGATTCTGAAATTTCAATACAT
Organism: Slavum lentiscoides; assembly: GCA_032441835.1. Taxonomy (NCBI): domain Eukaryota; kingdom Metazoa; phylum Arthropoda; class Insecta; order Hemiptera; family Aphididae; genus Slavum; species Slavum lentiscoides. Next base: position 3,554,968 of record CM063710.1, on the reverse strand, counting down.
TATGTGGATGTGACAATAAGACTGAATGCTGATGAATGTGTGAAGGCGTATTTATTCCAAATCAAAAAAGTACGAGATATCGATTTTACGCTAGTCATCCAGCTTAACGTAAAATGTCTAGTTTCGCTCATGTCCGAACTTTCCCCGCGGGTGGTCTCATCGGTGGCGCCAATCTTTGTACACCAAACGCGGTACGTTTTTTTGGTGTATGGGTAGATGGGTGGTTTAAACATAAATAATAATAAGAAAAAAAACTTACACCAAGTGGGTGGTGGGTGTAAATAGTGAATTTTTCCCCTAGAACATGAATTGTATTAGTTCGGCGCCGATGAGTTTCATAATGACACACTGTGATCAAATACACCATTGACGAACAAACTAAATCGCTATTTAAATACGTATTTAAATATTATTCTATATTAATTGTATCAGGAAACAAAGGACACTGTGCACTGGGGAAATTGTTTAAATCAAAGTTACTATCCAAAAAAAAATCAAAAGAACATCTATATACCAGTTACATACGTTCGGTGATGACCTATGGATGTGGAACCTAGTCAGTAGCTAAAGGAGATGAAGAAAAAATAAACATTTTTGAAAGGAGAGTAGTAAGTAGAATATATGGCCCTATAATTGAAAATGGAGAGTAAAGGAAACGAACAAACCAAGAAATTTACCAACTATTTAAAAAACCACCTATCAGTGCGTTTTTGAAAAGTAAAAGATTAGAATGGGTGTGCCATATATGGAAATCTAATGGTATACAATATTTTCACTGAAAGACTAATGGGAAAAAGGTCAAGAGGCCGACCCAGACAGAGATGGGTAGACAGAATGAAGGCGGATCTAGCCGAAGTCATGCAAAAGAACAAAAATAGAAGACAGCAAAGACAGAGATAGATGAAGAATGATGGTAGTGGCAGCTGAAGTCCTAAACGGACTGTAAAAGCAGATTTTACATTTCGTATTCGTATTTATCGGTTATAATTAATTTGACTAATAAAATTATTTATTTATTTATTTAATCGAACGAATTTGCGCGTCTCAGAAGTATTGTACCGTATGTGTGTATATTACACATAATCGATATACTCTTTTTTTCTTCGGTAAAACAAGAGAAACAGATAAAACACGAAGCCGTCTAAATAATACGTTTTATATTATACGAGTATGTGTAGCCACTAATTTAAATTAAACGTCCTGAAACCGAGTACATATATTATAATAAATAAAATGGACTTAACGAGGGAACAATATTTGAGAACACGCGTATCTGCATAGGTCTAGACCCGGCATGAAACTGTTGTCAGCCGATATTGTCTATAGGTTGTCGTTATACCACGATTGTGTTAATAGCTATATAACGTACAGAAATTATCGTCGGATCGTCTTTGATCATTTATGGGTAGAAATTTGTCGTTCCTTTTGTGTCTGGCACGAAACCGTGTTCGGGCTAAAATCATAAGTACCACAGTATACGTAATAACGTAAATTTCTCGATGAACATACAAGAAGAGAAGGCGGGAATTTTAATCGCTTAAATACGTGTGCTGCGTATTGCTGGCAAAGGAATATATAAAAAATCAGTCTGCGCGTGCTGCATCGCAACGATTGTGGTCGTTTGTATTATTCGACCGGTGTTCCTCGGTTCAATCCCGAAAACGCGGATATCAACGTTATAATACCAAATCAAAAAAAATAATAATAAAAATTGGCGTATTTCGACCTGTTCGGATAATAATATTTTATAATCTGGCCTACGTTAAAAATAACTGCAAAATTTTACAAGTACTGCAAAACCAGTGGTGCGTATCGCAAGAGTGGTATACGCCCCGTTACAAAGTGATCATATTGTGCGCAGCGGTTAAAGTAGGGGGAACGAACGGAGACTGCGTCCCTTTCTAATTTTAGTTCAAATTAAAGTTTCAGTGCTCTTCGATTTAAATTCCGGGAATCGGTTCGAATATTTATTTAATTACAATATACAATTTACCGTAAATACGCTAAAAGTTTGAATTCAAATATTATTTGTGGTGTGTGACACGAAAGTGGTAACGAACGATTATCAATTAGGTACCGAAGGTACGGTAATCATGTTATTTAAATGATATAAATGGTACAGCCGTGATAATATAATATAGTAGACTGTCGTCACGGCTATTGGATCTTCCATCTACAGTCGTGTTTTGGCGCTAAAACGAATTTTGATAATGGTAATAATAGCGCGAACTAGGTTCATGAATAACAGTGATACATCAGAAGCACCGAAAAGGGTAAACATACGTTTGCTGCTTTACACTTAATATTTTATGGAATTTTAAACGATTTCAACCTAAAATTATCACGAAAAATGTATTTCGGTAAAACGTAATTTTCCGATACAATAATAAAACCCGTCTGTCGACCGTGACCAATTATTTTTATTTAATAAAATGTTAATAATATTCAGTACCACCTGTACACTATAGATAATGCGTAATAATAACAATAATAGTCCATACGAGTTTTTACAGTTAAATATAAATTGCTATTTCGTATCGTATCGTGTTGCCAAGAACAATATTATTTCATCACAATTCAATGACAAATATTATTAATTTCCCGGTTTCTTTACACAAATCACGATTAAAATACACTTTTAGTTAATACATACCTAATTATAGTATCTATTTAAACGTTTATCAAAAAGATCAATAGGTATAGGTGTACATTAACCGTTCTTTATATCATTCGTTAATTTGTTGTTTATCAACTGGTTTCCAACTTTTCAAGTTGCACTGTGTTATTTGTGCAGACAAATAAGTTACATAGAAGAAAATTCAAACTGCAGCTATTTTTTACTATAAATAATGGTGGTTTTTAAATCGGAGTAGAAATCGATTCGTCCTCTGAAATACACTTAAAAAAATTGATGGTTTAATTGGGAACGTTCTGTATGAAAAAACAAACGACCTGCTAAACGCATTTACTATATCAACCAATGATCACGAAAAATGTCAAATATTATTATTACAATTAAACGAGCCCACGACAAACCCTTTAAATATTATATAAGTCAATGTGTATAGATTCACTGCTTTGATTTTTATATATAATATCGCAGATCAAGAGAGTATGCAAAACAAATTTATTTATCAATACACTGCAGTCGCAGCACAGTACAACAACGTAATATTATTCAAATATTAGACCATAATATTTAAATAATGCTTATACACCTACGAAAATATACTCGTATAGCAGCCGAACAAATTTCGTATTATATAATAAACTTCGTACGTCACACCCTCTCTGCGGGTCTTCGCATATTTCGTATTCAAAACAAGTGTACGTATTGCGAATTTGTAACCGATTTGTTTCACAAACTGTGTACATTGTACTTTCAAAGGGCGTAGATGAAGACGTTCAAATGGTGTACGCGTGATCGGAATTCACTATTCGGCGTTTGTAATTATTAATTGTATCCCTTACACTTTATATTATATTATAACGGCGCACTTCGTATATATAACGGTAACGGCGAGCCATTTAACGTTGTACCTACGGGTAAACTGTTTACTAAAACTAATTTTAAAGGATTTAAATCGATAACCGATAGTTGTTTTCGAAATCAAAAAGCACACGCGTACTATTTAAAACGTCAAACATTTACGTTTTTTTAAGATAAAAAATTTTTTTTCCCTCGTCTTCAGTCGAATACCCGCACAAAAATATTAAACGTATTCTTTATTTTTTCTGAACGTCAAACACGATTATTATTAGCAATCTGTTCCACGCGCGTCTCTATCAACTATACATACGTCGTCATAATATTGTATTCTGTTCGTCTGTATAACTACGGATTAACGAATTTATGCGAGTTACACGCGCCAAATGTATACTGTACGAAATAGTTATTGCACTCGTATGAGTTTATATAAGCTATTACATTTTATTAAAACAACAATAAAATGTATTAAATCCGTTTGTATTTTATTACGTCTACTGCGACATATTTTAATACACACAAACTCCACGCATATCACGTCACTGATCGAACACTCGAAAGAAAATATGTGTATATATGTTTGACCGCACGTGTTATTGCGCTTGTTATTTTCGTACAGTAACGAGGAGCACGATTGTGTTTTCGGTGTTTAAATAAAACATTTCAGAAACTCGTTCTAAATAATTTTATTTATTGTGTGATCGGCTGATTACCGCATCAGCTACGTACGAAGAAACGTACCTAATCGGTTGAATTACTATCAAATGTTTCGGCATTCGAGTAGAAAGAATTTTACTTCGCGAACACACGTTAAACGCGTTGATTATTATTTTTATCAAAAATCATTTAAATATTATGCCATAATTTTCGTAAAATAAAATCGTATCGCACAAATATTGTTGTATTATTAGCCTCGCTAATCACTATACCGTCTTCAACAAATATATTTTATCCGTTACACGAAAAAAAACTACACATTTATAATATTGTATAATAACTTTTTAAACGATTTTTAAAAAGAATTATTTAGAAGAAACGCTTGTAAAAAGCAGGGCTCTCATTTGAAAAAAAAAAAAAATGTTTTAACGTTTTAACGTTTTTTATCGTTATTTAACTTTTGCGTTTATCGTTATGGTATATTTTAGCGTTATGGATTATTTGTGTTTAACGTTAAAGAACGTTTTATCGTTATACAATATTTACGTTTTACGTTTATCGGTATTTTAACGTTATTTGGTTTAATATCGATTTTTTTCCAATTAAATAAATCCGTTCATATTCCATAGACTATAGCACGTTTTCAAATCTCTTAAACGTAATGTACTTCATTAAACTTCATTGATTATAAAAGTCCTAATTTTTATCCTTAATTTTTTGATCTCATACATTTCTTCAGTGAGAACTTTGGTTTATTTTTGACTTTATATTCCAATGCAGAATATTTTTCTTAAAATGTTAATTATATTACCAACAGAAACTTTTCTGAATAGCTGACATCTTCTCAGACACGTATTTTTGAATAATTTTTACCATCAAGTAAACAAAAATGATCTGAAAGGTCAAATAACAATAAACAGTATTTCAATTCGCTACTTCACAAGCAGAAAGAGAATTTCCGTGAAAGACATGGGTATAGGAAACCGTATATCTCAATACACGTGTCTATAGCTGACGCGCGTGTTCGCGTCCATGTGAACCCAGCCTTATTATATAGAACTACATAACTCGTATATTAAACTTACACCATAGGTTTATATTTTCCGTAGTAAATTGGAAAAAGAATATTAAAATAACGGTAATTCTATTTTTCGTTTTTTGATATTTTGACATATAACGTTAATACATTATTTCGTTTAATGATATGTTTTAATTTGTGATAGTTTAAAATTAGTGTTTATTGTTTTCCGTTACATTTTTTGATATTCGTTTCAATTGCAGATATTTTGCAATTATAACGTTATAATCAAAACGTTATTATAACGTTTGCAAGCCCTGCTAAAAAGTATGTTTTATAATCACAGTACCAACGATTATAATAATTAAACGTCGGACACGCCGAATGTTTTAATTATGAAACGATTTTTTTTTTTTTTGAATTTATAATCCATATAAATATTATTTTCATACGTAAACATTATATGAATTTCACTAATAACGGATCACGTCTGATGTTATATTGCGTAAACGAGCGTTGATTGATTATTATAGTTGTTACTACGACTAATACAACTATTTGAAATATTCCGAACGTTTCAGACCACGATTCGAAATTATACGTTCAAATTTCCGACCGCCAACCCACACCGTATTACCAAAGAGTTACAACAGCAGCTATATAACTTCTATCGAATTGTACGAAAATCGTATGGTTCTGAGCCGTTTGAAATGCAAAGCGGTAAACTTTACGTTTAAACGTATACTGCTGCCATATTATATCCAAATAAATCCGATTGCCAAAATAAAAATCGTATAATTTCGATTTCAACGTGTTCTGGATTCGGCGTAATAGCGTACGCAGTGAGTACACGTGGTAATCGAGACACGCTTATAATATAATCAAACGGAATTCGAAATTACGCATGATTTTGTGTTAAAAACTAAATTATTAACGCGGTATAATGTATGAAACCATAATCAAAAGATTATTATGACCTACCTGACCAGTGATAAATACGTAATGCGTATACACCACCAAAGGATACAATATATAATAATCATGATTTGCAGGTATTCCGCGTTTTACATATACTATTAATACGTTACGAAGTTATAAACAGTATAGTGATAAGTATATATTTCGGGATAAGCGCCATAAAAGCGAACAAAAACGATAAAAATTAAATGCCTTTAATTAACACCGAACGCAGTCTGTATATATAAGTAAATAGGGATTGCTTTGACTTTTTTTACAAAAATTAGTTCAAACGGTGATAACGGAAACGTGGATACGTTCGATTTTTACGCGTATATCGTTGTTTTTCCTAATTATTACAATTCTCGTTATTGCAATCGTTGAAAATTTAAAAACGTCTGTATTTTATATTATTATAAATATCCGACCAATATTGTCACGGCCTACTAAAACTACCGCGTTCCATTCGATAACAAAATTAATGACTTTTGTGCGACTTTTTTTCTTCTGTATATTCGTTAATGTCTATATAAAAAAAAAGTATACTACGTTTAAATTATGCGAAAAAAAAATCAAAAAAAAAAATTGTTTTTTTATTGACGTTCATTAGATACGGCTAACCGACTGGAAACTTAGAACGGAACGATTTTAACTAACAATTTGTATTATTATTTTTTAATTATTTCTGCGGCAGAAGAAACTGATTAAAAAGAAAAAAAATATATATGTCAACGCGAAAAATTTAATTGACTCATATTATATCTAAACAGAATTCATTTAAAAATGTTTTCCAGTATATAGATACGTAAAAAAAAATAAATAAATAAATAATTTTTGTTATAACTTACTGAAAAATGCTTCCTTATAAAACAATGAATAAAAATTTATTCGGTTTTTTTCCCCCTTTTAAAAAAAATCATAGAACAAATTTATAAAAATGGCATACGAGTGCTGCGTACGCGTCTGTATACTGCATATTCTGATTATTTGAACAGAGATTTTGTGTTGTACGTTTCGAATTTAAATTATAATGTTTAAAAAAAAACGATTATGAAAAACGCAGGTATTTTATTATATTACCGATGAATATGATGACATATTTTCCGTTTAAGATTAGGCAATATCGAAAGTAAATTATTTTATACCTCGTGAGTGCGCCGACCAGAAGGTTAGTTACCGGAACGGTAATATCAATGTCGTGTACAATTTTCGTTTTTAAATAATAATAATTCGAATAGATTTTTCGAATATCTTTTTAAGTTTAAAAAAAAAAAATGTTTTTTTCGATTTTTTTTTTTTTGAAATTATAAGTCACCGAATTGACGAGAAATTCGTTTTATCGTCTTTCTATAGTTACCCTAAAGTGTACGCACATATAGTGAAAACCGATACTCGACAATGTGACGTAAACTTCTACCTCACAATGAACGATGGTTTAAAGATTCTCCCGGCGTACGAAACGAATCACTATATATACGTATATTATATACATAAGACTTTACCGCGTTCCAGTCAAATACAACGTTATTACAATATACCGAACACATTTTTCAAGTTTAACCCATTTAATCGGCTAATTTGCAGGGTCTCTTTTAAACAATAGGCCGCAGGTGTTTCCACAAATACCGTACCTACCTGCAGCAATATTATGTTCTCGTTTTACAATATTATTTTTCATAAACTTCGTATAAGATTTTAATTACTGTCGCGTATATTATTTGAAGTCTGAGCCAAAGTAAAGAGTACTGTTCGAAATAGAAACGTAAAATATATTTTCATTTTTTTTTTTTTTTTTTTTAAATAGTAATTTAAAGCGCCGCGTACAACGTACAAATCAATAAATGTAAACCTAACAATATATATATATTATAGTCTCTGAATTATATAATAAATTATAATAATCATTACGAAATGTATTATTCGATTATTATATTAATAAAGGCTTTTAAACTATTTACCGAGATTTATGACGTGTTAAAGTTTATGATATAGTATAATATGCGTTCCATTTTTTTTTTTTTATGTTTTTCGAAACATGTTTTATACGATACCATAACATTTACGCGTTACATAAATAATAATAATAATAATATATTTTTCGCGAACATTTTTTTTTTTTTTTACGAGCTCGTTAATAAAACGTCAAAAGAAAACGAGACATTTTTTTATGTAAGCCGCCAAGGTTCTCAAAATCAAAACGAGTTTCTCGGTTTAATAATAATTATGCCCACGGTAAATTACCCGTTACAGGTTATTTCCCTTGAAAGCAATATATATTTTTTTTTTTAGTTATAATTTTTATTTAATATTTTTTATTCTACCGTTCTGCGCGCGAATTCCGCGTGCCTTTCCATACGTATAGCGATGCTTTACTACTATTACAAGCAAGCGGAATCGGGCAGTAGTCATATGTATCAAAGTTACATTTTCGTAATCAAACACATGTTTTCCGTAAATATTAAAACGTAACTCTTCAGTAGCTATTTAAACGTCATAGCGAATTTCAATGCATACGTTATAACAACATTTATTCAGAATGTTTTCAGATATATCCGTGTCTTCAGTTTTCGGCTGACGTTTCGGACTTATTGCAGAGTCCGTTTTCCGTGAAATAGTTACTGGTCCGAGGCTGTAACTATATATACTAACGTCAGCCCAAAAACTGAAGACACGGATATATGTGAAAATATTCTGAATGAATCGACAATCCGTGAAAGCTATGGACATTCATATAACAATATTACTGTGATAATATGAAGTTCAGAATCTTGAGCGTTACTATATTGTGTATACGTGAATGTATACGCGAATCACAAGGTATAAATAATCGACAAAGAATATTGTTGATTTTCGTTTCTATTTGAAACAATTCGAAATTCTGTAGGAGAAAATTCGATAGTCTCTTGAAACTGAGTAGTGGAGTACTGTACGCGTCTTTTGAAAAATCTACTCCTCATAAAAACCGTATATTATAAAACAACGATTAATGCGAAGACAATTTTAGATGTACCTACGTACTCGTATACTATACAACAATCGGAAAGTCGACTTTGTTTTGTAATTACGGGCGATTATTTCGTTAAAAATTACTTAATAAATAATATATGGAATAATTTTAGTATTTTTTTTTTTTTTAATTTCCTTTGAACTGCCCCCTCCTCCGCCCACCTCAGAAACAAAAGCAACTTACACCTCAGCGATTTCTGTTTTTAAAAAAATTCCAGCAAACTGGACCGGACCGAATTTTCCGGTACAAAATTTATAAATACATTTTAATTCATATTGATGCCTATATAAATGCCCCAGAGATACGTGGAGTCGCATTATATTTAGACGAGGAATGGAAACAAATTCGAGGCAGTGTGGATTAACTATATATATATATATATATACGCGAGTATCCAGTGCGTTATTGACAAGCGTGTATACTTTTTATTAATCGACGTTTCGTACCCAATACACTGTCTGTCAGACGCCTACTGTCGCTCGGTGATACTTGACGACGACGACGACGATATACACACGCGTGTCACCATAAATCACTCGCGATAACATCCCACCCAATCCGCTCGGTTAGGATGAATTCATATTATAACCACATATAAGGTGTTCCTAACCACGTTCCGATGATAGTGTCGATACATTATTATAATAATAATATTATTATTATTATTATTATTATTATTATTATTATTATTATTATTATCATTATCATTATCATTATCATTATTATTATTATTATATTATTATTATTATTATTATTATTATTATTTCAATAAATTTTTTGTAAGTACTGTTTTTTAAATAACAGCGTATTATATACGAAATCACAGATAAATTCGTGAGGTATATTAAATCATTTTTACTAATACGATTGATATGATTCAATTTTACAACAATTTGTGCATCGTATGCGAAATTCAAATAGTTAGGTACACGACGCGTTAGGTTAGGTTAGGTTAGGTTAGGTTGGCTCGAAGTACGGTGCTACCTACTGACGCTCGAACCCACTAGTCTTCGTCTGGTTGGAGGAGCACTACGTGGGAACCCGTGGGCAGTACATATAACGTTGTATATATTGTATTTTTTAGCAATAAACGATGGCGGCGCCAGAGTAGTGATGTGAAAACGGATGATCCTCTGGCGTTGTCGATTCTAACAGAAAAAAAAGGTCTGCTCGAAATACTGCTTAACGGCTTACCGGACAGCGGGCGGTATTGCCGATTTATACAAAAAAAATAAAAATAAAAATTTTTATGTTAGGTTATAATTTATAAATTATATATTTGGAAATGCTGCTGATTGAAACAAACGAGCGCGTGGATCTACACAAATCTGAATAAGGCGTATAGAAGTTTCCGTTCATAATGGATTTTATAATACTCTCTCTCTCTCTCTCTCTCTCTCTCTCTCTCTCTCTGTCCTAAACGTTATGGAAAATTACGTTTTTATCGAAAAACACGTGGCTTTTTTTTTATTTTTAAAACTTTCAAAACGTTCAGATTAATATTTTAAAAAATATATATATTTCTTCCAAAAATCGATGAAAATTTTAAATCGTGATTTTATTCCTGCATTGAACATTATTTTAAGTAACGCTATGATTAATTAACTGCGTAAAAACTTACTTGGCAAAAAAAAAAAAACTTGAAACCGATCGATACTGTAAATGGTAAACCTGTATGATCGTATTACGAGAGAAGAGCAAAAGAAATGAGCACAGAAGGACATTGCGATTGAAATGACAGATATTATATAAGAATATTCGATTCGACTGTATAGATATAGGCGGAGAAACGTTGCGAATCGCAATAATTGATTGATTGATTACCGAAAAAAGAGATAAACAACATTTACTTGAGATGACAGACATTCGAATGGGTAGTTAACGTCTTTTTTTTTTCTTTAATCGAAAAATTCTAAAACACAAACGAAAGTGACAAAACGTACAAAGTACGTTTTGACGATTAAAAAGACAACACCGTGATATTTTAGCGCAATAAAATAAACGGTAAGGTGTTAAACCCGCGAACGACAGACACTTGCCCTACGCGTTTCGATTTGTCATTCGCTCCTATCGAAACAATTCGATTAAAAAACAGTATGTGAAAAACAGCTGTTGCCGCGGCAATTATAACCGCGGATAAATCTATAATAGAATGAATTCAGAGCGCAGTCACATTTTCTATGGTACCTAATTGGGTGTGACCTCGCAACTATTATATACGCTCGAGGGAGAGGTATAGAGGTATAGGATAGGTTAGGTTAGGTTAGATTAGGTTATATAGGTTTTTTTATATACCAATATTTTTGAACGCTATGTCTCCACCAGTTTTGAAATCTTTGCCTTGTATTATTATAATGTATAAAAAAAATAATGCAAAAATTGATTTGAGAGAACAGCGGTTCGAACCCCGAACCGTACAACACGTCAAATCGTGGTATTTATCCATTGGACGAGCTGAGAGACGGAAAAAATAAACCTATTAAAGAAACACGGTAAAATTGTCAAATTTCAAATTGCTTTAACTTAAAAACTAAATCCGACAACCAAATTCTAACTTCAACATAGGTTCTTTTATCAACCTGTATTAACTCTATATAGAAACAGAAGGCGCTAGTGCACAAAAAAAAAAAATTAATTTTTTTTCATAAATGGCCCGGAAAAATCTTATTTGCCCGGTAAGAATTTTAGAGTCACTCCGCCCTTGGATCTGGGCCCCACCCTGTATAATGAATTGTTTTTTTATTGATGTGTATTTTTTAACTTCATATTAAACCAAGGGGCAGGGGGCCCCAGAATAAAAAGATCCAGGGGCCTATGGTGTGCCAGGCCGACACTGCTCGAGGGAGAGGTATAGAGAGGTATAGGATAGGTGTACAACGGTAGACACGACCGTGGTACGTGTACAACCAGAAACATTAAGACAGGTTGATTACGACCATAAATTTCAATTTGTGCGCGCTGCATAAATGTTTTTCTCGAGATTCGCGAAATGAAACGGCCGTATTTCGAGAGAAAGCTGACAAACACATAATTCACTAGGAGTGCGAGACGAGAGTTTACCGCCGCCCGGTGTTCGCCCATTCTCCGCTCAAGGTCGACTTTTAGAGCCGTGTAGAGCGGACTTCAGACGATGATTATTATTATTATTTCCCCCAAAAAAAAAAAACCGACGGGTGGCTAAACAGAGAAGACGGGAAAAAAAAAGTTTTTCGCATTTTGTTGCTTTTCGTTTCCATTTATTATTATTATTATACGGTTGAAACCGCGTTTTTCGCTAGCGCGCAGAAACTTGCACTGTAAATCAAAATACCCGTTCACGCGCCACTAATCTTTCCGCGGAATAAGCAATTCGGCTTTTAAGCTTTGCACGCTGCAAGCAAAGCACCTGTTATACTCCGAGAGCGAGACGTCTCTCCGGTGACGTTCTGTACCGAATAATACTTCATTATATAATATGTCGTTTATGATTTTTCTCTCCGTCTTAAACACAACATACACAATACGCGCGTCTCGTTTTCGCAATATTATCATTATATGGTTTTCTATTCGTTTTTATTTTCCATCCACTCGCCGTGTGCATCCGCGTTTTCGTTACGACTATAATGCGATTTATCAAGCTCGAAAGACGCCGGAAACGTGCGACTATGTTCTCTTCGACTGTATGTATATACGCACACAAATCACGACGCCGTAAGATAATAAACATTTCCTCCGTTCGGAAGAAAACGAAATATTTTTAGGTAGACACATGTGAAACTTTCTGCGTATAACACACATCTTAGTAAACTTCAAAAAAAAAAAATGATTTTTTTTTTTCTTTTCGCAAAGTTATAGAAATGTGTTTAATATATATATATATATATAATAGTCGTTCGAAATATATTATCCGCAAAAGCAGCGAGACAATTAACGATAAGAGAAAAAAAAAAAAAGAAATCTTACCCGAAAACGTTTCTTCCAAGACGAGTTTAAAACTATCGTTAACTCGGATGATGTGTTTACGAGTTACCGCGGTTATTCCGGTACGGGAGCTTTTTAGACGAAAGAGAATAAATAAACGAGAATTCGCTTTAGTATTCAAATAAAAGCGAAAAGTGTTGAGCGAAGAGAAAAAAATTATGTGTGCCGGAGAATGAAAAAAGGGGAAATGTTTGGCTATAAAGATACGACCCCTTCCCCTATATCCGATTCATTCGATCACACGCGAAAAGTGTTTTTTTTTTTAATGTTTTCTTCCGCTAAAATCACAATTCATTTTTGAATGAAAATGTCTGTAGAAATAATGTCACGATATATATTATAATGTAACCCAATTATATAATGAGTTTTTTTTTTCGCTATGGAATTGTTTCGTTGCCAATATTTCGAAATAAATATAATGTATTAAATTTATTTTCATCATGTATGTTTAAAAATACGTATATATTTTTAGTTTATAAAAAATGTTTTCGATTCAGTGAAATCGAATAATAAATTTATATCTATTACCGAATTAATATTCACTTATACGTTTTTATAATGATATTTAAATCTAAAAATAATTAAACAACAAGTTTTTATTCTATTGAATATATTTACTTTTTTCCTTTTTGTATTTTGAACACGTGAAAACATACTTATATCATATGAAGAAAATAAGTTTTACTGTGTTTGTTTTAAAGCGGTAAAAAAAACGATACAAAAATGTGATATAACTCTTACTATATATTAAAATTTGGACAGAGACGAGATGACTTTAAGCGGATTATTATTTTGCATATTTTCTCGAGAAAATTTCACACAAACAGTGCAAATAGCAACGAAGTATTCCGAAAATTTATAATAAAATCACTAATAAATTCCAATGTGGAAAAACATTTTTTTTTTTTTTTACGTATATACTATTATATTGATTAAAACAGTGTTTTCGAAAATTTAATAAATGTACGCTACGCATTATTGTTGTAAACTTGACGTTTTATCAATCCTCATAATATTTACCTTAAACACACAAATAAATGGATATAAATAATTATTTTCATTAATATTTCTATCATTGAAATATCGATTTAATAATAATTTATACGTATTTATATACTTAAATATTATATTGTTGAAATTAGATGTACATTACATAGATTTATTTTTTAAACTAGTACTGATAGTATAGGTACATACTTTTACCATTATTACGTCCAAAATATTATGGATATGTCCATGAGTTGGGTTGACACCTGACGTTTCGCATCCATTACAGGATTTGAAGTGTCAGACGTCAACGCAAGACACAATATGAATACAAGTATATTTAAAAATCGAGGAATAAGAAAAAATATATATATACTTATAGACGCTATTCTACAGGGCATTTGATTTTTTACTATATAATATTAGATCTTAAACGTACACGTTATTAAAATTTCAATTAACCATTTTATAAGGAAATAACGTCCACTGCGGTTCTTGACGACGAGTTCCAACAGTGGTGTCGGCGGCGGGGGAGTATTTACTAATTTAAATATTTCAATACGAATAGAATTTTAAGAAAAACAAATTTATTTCTCCTATTACTCTGTTTCCTGTTCGATACATCATAAAACTATATTACTTTTTACTATATTATAAACAGTGTTTCGTATCGAATACTATAGTTAATTATATACCCGCAAGAAAAGTCTAAAGTCTGAGTTATAAAGTTAAAGTAATCGTGAATAAAAATAGGCGTGATTTTTGTTTTTTTTAACGTAAAAGTTTGGATAGAAGGATAAAATCTCGTATTATAATAATTTATAAGAATTACACGCGTTGCAGCCGCGGTAACGGTGCAGACGATAGCGTTGCGTTCCCTCGGTGAATGTTAAAGGGAAAAAAAACAGGCCGAGAGGGGCGCGACCAGCGTAAAAGTGTCACTGGCCCACATACAAATATTAAGTTATAATAAAATATAGTAAAAACAGACATTTAAATAAATAAAAGAACGAAAACGATATTATGTGAGAGAAATAAAAAATAAACACCAACATTAGTAAATAATTAAAATTTGTTTAAAAAAATTGTTTTTTTTAACACTTTAATTCACCGGTGTGCACAATTTGTTTGCCTCTTTTTTTTTTTGGTTTTTATTTATACAAATTGAATATTAAATACGTATGAATATATAGTCGTTTAATGCATTTCACACCAGTGTATGATAATACTGGTATATACCATTCCGACGGGGAATTCGATTAAGCAATATCATTCGAACATTATTCGAATAATACGTATATATATATATTTATTTATTTACATACAGCACACGTAGGTACTCCATTACAGGCAAATATAAACGAACAATACTGCACATTCCACGGTAAACATTATCCTGTCCACCGTTAAGTGTGCGAAACCGAAACATTGTTAATCGCATATGCAAAACAGCGATATAATATATAAAATACTCATTATAGCGGGCGTTGTTTAGCCACGAGATTTTTTTTTTTGTTCGAACGTAAAACGTGTAGGTACGTTTTAGAGTGCTTGAAAAAAAAAAAAACAAATTCAATTTCGAATTGTAAATTTTTATTTGCCGGAATAACAACTATTATTCAAAATCAAACGTATTTTGTATCGCGTACTATGCGCGATGTTGAATTTTTTTTTTCTATCTACGCCAGGCTGAACTGTACGCACCTCATCTGTGTATCCGGCCGTTTTCTTCGCTCGTGTGCTGTCCACACACACACACACACACACACACACACACACACCACAGTCAGACGCGAACTACGTTGTTCACACCTGACCGCCGTCACCTACACTGAACGGTCCGATAGTTTTGGACCGCTATTTATATACGCCTTTCTGCCACGCCCTCTACGTTGTGTCGTAGCGCTATCTGGTGACAACTTTCTTTTTCCGTTTTATTACTGTCGGCTGACGCACTACGTCGGTATGTGCGGGTGTTTACCTTGACGCTGACCGAGCGACCGATCGTATACGCTCGTATGCAATTTTTATTATTTAATTTTTTTATTTTTATTAATATTATTATTATTTCGCGTATTTCAATGAAATTAAATGAACGTAAGGATTCATCTTTCCTCGTTGTACACTCGTCTACTCGTTTATTTTACACGTTTACTATTTATTTAACGTTTACTCACATTTACTCGTTCACACTGTACACGACCGACCGATAGTTTGTCGTCAGCTAAGCACTAAACCAGCGGTTCCCAAACTTTTTATACTCGCGGCGCCCTTTTGGAACTGAGGTTTTCTCGTGGTGCCTTAGATAAAATCGATGACTTTTAAAATTTTTTTTTAAATAAAAATAAATAAAACTACAAAAAACTGTGGATAATACGTAAGATGTAAATATTTATATTATTATAATTATATGAATATGTATTTCATAAATTCTTGTAATTATTAAGATTTATAAATATTATATTTTACACTAAAAAAAAAAAGGTTATAAAATTCAGCGCCACCGACTGTTATCTGGTCTAAAAATAAATTTAGTATTTCAATAAAAGACAAATATTCTCTTTTTCAAGTGATAAGGCTTCGTGTATTTGAATTCCGAAAAGCGAAATATTGCCTGCATAATGTATACGACGGTTTTAACAACGACCGTAATAAAATTCGCGTTAAAACGCGCTGTACGGAGTGCATAAAAATTGGCGAACGATTTCTCTTTCTTTTTTTTTTTTTACCCCGTCCGTTCGTTTTGCGCCTCGTCATCGTCGTCTCCTCCTCCTCCTCCTCCGTCTGCAGTGTTCGCTGGACGGAAGAGCGGGAGACGACGCGAAAAACCTGACCGCTAGAAGTAGCTATTAGAAAATTACTCTCATATCTTCCGAAAGGCGTGAACGGGGTGTTTGTAACCCTTGTAAACGGTTTTTGTGTCGTCTGCGACCGCCGCTACTATATTCGCATATATATATGTATACGGGTTGACGAGAAAGGGCCAAAGGGGTACGAAATCTCGACCCATTTTAGAAACGAGGTTTTCCACATTGCGGTGTCCCTGTCCTAACCGTGAGGTTTTCGTACACTATATATGTATGTATAAAAATCTTATTAAAAAAACCCTGTCCCTGCGATTAATTCGATTTGTTTGTAATTTGACGATACGGGCGAATTGAAGTGACGCGTAACCGAGGAGAGTTATCTCCCTCCCACCACAAACCATGTTTTTTTTTTTTTTTAAATAATTTTTATCGTTTTATTCTATTTTTTTATAGGTATCCGGCTCCGAACTGTGTCTGCAATCGTATTTATTTTATAATACTTTTGTTATATATATATATAGTACATAATTTTTTGGATAATCCGAGACTGTTAAGTGATTATTATTAAAGTTAAGACTTTTATATTATTATCATCATTATATACACCAGTTATTGACTAAACGTAATGAAATTAATCAAGCGCATTTCGCCTTTTATATTTATATTTTATGTTACGTTTAATTTTTTTAACAATTTTTAATTGCGTACCTAAAACTCGACATAAATTTTAGTCCCTTCCTCCCCCCTTACAAATTCCTGGCTACGCCACTGTCTATATGTTTTATATTAAAATGGTTTTTTTAAATTTAAATATATCGTTATTACTGCACAACATTATATACCGCGAGAAAACTAAGTCTAAATATGTCATTTCAAAAGAATATATCTATTTATATATTTTTTTTTTATAAGTATAGTGAAATATTGTTGAAAAGGATAAAAAAATATATACATACTATACTATAACGCAAAGTTTCTATATACTGGAATAAAGTTTATAAAGTATATACTTAATTTCGGTATAATATAAATAAAATGTAATAATGTATGATGGGTGTGGACGTAAAATGTCAGTCCCAAATACGGTTTTATTTCGATGAAAAGTTATATCACATTAATGTTGATATATTTGGATAAAAAGAAAAAAAGTAAAATATTACACACATTCCAGTGAAATATTTACTTTTATTAATTACGATCAGATCGAACATCCGACTGTACTCAACATCTGCGCCAATTAGTTGAAACCAAATAAGTATAACGCCTACAAAATTATAAAACCGATCTTGGTCTGCTTAGAATTTCAATAAAAAATATTGTGCCATAATAAGAGTCGTAGATAAACGCGTTGAAATAATACCGAAAACATAAAACAGAAACTGTTAAATGAATAATTGTGTTATAGTTGAAATAAATAGTTTGCGTTAAAAAATAACAAGTCCTGTCTGTGACAATACGTAGTATAATATTGTCGCTATGCCTCAAAATATAACGCTAACTGATAACGTACCTCGTGGTCCGAAAGTTTTACCAGCGAATGCTGGTTGTAAACCAAATATGTATAAAATACGTTACTCATCGATTATCATAATACATAACAATTAAAATAGTGTACATTTTTATTTTTTATCGTACGAAGCCACACCAGTGCAATCAATTATATTGTTAAGGTCAAAGTATTGAATATTGTTCGTAATTTAATAATTTTGGACTATACGATTTCGATAAATAATAAATTCAGTGTTGTCGAATAAATCGAATTACATAAAAAAAAAAAACATTGAACCATAGCCGAAATGTTTATTTTTAATGTGTATCGAATAAACTTTTTTCAGGCTTTCACGAATTTCAAATAATGTATCGTTTTTCCTTTTGTATCCAACAAACGTATATTAAGAGGTTTTAGAAATATTCGACAGAAATAAAATTGTTTAACCGCAGTTATATAATAACTTGCGTTAAATAATTATAGAGAGAGAGAGAGAGAGAAAGAGAGACGAAAACAATATATATGTAAATTACAAGTACATCTAAATATCATGCGTATTACAATCTGAATAATTTCGAAAATTAATTATGATTTGATCAAACGAACGATTTAACGGATGAAATATTATGTTTTGACAAGAAATTGTCTGATTAATTTCATTACGTACAGCTTTTGAATTGTTTCTTTGTAATCGATCGAAATATCGTTTTTATTTAAAAGGCCTTTAGAATCTAAATATAAGGGACACCGTAAGCACTGAAGAGATAGTTTTTTTTTTTGCATAATTGTTACGCTTGAAAGAAAAAATCGTTCTTCGAAGTCATGAAAAATTCCTGGAAAAAAAATAAATGAATGATGAGATTTTAAAGGTACAGTCGAGGAGTAATTGAATTAGACGTAGTCCTTATTTATTTTGAATAAACCGGTATTATACGTATCCTATTGTACGGAAAAATGTATTTTCACCGACAAAAAACCCACTTTTAATATCGGATCTCCCATATTATTATTACATTTGCTCGCTTATACGAAATAAAATATACACCGCTTTCGGAGTATTGCGACGTTATAGCGAACGCGGAGACGGTCTGTAATTGACATTTATGTATATTATCCGAACTGACTACTACTGAGGACTACATCATTTGATACACACTATCGGATTAGCAGACGGCTTTTAAACGTCGACCTTGGATACCAGAGAGTAATTAAAAGCTAATGTCAGATGTCCGTCTGTCCCGTGATTGCTTGACACAATGTTACGCGCACGTATATAGTGAGCGCTGACCGGAAAGGATTCAGGATTGGTTACAAAGTCATCAAAACGCCGCTCGTATAAGAGACGCATAACAATAATGGTTGGTTGGTACTTACAACGACATTTAAGATGTCGTCAAGACTAATTGCGTTTCAACGTTTTATATTATACGGTCTATATAAATCAAAACAAAATGTACAAATCTGTTCGAACAAAAATACGCATAATCGATTACTACCGTCGTATCGATTCAAGTGAATCCTACAGGATTTGTGTTTATTTTTTGAAAAAAAAATATATATATTTAATTCTGCGTTTAAATGGACGTCGCGATGTTTAACGGGTTTGCCTACGATTCATCCGAGACGCACAGTGATGTCGCTTATTATATTTTAAACAAGCACATTTGTCGGATATAAAAGAAAACGTTAAGAAAGTCTCTTATTTTAGGTCGGCCCAGGTATCTCTTATTTCACAATGAAATGATGTAATTATTTAGACACTTTTACAATGTTACCGAGAAAGAGACGGCCGCGCATTATCGCCGAGCTCCTGCAAATATTACAAACTTGACCCCGATAAAATTATTAGATAAACGGCTAATTAAATCATCAAAACGAAAAACATTCACCCCACCGCACCCCATTTTAGTAAGAAAATGAAAAAAACATTATAGAAACATCTCATTTGGAACACGACGAAAAAGTCCAGTAGTGGTTTGTTTTTCGCGTAAAATACGACGTCATAAAAAAAAAAAACCGTCTCGTCGTAAAAGTGTACGTTACAGTCGATGGAGTTTTGAAGTAATGAAATTGGCCGCCGTAACGTCAAAGAGTGAAGTGGTAAAAATAAACATATGTATTCGAAATGTGTGTTGGTACCGGCTGACAAAGAAAAAGAAGAGACTTTTTTTTTTTTAAAAAATACGACGTTTTAATTTATTTAATTTCATTGTTTGTCATAAGCCATCTGTTGGCACGCCCAAACGCGACACATCGCACAGCATCACACGGCGGAAAACCGTTGTTACGCGAACGTCGAACGTGTAAACAAAGTGTATTTTTTTTTAACGACAGACCGGCCTATTTTTTCAACTTTTTTACCAACTATTTTTATCGCGTAAATTTACAAATTTAAATTCGTATTTTCGCGGCGGCGAATTCGAAAAACGCTACAGCAGTAAAACTCGTTATACGAACTGAACCGTTACTATTTAGCCGTGTTTCAGGTTTCCAGAACAGCGGTCCGCCGAGTTATCATCGCGGTTACAAATCGCTTTTTGGAAAAAAATGATTGTATTTTTTTTTTTAACCCAGATATATTTGTGAAACAATGGCGTACATATAGTCTATCGTTATCTATATTATCATAAATTTTCTAATCAGGTACCTCACGTAATGTGTTACTACCATCACTGTATTATAAAAACACAATGTATAACTAAATAAGATTAAAAACCGTCGCAGTAAATAATAGTAATCGAAATCGTATTATTTTATTACGTTATTGGTTTAGTAACATATTCAAATGATAACGGTCGTTTATCAATTTATTTTTGAACCTTTTTTTTAAAAAAATTATATATTATAAATTTGTATATAACGGATAGACGTCGACACTACGTTTCAACGTAACGACGACGGGTGTACTTAAATCGCCTCCGCGAGAATAAACGATTTTTATTTCAAAAAATAATCTAGTTATTCTGAGAAATGACACAAATATATTGCACATTATGTCATTAGTATTAGTGTATTTCGAATTAATGGCAACACGAGTAAAGTTAAATCGACGTGGAACGCCTCGTTGAGAATATTTTTCAAGCACTCCGAATGGTGCCCTGCAGGTGTATTCAGATATAACGCACTTATTGTATATAGCGATCACTGCAGTGAAGGGAAAGACGGTTTTGAGTCGGTCGATAGGATTACCAGAATCCGATATTGAAACGGTGTCAAAAATCGTTTAAACAATAACGGCTGCGGTGAACGTAAACGATTCAGTATGCGTCCTATGTTTAAGATTCAGTCTTGCATTAGAATTTAGAAATAATTCAACAATGATATTTACTCAATGCCTCAGCCCCCCAAAAAAAAAAATTTCTAAATACGCTCCTGCAATATAATCATACATATTCATAAAAACCGTTCGTAGATATTGAATATTTCGCGGATTTTATTTTTTTCTCTATCGGATTTTTCACTGTTTATACACACAAAAACTACGCGATAATTAAAAAAAAAAAACGTCGACGTAACGCCGTTGGTATCTATTGTGTATGACTATTTCGAATTTATTATTAATTTACATTTTAACGTCGGCTGAACACGTGTTTACACGAACACTGCGGGGCGTCTCACGAGGATTAACCAATTTAAATACGGTCGGACAATATAAATTACCCCGGTCGTCATTTGAAATTAATAAATCTGCGTGAGAATCCTTATGCGTACGTATAATGCGCACGGCTCGCTACGCCGATGAGTTTAAAATATATTCAAAGGACAAAAACGAAAAAAAAAAGTGAGTTATACAGCGGAATTCAAACGTTCCGATATTATGTTTACGTCGTAATTTAATAATATTATTTCGCTTATACTGCAGTCTGTTTTAAAGTCCCTGTACGGACGCGAACGACGTTTTTATTTTTGACGTAAACCCAATACACGGAGAATTTGTTTTGGAAATAAATACATTTTCCAAAACTATAACTATATTACTACTGTGTATAGTATCGCCTACCGGTTGTTTTTTTTTGACACTGCACGCTGCAGCCCCGTCAGATGGTCGATGCGAACTGATTGATATAAGCGACGGCGCGTAGGTTTTATAGTAACAAATATATATTAACGGTTTCTATAGGGCAGCATTTCGGCCAGAAAAAAAAAGGGTAGCGAGCCGCGGGGTGTTGTGGATATCGCGTAAGTGAATTACTCGGATAAAGATTTTAGACTTTTGTTTTTATTATAAAATATTTGAAAGCAACGATAAATCATTGCATTCGATAAAAACGATTCTGCAGAGCGGAGCTCCGGCGTAATATACACATTGTCGAAAAATTTGTAAGAGTTATAAAAAAGAAACTGTGACAGACGATTTGCAAGATTTTTTTTTTTCAATACAGTTAAAGTATAGGTATTTCAACATTTTTGTTGAAAATTTCAAGACAACAGAACGATTATTTTCGAAATTATAGCGGTAAAAATAACTGTACGTGATGATATTGACGAAATCCCATTTTTAGCGGTTTTTCGGTAATTTATCGCGTCGCGTTGAAAACCATTTGAGAAAATCGAAAAAAACGATCTCTCTTAAATACCGACTAGATGCGAATTGCTGCCGGAAACAAAATGTGACCGAACAGATCGGATCACTCAGGCCCGTACTGGCCCACCGGGCAACCTGGCAGATGTACGATGCGCCCATTAAATTTAAAGAAATTACGTCTGCTATTAAATAGATTTTGGAGAAATATTGACTTCGATAATTTTCCAGTTACAACTGGATAAAATGCAATGATATAATATTATTAAAAATGTTTTTTTTTCATATGTATATAATAGGTAGGTATACACCGTTTATAATCGCATAGACATTTTGGTGTCGTCATTGCCATTTTGTTTTCATGCGGTTCGTTGGTGTTTGGTTTGTTGTTCTAAACCAATTAAGATTCTTAATCGGTAATATTTAGACCTCTAAAATGAAAAAAAAAATTTTTTTAGGCGCTCTTATAGGATTCAGCAACCGCCCTATAAGAGCAGCCAGCACGGGCCTGGGAGCACTCCTTCTGGTCGAAAATCTGTACACAGGATAGAAAATAACAAAAAAAAAAATAAACGTCATTGTAAAACCACTATAGATCCCTCGCTCCGGTCAGAATCTAAAAAAGTGTCGTAAAAACACAATAATATATCAATAACGAAAACGCGTATGCCGCCGTGGAAACGAGGAAATCTAGATGAAAAAAATAATACTACGTTTCATCACCGTGTATAAGTGATATTCAATGACTTTTTACGAGGGCCTATATCCGTGTACAAATAGTACAAAAACCTATAAAAAAAAATAGTTTTTTTTTTTTTACTTGTATCTAAAACGGACATAACACACAACGCATCAAACGGGCCGTTTTATCAACCAGCCGGAAAAATTCGTCGGGCGTGACTGCAAATAAAACTGAACTGTATACGTAAAAGATATAATGTTGTCATATTTATATTGTCGACGACGACAAAAATAAGATCGCGTGCGCTTTGTAATTATTTCCATCCAATTTCTTAATTGAATCGTAATCGAGTATATTTTATTAAAAAAAAAAACGCTCTAAATGTTATCATAGAACTGTTTTCGTCGCCATGTCATATTGTACCGCGTAAAATATGCAATTTTTGCAAAAAAAATCCTGTTCAATCAATACGGTTGTTTTCATCACGTCGTGTGAAAAACTTGAATTTAATTTAAAGCTATTCGTTTGTCGTGCTTCTACACGCGTTATTTCCTATATATTTTTCATTTAATTCATTTATTATTATTATTATTATTATTTATTTATTTATTTATTTTTTATTTTTTGCTATCTGTAGTTAATTAAAATTGTAATATAAAATGCGATTTTCTACTTTAAACTCACGATAAAAATTAATCATTGCACACTTGCATACGGTTGAATTTTTTTTTTATTTAACGCAACCATAAAACACAGCGCGGTTTAAACAATATACCTTATGTTTATAATTTAATTTTTGTCACCGACGTCTTAATAACTCGACGAATTTACCAATCTATAAACAAAAATTAAAACGTTCATTAATCAGTGTAAGGTTACGGTTAGGGTTCGTAAGTCTTTGCACGGTTTATAAAGTTACGAATTCGTTTTATTTTATAATACGAATAAAATATCAACAATTTTTGGAGCGTATTTTGTGATCTTATTTTCGTCATAGAAGTATAATATTTCCCTGTTTTACCAACTTCTAGTACATATTCGATTATAATTCATAAATGATAATAATATGACCTTATATAATAGCCTATAAATTTTCTAAAAAAAAACTTTTTGTATTTGTATTTCGTTATAAATATTGTAAATACGCTGTTATATTTTATTTTTTCGTAATTATGTGTTTGAAATTACAATGAAGGCACTTGACGATAAAAACGTCATTACATTCTTAATATAATACGTATTAAAGTGATTTTTTTTTTTTATTTACATTTGTACAATTAAACGAAAAATTACTGAAATAAATTGTTTTTTTTCTAATATTTTTTGTATTAATGAAATACGTAATACATTTTTATATATATTTTTTGTGATCTCTTGTAAAAATATATATATGTTATATAAAATACTAAATAATATCAAATTTAAACAGTTGTTTTCCGACTTTTGTAACAATACGTTTATTACATTTTTATTATTTCCAGTCTTATTTATTAATCTAACGGAGAACACGTCTCGTTAATTAAAAACTGATTTTTAGAACTCTCCCTCGACGATACCGTCATAACAGTCATACCAAAACACTTAACTAATGAAGCAGACAACTATACATTATATTATTGTACCGGCTCTTACGAACTATTTTAACCGTAATTTAATTACGTTTACTATTAGATATCACTTTTTAAATGCAGTACATTGCGTTTGTTGCACATTATCAATCACACGCTTATAATGTAAAAAAAAATAAATAAATAAAATATAAATAGTAACAAAAAATTGAGTACAATAATGTTTTGAGACAAAAACACGACTGTGACTACACGAATGTTCGTAATTAATTAAAACGTTTTGATTGATATTTGAGTCGCTTTAGTTTATAACCCATAAATAATAAAATCAATATAACGATTCCTTTTTTTTTTTTTCTGTATTTATTTATATTTTTCAACTCCAATCTCTCTACACGTATTTGCCCAACATAAACATAATTCGGCGCTCATCTAAACCAAACACAAACTGAATACATAAAAAAAAAAAAAGAAAGAAAAAGAAAAAACCTTCCTTCTATATTTCCGGCCGTGTAGAATATCCTCCCGATCACCGTTTCCGTACGGTTTCTTCCGGCCAACCGCGACCGCTGAATATCTCTCGTTTCCGGCCTCCACACTGGCGGTTATATGCGCGTGCGTTCCACAGACGATGATCTAAACATGCAAATCCGGCGGCCGAATACGCGACACGAATACTTCGTACCGATAATTTAACAAATGAATTTTTAAAAAAAATTTCGTTCCTTATCTCGACGACTTTTCCCCATATCGAATCGCGCCGATTTCCCGAATTAAATTTTTGCGTTTCCTCGCCCTTGATTTATATATATATATACACCCCGTATCACGTACCCATATATTTCAATTTAAATAAATTAATAAAAAAAAATTCTTATTTAAAAATCATATATATTTAAAAACATTACATTGCGTGCAATACGTATAACGTGCACGTGTAAACTATCCCAAACAAATGTAGGTGTATAACTATAGTAACATAGAAAATATATTCTATTTTTTTAAATTTTATTTACAAAAAAATTCAACTTCTAACTATATGTACACACATAACGTCCATAAAGAAGTAATGAATTTAATCTTTTGAATGAAGCCACTATAAAGAATATCGTCCGGTGATAAAGAATACATAATATTATGGGTTTTGACATACATTTATTATTATAGCCTACTAAAGACTATAATTAAAATTGTATAGTAACATAACGAGTTCATTGTATCTGTTTATAATATTGTAATCGTTGAATGATTGCAAATTTTACTCGTCCAGTTAATTTTTGCAATAAAATATTTTACAAATACTTAATAAACAGTTTCTTAAGAATACCAATTACTAAATACTTCAATGTCTTAGCACGTATCTTATGTGATTATATAATACATATAATTCGATATATTTGTATAAAAATGTGTTTAGACGTTTGGTAACTCTAATATATTATTATACTCGTTCTGTTTCAATGGATGCATTAATATATCATAATATACGCGAGTGAATCAACGAGAGCCGTACAACCGAAAATCATAATATCTAATTACTAATCGAACAGAAATTTTAGTAAATTTATCCATTTATTTTGACGGGTATGAAACAACGGTGTGTATAGTTTTCAAAAGATATTCGATTACAAAAACACTGCGGACAAAAACGAAATAAAAGCGATAATACCGACATTTTAAGACGGTAAAATTAAAGCATATATAGATATTATTATAATCCAGTATAATGCGAATTTAAATATTGTATTTAAGATATTTAAAAAAAAAAATAAAAAATCTATATTTTATAATTCAATACGCTTTACTAATAGACGAATTCATGTCTACCTACACCGTCTCTGCTCTTATCATTTTTCCTTCTACACCCCGAACTCGGTGTTACCGTGGAAACTACTAACTATATATGAATGAAATTTTAAAATGTACCACTCAATGACGATGTTTTTGTAAAAGAAAATTGTAAACACTATTGTATTTAGCACGTCCTCCCACTTTACGCGGAAATCTCTTTGTCCA
Organism: Slavum lentiscoides; assembly: GCA_032441835.1. NCBI lineage: Eukaryota > Metazoa > Arthropoda > Insecta > Hemiptera > Aphididae > Slavum > Slavum lentiscoides. The sequence goes on along the minus strand of CM063710.1, from coordinate 3,527,811 downwards.
CAATAGCAGAGCCAGCTAACAAAATGTGTAGAGGTATTATACATAATGAAACTTGTATCGCAAATATGAAATCTTTGCCATAAACGAAAACCCAGAGGGTTAAAACAAAGCACTTTTGATTTTTACAAACGTAATACGTACACATGATTTATAATATATTCTTCCTGTTCAATTTTTGAGACCGAAATTCCAATTTTACAGTCGGAATTCGATTTTATCAAAGATATTAGCCAAAAATTAACCAATAGCAAATGCTCCCTTTTACCTCGTGCAGGTTGTGGTAAAATTGAGCATCTCATACAATAAAACGAGACGCGTCCTAAATCAATTAATAATGTCTATGTTTTTTTTTTTTATTAAGAAAATTTCGACGTTTCATTATTACAAAAATTACACGATATATAACAGTCGTTTTTCATATACCTGTATAACCTAGTTAAATGTCGATTAGTGTATTCTATGTCTTTATAGTACTTATACTTTATACCAATTATTATCATTATTATGTTTTCATTTACTTGCGCAAACCAGAATGAATTAAAAGCGACACTTTAAGTATTGTTATAGATGTATAAAAACTATTACTTCATAAATATCACATCGCTGAAGAATTATTATAGAATAATATTTTGCCTCGTGTTGAATACCACCAGTCACGGAGTTCAGGTATACGATAACGAAATAATAAAAACATTACAGAATAACCAAAAATGGATATTAGTTATTGACCATAATTCATCTCGCCCCACGAGCCCTCACTACACCCCTTCTTCTTACTCTCTCCGCCACTATATACGTATACTTGATTTAAATATATAGCCGCTGGAAATTTGATTTACGTTGATAATTTTAAATTCCGATCGAAATCATTATTATCGCGCGAAACGTATTCGTACACAGCAGGCATGCACATATTTATGAATTAAAAAAATCAATACGTGGGTTGTATTGAGAAAATATATATATATACATTTATTCCCCTCGAGTAGTTTTCGGAAAAAAAAAAACAAGAGTGAAATAAACGTTTTTTTTTGCATTCTACGTTTATGAAAACTGTACCGTTCTCCGGTGAACACCTATATGTGGATTAAATTTCCGACGCAAAAATTATTATTGTTTTTGTTGCGTTGAAATAAAATTTCGCTTTTTTTTTTTTTTTTTTGTAATCGAATATACGATTTTGTGGATTATCGAAATTTATTTCGAATCCGGGATGATTTAAAATGATGATAGAAAATTACTCTGAAGATCGTTCACTATAATATATACACGTTATATATTACTACGCGGTATAGTCCGTGTATTTATCGTTTGTTTTAATAGCATTTTTGATGATATGCCGGAGACGACGGAATTGCGTCATTAGAACACACGACGTGCATACACACTCAGGCCGCCGCATAGGTATAAAACATCCGCGTATACAAAATAATAATAATAATAATAATAAACGCGCGATAGAACCTGCGGAACGAGTAAATGTGTGTTTTACGCATCGCGTGAATATTAAAAATTGAAGGAGTAATGAGAACGCGTCGTTATGATGACGGCAGCCAACGATTATGTATAATTTTCTCGATCGATATTGGTTTTCAAATTACCCGGCGCATTCGCATAAATCACACGGGAAAAATTCAATGATAATAAAAAGGAATAACAATCCGTTTCGTATCGATTTCATTTATATGAAATAACGTGTCGGATGATCGATTCGTTTTTAAACGTATAATAATAAATCAACCCCACGCGTTTTCTTGGTCGTCGATAATTTATTTATTATTGTTTTCGACCGTTTTCTTTTTTTCGTCGTACAATTAATTTTTAATTGTAAGACGCGATACAGGATTTAAAGTTTTTAAAAAAAAACAGTTCGTTTTAAATATACTCTCGTCTTATCCGATTTATCAGGTGTGTCATAGCGACATATAATGTATAGACCGCGAACGACCAGTGTGTCACATATGTAATGCACTAGAGCCAAGATGTGTGCGAGAGAGACCGCACAGACCTGTCAATTATAGGTAATAGGTCTATGAGAGAGACAGACTTAAAAGAGGTTTTTTTCTCCGTGGATGATAAAAGAAAATTGTGGCAGCAAGATATCCGGATCCGCAGTGAATGGTGTTACATGATTATTTATTCATCCGTGGAAAAAACCTCAAATGGCTCTTTCTCTCTCTCGCACAATATCTTTGCTCCGTACTCCTTTCTCTAATCGCGGTCTATATATTATTATATGTATATACAAATCGAACAGCGATTGTGATAACAATTGAAATGCATTGTAGCAACATACTGCAAATACATGATTTTAGATTTGACAAGACATTTTATATTCATAATAAATACATATACATATACAAAGCTTATGATTATGCGAATTTTCAACGTGCAATTCATCGTGTTTAATCTAACGAATTCGTTTTTAACATTTATTTTTAATTATACAATTTGTAAATACATAATTTTTTTTTACAATAAGAATGTGTAGTGATGATTCTATATATATATATATATATATTATATACCTGCAGATCAGACACTTTTTCACTCGATTTTTTCAACAAATAAAAATATATACGCCGAATGAGAGACGTTATAATATTGTTATCCGTCGGCAATTGATTTGGATAACTGTTTCAATTATCGTTTTATACGATATGATTTAAAACAATCAAAACGTAATTCTAAATGTATTATTGTATAGTATAATATAGCCGGTGTACGTCTCGAATAATTATAATATTAATAATTGTAAATGATTTTTGAACGAAATCGCAAAAGCAGAAACTGAGAATAATTCCTAAAGTATTCTCAGTGTGCACACATGCAGTATATATATATATAATTAATTTTCGAAATTTTAAATATTAAAACAAAATCCCGTACGCGAATGTTTTCTGCTCATTGTAGGGTGAAATAGTATACAGTCGGTGGAAAAAAAAAACATATATTATTCAAGTAGACACGCATAACGTGCGTGTCATAAGTAAACCGAGTTTCATTGGTTTGTTTTAAATTAAACGTCATTTTTACTACGATAAAATGTTTTCTGCTCGTGACTAAAATGATTATAAAACAGTGAAATATTACAATATTAATCCGGATTTTTAAATTGTGCCTTTCCGCCGCACCCTTTTTGGCGGGTTTTTTTTTTCTTCTTTATAATTGAACACGGGAATGAAAAGCGTATAAACAATTTAACGCGCGCAAAAAAAAACAAAAAAACAAAAAAAAAATGTATATATAATATATTCCTGCAAAAACGCTCATTATAATATATAGTCTGACAATGCTCACTGTAAAATATACCGCCGGGGACGTGTTAACGACTTCATTCATTCGTATCAAAACGATAGATCTTTTTGGTATTAATCTCCACCGCGCCGCGAGTGTTAAAAACTAATACTATATAATCAGATAATATTTTTGGCTATTCAAATTTTTTTTTTCCCCCGACTCATAAACTATAACACATATAAAAAAATATGTATTTTTAACATTATTTTTTTAGATTCTGAGCGGAGCTAGGGATCTAGTGGTTTTACAATGATTTTTTTTCCCCATCCTGTGTACAGATTTTCGACCAGAAGGAGTGCTCCGATCCGTTCGGTCACATTTTGTTTCCGGCAGCAATTCGCATCTAGTCGGTACTTTAAAGAGATCGTTTTTCGATTTTCTCAATAGTTTTTTTTTTTAACGCGACGCGATAAATTACCGAAAAATTACGAAAAACCGGTAAAAATTGGATTTCTTCAATATCGCGTACAGTTTCTAACCGCTATAATTTCGAAAATAATCATTCTATTGTCTTGAAATTTTCAACAAAACTGTACCATTGTACCATACAACTTTAAGGCTATTTTGAGGCAATTTTAGGCTATTTATAGCTGTTTTTAGATTTTGAGGTTATTCATTTATAAAACGGTTTATTTTAAAGTTTTTTGACGTGAAATTTGGACACAACGTCAGACACAATATTATATTACTTTAATTTTGTACCAAAAAATAGATAAAGCGTATTACTCCGCTCAGAATCGTTTTATCGGATATGCAATGATTTATCGTTGTTTTCAAATTTATAATAAAAACAAAACTCTAAAATCTTTATCCAAGTAAATCACTTAAGCGATATCCACAACACACCGCGGCTCGCTACCTTTTTTTTTTTTTAAATAACCCGTCCTTAGTATTTGATTACAAAAGAAAGAAAAAAACAAAATTTCCATGGAATTTAATTTACAATATCGTACAGCATGATATATTTAATGAAAATATTTGTAGCTATTTTTATTTTTTTCTAAATTAAACATTTTAAAACAAATTTTGTAAACGCTCCTTTTCAAAGAAATTCGTATTATTGTATCTTTCGCGGCGATGCGTGAATACACGATTTTGATTGTTTCGTACGCTCCGAAACATGATCAAAAACAACTTTTCGTAATAAATTGGTTGTAAATTATAACTCGCGCAGAAAGGTCGTAGATAAATTTTTTTTTTAATAACGGAACATTGTACTTTTTTGACAGAGGAGTTTTTTTTTTATATTCCGTGTACACATTTCACGTTTGAAACAACTAAAATTATTACATTTTCAATTACGCAAATGAAACACAATATATTTTATAAAAAGTAAATTAAAAAAAAAAAAAAAAAATCTAATGAAAAATTCACGTTTTTATAAAAAAAATTTTTAAAATCTACCGCATAGTGGCGCGAAATACAAAACTATATTTTTACAATTCTATTTAATCACATTGATTTGTTTTAAACTATTCATAAAATCATAATATTTTCAATTTATTTAAATTAATTTCATCGCGAAAAATCATGCATGCGCTTAATAACATTATTAATAGAAGGACAGTATTTTTTCCTACAATTCTTGTAACATATATATATTATATATATATTTATCGTTTAATACCAATTTGAGGTTTACGTATACAGGTTAGACGGAAATAATAAACGAATGACATTACATTTATTAAAGACCGACAAAACTCTTTAACAAACCTATCACACCCACTCGTTACGAAGGTATGTGAAATTACGCGTATACATATTAAATTTATACGCATGCAAATTATTATTAAAATTATTGATTTCGTTGATTACTATCGTATATATATATACGATATTTTCCAACGTAAATATCCATTAATTGCGTTTTAAATAATAAATGTAATATTTTATAAAAGCTAAAAACCGAGATGTATTTTTTTTTTTTTTTTAATTTTACACTCGATTCCGGACGATGCACTACGCCATTCTCGAGTACGTAAAGCTAATAAATCATTAATCACTAAAATAGCACTCTATATAATATACAATGCGGTTTTAATTAAACACACAAGGGTAAAATCTATATACCACGGGGTCTATAGAGAATAAGCCGACGAATATAAAAAAAAAAAAAATGAATAAATAAAATATAAGAACGGTTGTAAGGCGAGCGTGCGACTGGTTTATGTTATAATAATAAATTAGTGTAAAAAGCAAACTATACGTGTTATTATTAACTTTTAAAGGTCAGAAAAATAAAACTTCGGCTTAAGAATCTAAAAACTATCGGAAACAATATTTTAGTTGGCAAGGTTTTCCGCGGGCGATCGCGTGGCGAAAGTCGTTTTTCTTGAAAAGATTATGTAACAGTCGTTATTGTAACGCATCGCGCTCGTTGAAGATAAGACTTTCGGGAAAAATTGAAACGCTGCGAAAATGTGTTTTTAAACGCGTCATTAATGTACATTGACGACGAAAATCCTCGATAAATAATTACTCCGACATCGCAGTCTTATTATACGTGTCTCGTATTAAACACGTGTTTTTGTACAATCAAATGTTTAACCGCACAAATCTCCGAATGAACTCTAATTGCATATTTTCAAATACTGCAGGATTTCGTAATATGACGACCACAAAAGCAACAAAATGATACGCGAATCAGTTTGGAAAACACGCGAGAACATTTCGTATATTATTATATTATATAATAGCACGTGTTGCTTTGACTTTATTGCGTCTGCAGCACGAGAACGAATTTTATAAAATATATTAAATTCAGATTTATGAAACGAGTAAGTATAAAATATGAAAAAAAAAAAAAGGGAAAAGAGATTATATAAGAAAAAAGTAAAAAATAGAGAGAAAAGTAAAAAAATTCTGTACACTTTTTTTTTTTTTAACGGTAAAAATAAGAAAATAATTTTCTTTAAACATTGCCCGTCCATTCGTTTTAGTGACGACGACATTGTCGTCATACACACATTTTCGGCTTAACGATATTGATTTATGTCGCACGCGAACAATCGGAGCCATGTAGTTTTCAGGAAAAAAATATGACATTAATAATGGTCTCCGACCACGTGCACACAATAGACGACCGCGGTGAAATCTTAAACACTGCAGTCACACGCGCGTAGACAGATATAAAACATATGATTTTTTATTATTATTATTATTATTATTATTATTATTATTATTATTATTATTATTATTATTATTATTATTATTATTATTATTATTAACATTTTGCTAAATAAATGTAAAATTAAATAAAATGGGTGAACTATACATATACATTTTTAGAGAAGTCGTTTATTAAAGTATCTATCCTGTGTAGGAAAATTTTGATTAATAATTATTTAATTACGCGAATACATTTTTGGGTTTAGATCTCAAACGATATATGTACTTAAATATTAATCATATATTTTTGACAATATTTACTTATTATATTATTTAATAATATTTTAAATATGTCCAAATATTTAAGTTCATCAAAGTTCTGATAATTTTTAATTCCATTATCACAATATTTAGCAATATTTATCGATGGAACACGATATTTTCATTCGATTTTCTATTTTGTTCCGGAATTTAATGATAATCGTTTAATGCGGTTAAATATTAGCTGTCGTATGCTCGACTTTGGTTGATTATTTCGGTAAAGTAATTCGACGCTTGAAATATGGTAGTCGTCACATCTTCTATAGTTTATTTCGTCGTGTGTCTTTCACACGCGTATAGAGTAAAAAGGCTTCGTTTAGGAAGATTTATTTTTACACTAGTGAATTATGCAAGACTTTCCATGATTTTTCAATTGTTTTGATAAAATTTTACCGAGCTGGTATAAAATTATTGATTTTTTTTTTTTGGTTAAAAAACAAACAATCCTACAACCACCCTTTTTTAAATATATTTAGAACATTTATATACAAACCTTGAGGGCATACAACGCTTTCCGTTTGTCCCGTTGTTCAGTCACAACGTTTTGTCTTTTAGCTGCAAGATTTTTTTTCTGCCAAATACTCGTTCTTTTCCTTCATTAGTATCTCAACGAAATAAAAAGTCAATGTTCTACGCATAGAATTGTAAAATATTCCGTATTGGCAGTCACTGCGTTTGGTCATAAAACGTTCGGAACACGACTATGACATTTTGCCGCCAATAACGCCATGACCTCATGCAAAATTCTGTGGCTGAACGCGTGGACTCGTAGAAAGTACGTACATTCAGAACATTTAGAAATTAGACGTTACGGTTTCGAATACGTTTTTAGTTTTTATATAGGCGTATAGAAATTAAATCAGTTAAATAATATTTTTTTACATATATAAATATTTATAAAATACGAAAACAATGAAAATATTTGACGATGGGGTGTATTTGAAAATTAGGAGTTGTTTGAATGTAACGTTTGACTTTGAATGATCGATGCTACTGTATGTATGGCTTTTGACAAATCGTCCGCAGCAAATAGCATCTCTCATTCACATCCATTCACCATTGACGTAACCCCCTTCGATCAACACCTCTCCTCGTCTCACGACAACCGACTATACTCCTTACCCATTGTGAGATAATGGTGTGCCCGTTAATTATTTCGGAAAATTGAAATCGACCTCTACGTCGTTGCCTATTATTAATCGTCATTAATAATATGGGAATTATTGTGTGGACGCAGTAACGAATGGGAAGTGGGAGTAAATTTTTGAAAATGTACTTTTACCCAACTGTATTCGGGTGTAAAAAAAAAAAATGATAATTTTTAATTAAATTATATCAATGAATTGCCAAAACCGATTTATACGCGGCTATATTAAAAATAATGATAATAATATGTTAATGAAACATTTGTACCTTTAGGAAAAAATGAATTTTTCATTAATTTTCTAAAAATTATAGTTCAAAATAAAGTTCCGGAAATGTTCAAAATATAATATTTCCTAATATTAATTTAATGACATTATTGAATTTTAATAAAAATTAAGTATTATTTAAAACGTAGAAATGTATTATTTCGTTTTATATATAATATTTAAGTGTTCGGCTTATAGAAGTCGAAGTCACAATATAATATGTATCTGTATAAACATACTAGTTCACTTTAAGTTCCTCGACATTTACACTGAGTGACAATTGAAAAATATATTTAATAAATATATACCTGTACATATATAATAATATGTTATTACAATTATAAATACGTCACCCTAGCCCGGTTAAATTATATTTTTCCTAAGGTTTTTGCATCCTTTGACAGGTATTCTCTTATTACGAAGGGTGAAATTACTCTTTATTCGAACAGATGTGAAAAAATACACCTATAAGTGTTATGTAAAATTTATTAGAATAACAAAAATACGATCAATATTAATATACAAATATTTGCGATTTGGTTACTTATGGTATTTTCAGTAAATTTTGGCCTATACGCAATTTCCAGTTTACACCACGCATTATAAAGCACGGTAAGTTGTCAGTAGGACAACGGACCGGCACATTGCTCTAAAATACTCGTGTGGTTATTACCACCCGTTCCGAGCGCTCAGAACGTTTGGCGTGGTTTATAACACGACGCCACGCCTCAGTCTGCACGACAATTCAAATTACGAGTAATCACAACAATTATTGTACTTGCGCTAATTTCAATATTCTTTTATAATATCGTACGAATTCCCTTTGAAATTTCATTAAAAAAAAAAATGTCTTGTGAATTCTGATATAAAATTATTACAATTGTTTTTTTTTTTTCCGTAGTTACTTTATATATATTAACATTGAAATTTGCCTGCTAATAATAATAATAATGCGATCTTCGTTTTATGTTTAATATAATACTGAACACGGGACAAAACCGTTTTCGCTATATTCATAATTTTCGTTCGCATTAAAAATCGTAGTTTTCCGTTAATACGCAAACAGAATTCAGCGAGCCTTACTTTGGGAGACAAACGTTTTCAGATCAACTCCAAATGAGTTATATTCAAAATTCGGTTATAGGATTTTACACCCATCATCCCTTTAAATTGCCTTAGTTGGAAAAACTCATTAACTCAAGCAGAGCAGTATATCAAAATAAAAGATATACATAGATAGACTCTGCAGTACCGTAAACTATAAACAATATATACGTTTAATTAATCTATACCATTACACTTTTCTGGAATTAATATTGTATAAAGTCGTTGAAAAACGAAGAGGAAATAACGTCTCCGAATAGAGAGCTGCGCTGAAACTAGTGCTACACACTCCTATATACACGTACACACGACAATGAAATATTAGTTGAGTGATTATGTAAAGAGGAAAATTATATTGTACCTGTCTGGTAAAACAAAAACACGAATATAGTATTCGTATAGAAAAATATTGTACTACATTAAAGTGAACACGAATTTTTTTTTAAATATTACTGGTTATTATATGGTATTTATATATGCATTGAATAAGTACTTGAATATAACTTCCGGTAATAATCGATTAAAAAAAAAAAAAAATCACGAGTAAAAATAAAATTGTACACGATTTAAATCAAAACAATCGCGAAAATCAATCAATAAGTGGTAAAAAAATTACGACGCGAAACTCTAAATTCTGAATTCAACGTTAAAATGCGTTTGGTATCCGAAAATTAAATTAAATTAAATTTAAAAAATTTGAGAAAGTGAGGGTGGCGGGGCCAACTTAACGGACCCGTCGAAATTCACTATACTATACCGTTACGGCGCGATAACGTTAATTCTCGCAATTTTTAAACGGTCATTACAACGTTTTTTTTATAAACGAAAGCTACTATAGAAAAAAAAATTTTGTTATTTATACCAATTTTTAAAATAAATTCAGATGCACACAGTTCCGTCTTTACCCTATGGGCACGTGGGGCACGTGCCCAGGGCCCCCAGCCAAATGGGGGCCCCGAATAATCGAAATTACAATTTTATTCAACTTGTGTAGGCCTACTAAAAGGGCCCCTTAAGCTCCGGGTGCCCATGGGCAACCTGCAAAGCTTATGACGGCCCTGGATGTACACGTCTAATATTCGACTATGAATTACTCGTTTTGTATTGAGTCAAACGTAATTTTTCCCCCCTCTATTAGAATATTGTTCGTACCATTTATAGTTGTCTACGATTTCTCTAAAAACAATATTTGTATGACGTATTTAAAAAAAAAAAAAAAAAAAATCACCGATTAGGGGCCGAACAACGACAACCCTACTGTACTTCGCGTATATATTTTCCACTATTATTATTATTATTATTATAATAATATTATCGCGCGTGTTGGAACGCGGCCACCACAAAAACCGGCTTACAATACAACGGTCGACCCAGATGAAAGTGGCGCGTAGGAGGTGTGTCTCTGCCGCCTCGGACGCGAACTGATACGTTTCAATCTTGGACAAAAATAAAACAAAAGCCTCCACTATATGAAACACATTCCCGTTTAATTCTAAACGTTTTGGTCTCGTGTTTGTCTGCGCCGTCATCCGCTGCAGTGTTTATAAATAATATCACGAGCCGCAGCAGCACGAATTATGTAAAACGTGATGGTGTGTATATACGCCGCCGGTTCCGTTGCCAACAATATCGTCGGCGGCCAGTTAATTAGCGTCTTAATTGAATCTCGTTATACACGTGTTATTCTTTTCCACTCCTCTCGGTGACACACAGACCGGCGCCAATTCATATTTTTCATACTACAGACAATTGCGGGTCTCGACACGTTCCACGCACAGAAAAAAAAAAAACATCCGCGCGAAATCTCACTTACACACTCGGTGTTTTAACCGTTTCTGTTCGACGTTTTCAACGGGAGAATTCTACACTGGAGTTATTAAAACGAAAATTACGATAACGAGACTATAGTATAGGAACGCGTCACGAACGTTATAATAACGTTTTGATTATAACGTTATAATTGCAAAATATCAATCGAAATGAATATCAAAAAACGTAACGGAAAACACTAAACACTAATTTTAAACTATCACAAATTAAAATATATCATAAAACGAAATAAGGTATTAACGTTATATATCAAAATATCGAAAAACGAAAAATAGAATTAACGTTATTTTAATATCTGTATCCAATTTACTAAGGAAAATACAAGCTTATGGTTTAGGTTTATTATACTCGTAGTTCTATAATAAGGCTGGGTTCATACGGACGCGTAAAAATTATTCAAAGATACGTGTCTTAGAAGATGTCAGCTAGTCAGAAAAGTTTCTATTGGTAATATAATCAACATTTAAAAAAAAATATTCTGCATTGGAATATAATGTCAAAAATAAATCAAGGTTCTCACTGAAAAAATGTATAAAATCAAAAATTTAAGGATAAAAATTAGGACTTTTATAATCAATGAAGTTTAATGAAGTACATTACGCTTATGAGATTTGAAAACGTGCTATAGTCTATGGAATATGAATGGATTTATTTATTTGGAAAAAAAATCGATATTAAACCAAATAACGTTAAAATACCGATTAACGTAAAACGTAAATATTATATAACGATACAACTTCCTTTAACGTTAAACACAACTAATCCATAACGCTAAAATATACCATAACGATAAACGCTAAAAGTAAATAACGATAAAAAACGTTAAAACGTTAAACATTATTTTTTTTTCAAATGAGAGCCCTGGTAGGAACGCGTCACGACGTCTTTTCGAACTGACGAATGCGCAGTGTGTTATTTGCGAACGGTTCGCAGTGAAACGCGATATTTTATGATCAGTGGTGCAACCAGTAGCGTGCCCAGGAATTTTCAATGGTGGGGGGGATGTTATAAGTAAATAGTAATAATACATTTTAATAAATTGTCATGGTAATACCAAAAACTCAAATGTTTATGTTTCAAGCTCTCCAAAATCGTTTCTACCTTATACTATTGTGTACATTTGTAAATTATTCTATAATTAAAATGAATTTAAATTATAACACACTAATACCAAGTTGTTCAATTAACATAGCATACGTTATGTATAGTAAATGTTTATTGTCATAACTCATAAGTAATAACTTTTTGCTAATAACTAATAAAAAGTATTAAGTAATGACTCCTAAAACAGCTCTTGTAACTAATAAGTTGTTTTCTGTAGGTCGGTAAAAAAGACAATGTGGGGGGGATATAACCCCTAACCCCCCTCTGAGCACGCCACTGGGTGCAACAATACCGGGGCTGATGGCGATGCCAAACGCATCGGGGCCCCGGGGTTCAATAGGGCCATCCTTGTCTAAAGCTTCTTACTGCATAATGACACGTTTACGCGTAAAATACGAGACGATATAATATTAAATCGGAGTGTTCATTTTTTTTTTTTTGTAAATTTAGAAAAATTATTAAAAACCAAAAAGAAAATAGAAATTCGAACCATCAGTATTTTGTAGAAAAATATTTTCTACAACGTGGCTATCTTCGAATTTTTTGAAAATTATAAAAAAAAAATTTAATTTTTTTACTTAAATGTTTATAAGTATGCGGTTAAAGTTTGATTATCTCGTGAGATATCGCAATAGGTAAATCCTTGTAAGACCCTGTATGTTATAGCAACATAATTATTACCTATAGGAAGGAATAAAAGTAAAACAATATTATATTTTAATTAAGATAATTCATGACGGAAAACGATGTAGTATATTTCGAGAGGAGGGAAAAACAATTTTTTGCGTTATTAATGAATTACTCCCTTGACCCTTCCCGTGATCCGATCACCATATTTTCTTTGTCCCGGACAGCCATACGATTTAGGGCCCCATATTTACCTGTTCGTCGGGGCCCCAAAATCCTAGTTGCGCCACATATCAGAATCGAGCGGTAATTTCGTGATAAGATTTTTGAGGAAAACAATCGTAGTCGAAAGTTTATTTTTATTTTCTTTAAAGCGTCTACAAATGTGTTTAAACGTATCTAATAAGAATTGTGTGTAAGTACATACTATACGAACTTTAAAAACGTAATAACTTTCTATATTTTTATTTTCTAATATCGTTTATACGTGTAAATACGAAATACATTTTTTTTTTACCAATTCGATCGTAAAACGCGCGTTAATGATATTTTTATACTTTAGTTCCGAAAACGTAAATTCAGCGAGTTAAATGGATCAAGGTGTACGTTTTGAACACGCTTTATACACGGGACGCGCGCATATACGAATAGAAATGTAAATAAATTACACATATAATACTCAAACAATATAATGTCCGTTAATACTATCGGATTAAGTATTTTAAATTTATATTTGTTTGATGTGTTTTTTTTTTTCATATACCAACACGCGTTTATTGATTAACACCATTATAACAGAATTCGATAATTCATTCGTCTGAAGTCGACTCGTATCGTAAACCGTGTTTGTTTTTCCCCCGACTAAATTAAAAAATACGATTGATTTTATATGACACTTACTCGTTGCGTTGTTTATTTAAAGCGGAATACATTTTCAAACGCGAATCAAACCCATACAATTACCTGAAAACAAAAATTGTTTTAATTATTATTATTATTATTATTATTATATTACCTATATGATACGCACGTTATATAAATATATATATATATCAATAGTTAGGACGGACATGTAACGTTTTACGGATTTTCTCCAGTGTAAATAAATTCTAAATGCGTATAATTTCTAGCGGGTACCTGCAGCTGGTGTATTCAATTCGTTCGTTGATCAATCTCTTTTTATTGATTTTATTTGATTTTTTATACGCATCATTATTTTTTTTTTTTAAATGATTAACTGTACACGAGTATATGTGTATGTGTCAGTCACATGGTTGATGTTCACAGACGAATTTCCATCGTTCTGTTCGGACGATTTTAAATTATCACGCACGGTCGTACTTAATAAATAGTAACAGACTAGAGAGCTGTAATGAACAAACATTATTTTAAAGGACTCCTCTAATATATATATATATATATATACGTACGTATATAACCACGTATTCTTTAAACAAATTGTAGCCGAATGTGCTCACGAAAATGGATAAAGTACGTGCTAGAGTTGATTAGATGTTTACAAAACACATGCACGCAAATAGTTTTTTACATGCGAGTTCGTGATCTCCGTTCTATTGTAGTCATCCGTCTACGTCTTATTCGCGAAAACATTAATCGGAATTCCGTTCAAAGAGTATAAATCGTTACGCGTACAAATAAATTAATATTATTGTCTATATAATCGCGTGTATATAGGAAATGAAAAATGTTCAAATGAAAATTTCTCCTGTATTAAAGATATTGCTAAATGATCGAATTGTAATAAATTCGGGAACCATCGGCTTCTGGCGATTGACCCCGAAAAAGTTATTTTATTTTTTTTTTAATAATAATATGTAAATTTATTAGCGACAGAAAAGGGGACAATTTTTATTGCCAGACATGCGCCACCAGAACTCTATATAATATTAATGGCGTTGAAGCTTTGTAAATTAGAAATGACGTTTTAATTTGAATTCAGTACACCCGTCGTACATATTAAACGAAGGTAGGGTCGTTAAAAAAAAAAAAGTAATATTTTATGCTTGAGTTCTTAATAAGTAGTAGTCCTACACCGCGGGTTTATATGTATACAAGAGACGAAAATTTACGACACTCGTATATTTTTAATTTCGACATTACATATTATATAAAATATTTTCATTTTTTTTTTTTCAAAAACTTTCCATATTTTTTTCAAATATTATTATTTTTGATTGGCTTCACCGTTTACCTAAATTAATTTCTTCTTCTCTTCTTCTCTGTAATCGACCATTAAGATCATACATTCAAACACATTTCTTGCCACTTCCCCCTATCCATCGCTAAAACATGCCACTCAGCGCTTGGGTCCATCACTTGTATATCCTTCCTGACTTGATCCTCCCACCTTAATCGTGGTCGTCCTAAAGGTCTCTTTCCTTGCGGTTTCCCACATTGAACCATCCGAACTAATTAATTTCTATAATATATTAAAACAGATATAACGATTTCACTGCACAATATTAGACCACATACGCATAATATATGATAATGAACTGACGATAACGGGTAAAACGACGTCAACGTGATCTCAGCAAAGTAGGATTTCTACGGATTATTAATATTAATAATTTAACCGAATACAATATACGATTGCGCGTAATATTATAGTATTTCGCAAAGTCGTTATTGTCGTACGTGTAATGCAGCTGTACGTCAGTTGAACCGAGACCAAATCGTTCGACGCAATAATATTTAATAAACTATATTGATTTCGACTTTTTATTTTTCGAGATAAACGCGTGAACCGTAAAAAACCCGTATAGTCACCGTAGTTGTTAAAAATCATGAAAAAAAAATTCTGTTAATTATTACAATATATTTAAATCGGGGATTGGAACCTTAACGATTTTATCGGTTCGGTTCTTGAAAAAAAAGCAAAATTTCATTTCCGGTTCATGAAAATCGTGAATTTCGGTTCCGGTTAATATAATTGCGGTCGAAATCACGATTAAAAAGTGATAACATATTAATTTATAATGTGGAGTTATCATTATTACGGACTCGTAATAATTATTTTAGCGTACTAATTTTTTGTTCAGCGTGTTTTTTTCACCTTCAGCATACAAGTATAGCCCGACTAATCATTTAAAGTTTATGCAATTTTGTATTTTTTTTGGGGGGGGAAGTTTATTAGAAATTTATTGGACTTTTACATAATCTCTTGTGATAAAATAAATTAGTGTTATATAATATAAAAACACGTATTTCCAAATATCGGTACCGGTTTTGAAAAAAAAAAAAAAATTATGGTTACGGTTAGGTTTTGGTTCTAACATTTTCAAAGGGTTTCACCGGTTCTTTTCGGTTCGGTTCCAGTCCCTGATTTAAATGTTCGTAAAAAGAAATACGGTTCCATAATAAATTATTCGATAATATATATATATATTTGTTTAATAATTAGTTTATTAATTAAAATTGAAATTCACGAGAGTCACCGTAATGATCAAAAACACGTATTCGTCGTTTTTATAATTAATATCGTAGTTATTACGACTCGCGGTCATATTACCACTACCGCGTATATTTTAACAGGTCCCTTGACCGTCGCCACAATATACGCCTACCAACACTACTGCATATCAACGTTTTAATTACGTTGGACTCAAAAAAAAAAAAAAAAGAACTAGAAAATAAAAAAAAGAAACAAAACAATCGCCAAACGTAAATCGTTTATTATAATATTAATACGTAAATAAGGCAGTACGCGTTTTTATGTTTGTAGGACAAAACGAGGCGCAAAATACTCTGCCAAGAAAAAATTAATTACTTCGGAACTCGTTTAAAACCAACACGAACGTTTGGAATAAATACATTCGAAAACACATTGCAGTATAAAACCGTAAAGAAAAAACAAAATTATTATTTGTATTTTCTTACGTACGTCTAAGCCTAGCAGGTAAAATTAATAAAGTCAACTCGGGAATAAAAAATAGTTTACTCAATTATATAGTGGTAAAAAAAAAAAATCTTTTTTGTTTTTTCAAACGCCAGTAAAAACATAGTTTACAAACTTTTCGTGCCAATAACGAGAATAATAGTGATCGTTTAGCCGCGTTTAATGAACAATAAAAAGAGCAATACGGCATTTTTTTTTATTTTTATCAATGTTCCAGACTCGAAACGATTTTGCAGCAGTGAAAGCGATGGGGGCTCCTCTTTCTATGATTTCTTAGATTATTTAAGAGCGTTTATTGATATCGTATTTGTATTGTAATCGACCTTCTCCCCCCCCATATGAACACTGTTATAAAAAAAAAAAAAGGCTGTGACCGTTTTATTTTTTCCGAAGAGGCCATAACCCTCTAGGTTTATTTTCAAATATATTACAACTTTTCAAATCGATTGGGCTTTATATACATACGTCACTGTGTCGCAGTGTAAACGCAATAGATAGTGAAATACAGATAGTGCAGATTCCGTAGTCGGAAAGACGGAATGTTTGTCTCGCGGGCCTAAACGGTCCAGCGGCTAGAGGAAGAAAGAGATGATGCACAGCGAGGATTCGGGGGATGCTGATTCAGAGAGAGACATGGACCTTTGGGTCCATCTGGACAACAGCCAACGTGTATGGTACAATACCTTTATCTACACCGTCTACGTAGACTCAGTAACGAAATAGTATGCAAGTGTGTGTGTGTGTGTGTGTGTGTGTGTGGTGAGGGTGCGCGCGCGCGCAAAAAGGTGTGACGTGGTAATATAATGGTTTGGCGAACCGGTGAAGGCGGTGTTCTGTGTAGGTCCGCGGTGGTAAACGTTTATATTATGACTGGGAAAATGCTGTATAGTTGGCTAACAGCTGCAGTATATAGTGTAACGAAATTAGAACCTTTCCTCTCGTGTGACTGTGCGTGCGATATTGTAATATCAGAATAATAATAACCGGCAAACGACAAACAAATAATTTCGTGTTTGCGCGCGTACACGACGGGTTTTAATTATTACATTGTTCTCTCATTAAATACATATTTAATCGATACGTTCGCTATAATATTTTTATCGGGAAAAATTAAAGTCCTTCAACAGCATAGGCGCCCGCAGAAATATTTCTAGGGGGGCAAACGTTCAAAATACACTATACATGCAGAGGAATGATTTCAGACAATTTTTAATATTTAAAAAAAAATTTATAAAAATTAAATTTAAAAAATATAAATTATTTTTTAATTCTTTATTTAATTAAATATAAGCGCATACTTTTCTAATATAGTATATTAATATTATCAAAAATATATTACTTTTGAAAAATAAATTGTAAACGCCTTGAATCTTTTCCAAAGCGATCAACAATTTCACCATAAAAATTATCACTTATTAACTTCTAGTATATTATACAATACAATATTACCAAAATGCCAGGGGAGGGGGACAAATGCCCCATCTTGCACCCCCTTGCGGGCGCCTATGTTCAACAGTGTATATAAATGGTAATTTTTTTTTTTTGATCTACTCATAATGAGACTGAATATCAAAATGTCAACATTTGCTACTGAATTATATTATTGTAATATTGTGTGCAATTAAAACGTCAACCGAATGGATCAACGACGTTTCGGCGGTCATGTCTCAATTGAAAAACGCGTAAAAATCGGTAAACAAACATAATAATTTGTGTGTAATCAATAATTCGTATTAAATATTAACGGGTAAATAATAATAATCGCGTTAACATTAATAACGTTGTGTGTACAAAGAATAAATTACATTTTAAGACCATACATTGTTAGTTACTTGCTAATCACAATATTTCCTGCATCGTAATTGGTATATAACTACTACTGTAACTAGTCTCAACAATAATCTTTTGTCGGTATCGATAAAATATCAGTTTAATATTGGCGATGAACTGTTTCTATATAGAGACCAAACGAGAATAATATAACCTAACGATTCTACCGTGTGTTTTGCGAAAACAAGAGATAAAATCCCAAATTATCGGATGAGTTGTCTTTTATTTGTTACTTTTGCAGTTCGTTTCTTATATATATATATATATATATGTGTGTACCTTCCTCGATGCGATCATGAAGATTTCACGTTTCAAACGAGAAACGAACATTGCTTATCGTCGAAACGTAACGATTTCTCAATCAAATACGTATTATTACAATAAAAATAGGTACATGATTTTTTTTTTTTTTCAAATACGTGTGTTCAGCCGGGTTAATGCGATTTTAAAATACGCATTCTATAACGTATAATTTTACTAGGTACTGAAAAACATTACGTAAATGTAGTTTTTGTTCCGGGTTAATCATTTTCCATTTATTGCGCCAAGAATTAAAATTTAAAAAAAAAATTAATTTAACACTACATAAACGCTTTGGTAATAGCAAATGATTAGGATTAAAGTTGAAAATCGCATTTTATTACTCCCCGTCGAGGCGAAAAAAGAAAACATTACCATAGCAACGTGAAACAGTGGTGATGGTTTAACGGGGATTTTATATTAAACCGAGAGTTGAATTATTTCGATTATTATTATTATATAAAGAGAGAAATATTTAAATAAAAAAAAACGATCAAATTTTGTAGAAAAAACTACGAGCAATTTGTATATTATTCTTACGTCGATATAAATTGATTGATTTTTTTTCAGTGTTAATCAACTCGGACACGCATATTCACTTCAATGTTTCTATAAACGTAAATAATATTATATCTACCTTAGCGACGATTTACTTGTCTCAATAAATAATATAAACTGAATTTATTTTAATTAAAAAAAAAAAAGAAAAACTTTAAAAGTCGACGAGCGCTGTATATTATATAGTCAGTTAAGATGGATCACTGGTCCGGTTGTGTCACTTGGTCGGATGTGTTAGAATCGTATTATTTTAATAAATTTGAATGCCATAATAAATCATATGCGTGAAAAATGATTTTATGTAAAACTCAGTTTTTTCAACGAAAAGAAACTACTATATTTTTACAGTTTTTTCTCGCACGTTTAGAACTACTTGGGAAATGGAAAAATGATTTTGTTTGTATTCAAATTCCAAATTGGTGGATATGGCTACATAAATTATTATAAATCTTAACTGTACAACAACATTTTTACCGGGGAAAAAAACATGTATAATTATAAAACACAAACATTCTTAACTCCGCTCGTCAGTCGTCTTAGGTATTATCAGAAAAGTCTGGAAAATATTTGTTTCCCTCTTCTTTGAAAAAAAAAAAGATATTATTCGACGATTATAATAAATTTTAATTTTATAACTACAAAAACCCTAGTGTAAACATTATGTGCAAGTTTTAGCATTGTTTTCTAACCTAGAGGTAAAATCATAAAAAAAAAATACTATAGAACTTTAGGTCAAGTTGAGTTTTTTTTATTTTTCGTGTAAATAACTATGTTTTTACTCAAATGAAAATATTATAAATATATAATTTAAATAAAAAAGAATATTTGAATAGAGAGAGGTTATGCAATATTTTAAGGTAATAAATAAAAAGAACATTTTCTTTCGGATTAAAGGGAACGCTGGAATGAGAAATCCTATTTTTTTAGAAGGCCCTTCATTTTACCAACTCATAATCACACAATAAGTTTTTTTTACGCATTAAAATATAGAAAACAATATTCAAATGGGAAAAAACAGACTTTTTAACAAATTTAACATAAAAAAAAACACGTTGTTATTTTAATTCATAAAATACAAACTTTATTACCTATTCAATAACATAATAACGTTATGTTTAATAAGTCAGATAATATAGTACTTACGTCCTACCTACTAATATTTAATTATTTATCTAGAACAATAAACATCGTGTGAACGAGAATACAGATTTATATGATTACATACAAATATTAAAATGTAATTAAAATAATATTATAAAAAACATAATAATATTATACGATTGGTGTTACGTAATTACGCCATATCTATCTCATGATATTTACTTGGTTGTAAAATTATATTATTTGGTCATTTACTTTGTTTTTAAAACGAACTCGGGTAAAACTGCATACAAAAATGTCACAATTTTTAATGGAGTTTCCTAGTTCAATTTCCTTAAGTTCACCAGTGAAAATGATAATATATTATTCTAATATAAGTTTCAACTTGAAATAAATTATTGATTATACGTTATATAGTACGTATATTTTGAAACATGTTTTATACAATTCAAACTGAAATAATGTGAAAAAATATCCTACGATATTCAGAGGACGATAATTATTGTGTTAATGTTATCTTGAAAATAATCCAAAAAAAATTTCGACGAAAACGGTGGAATTTTCGGCAACGATATTGCAATTTAGTCAAGTCTCGAAAAATGCAAATAATCGTTTAGTAAATTCCTAATTGAAAAAAATTCGTATACAATGGCGACTATTTAGAAACGCGCAAATGATAAAACATCAATTATTTAAAAAAATTAACTCGTAAAAAAAGACAATTTTATTTTACGTTTTACTCTACATATATTAAAGTAAGCCGATCAAGGCTCGCTCTCTCGGTACGTGTATTTTAAAACTAAAAGTATTTTTAAATATTTAGTATACTAAATCAACAAATAAAATATAAATATGTACTAAATTTAAAAAAAAAAATATATATATATACTATATTAAATTTACCATAGATATTATAGACTAATTTATCAATTTATAAATATTTTATTATTTCACTTTATTTTCAAAATTAATTATTTATCATATATTATATTAATATTCTAATTGTTTAGTGTATCGCTTTACATGGTTTAAGTTTTACACACATTCATGTACTGTTATTAAATGTTTCATAATTATTTAACGAATGCTCCAACATATTAAATATAAATAAATAACGATAAAAAGTTTTGATTATGCCGTTCAAATTCTCAATTCAATAATAAATACTGTATAAACTAAAACGTATCGAGAAAAGTTATTTCTATTGCGAATTGAAAACTAGATAAAGAAACATAAATAAAATGACTTTAATTTTTGAACTCGCTTGTCCATTCAATAAAAAACCATTATTTACAGATGAACCGGTATTTAGGGCAAGTTTTATATTTCCGGTAAATATATATATATATTACGTGTGCTATATATAGTGAATGTCTGTAAAGCAAAAATCCGGTATCATCGAAATCTCGAGTAATAAACATTCAGCTAGTGTTTTCCCAAATAAGTTTTTCTCAAAGGTCCGAACACTTAGAATGTTTAGAAAATATGATTTATGATTTCGAATTATGTTTTATAACTCTATCGAAAAATAATAAATTCATTTTACATTAACTCGGTTATAATATTGTTTTTATTTCTATTTTATTTTTACAAAATTACAAAATGAACGATTTATTATTTAAACACAAACTACGTCACGATAAAATAAAAAACATATCCTTTAAAAAAAAAAACTGTGTTCTCAATTATTTCATTGGAACGTGTAGGTAATGATATTAATAAATGTACATATTTAAACGAGGCAATACATTACGTTATATTACGTATACCTAGATATGAATAAACTTAAACGTATTACATAATTATTTGTTTCGTATGATAAAGGTTAAACAAATTAGTTTTTTCCAATGATAAAATAACACATTACACTAACAATTTATGTGTTCTCTAAATAAAAAAATCGCTCGTATTTATATTAGATAAACGTCTAAAAATAGCATTTTTAAATATTCATCTTCAGAGATAATACCAAGATATGTAATTTATTTATGATTTTTGAAAAATAATACAATATTTTCGTTTAACAATTTACACCATTAGTCAAACGTGTAAAAACACATTTTACGTTCTGGAACCAAATATGTATTTAAAATGCACACTACACATTTTAATAATTTTAATTTACACTTCCAATAATACCATAAGCCGATTTATTTAATAATATTTAAAAACAGAACTTTTTTTTTTTTTCAATACCACACTTTTATTAGAACTATTTTTAAACTGTACAGATGCGTGTAAAGAACGAAAGCAATATGATCCACAATTCATAAACTATGTTAAACATTTTATTACGCTTATAATTTCATTGAATCGATGCATTTTAAACATTTCCAAACGCGTAGTTATATTTTAATAAAGAAAAATGATTAGTTATATATATATAATATTTACGTATTATTCACGGGAATAATGCGTGTTTACTCAAAAACTTTCTTTATAATCTCCACTGTAGTCTCGCAGTACACCTTTGACAATACGATAACAAAACCTTTATATAAACTTTCACTAAAACATTTAATGACACATGTATGATAAGCCCGTGCAGATAGGTAAATAGTTTATAAGTAGTATTACATAAAATGAGATACCATGAATAATACATTTACAAGGGATTATGAAAAGTTGAATGAAATATAAAAGTTTTCAACGACGTTTTAGTCGAAACAAACATCATTTGAATTTCGTCGTTTAGGGCCCGTTCCTTTCAAATTCTCTGTACAATGTCTGACGTAAAACAGTGTTTTTCCAAAGCCGTTATTTTTCAGATTTAATATCCCCTCTAGAAAAGAACAATATTTCCGATTGCTGCTTCCTCTTACAATCAATTTAAAATGAACGTATCACTTGGGCACAATTCAAATTTCCATTTTGATTTTTTTTTTTTTTTATTACCAACTGATTTGTTTGTTCAATCACTTTCGATTTTCTTCCTCTGACTTTTCAATTTCAATACGACTTAAAATCGAGTTTACAATTCGCTTTATACTACGCGCTATAATAATTACTTCCGACTAGAAATATATCAAAGAAGAAATGATCAGTGTTAGAAAATACAACTATAGTCTATATATTTTTATTCCGCCCTTATATCGAAACCACCTTTGAATCGAATTCTTATCAAAGAACAAAATATATATTTAAAACGGTTTAAAATATAATACATCGAAGCTATACCTGTATAATGAATTCCATCGAAATATGATGAAAAAAAAATTAAAATTGACACAAACTGTTAAATTGCCGAAATTTAAATTAAATGAAAATGTCTTTTGCAACTCACAAACATTTTGTGTTAACGATTACCACGAATGCGTATTATTAGTATATTGATAATATAGATTTGATATTTTTAAAAACCATTCATATTAAAAATAAAACCTATACACTTATATACAAACATTGAAATTATGAATATAAATATTCAGTCGTACGATAATGATTTGCTTATTCACAACAATATTATTAACTAAACGTCATAATTTCGCTGCTACACGACTTCCTAACGTCCAAGCACATACTCACGTAAACTTTTTTTCACAAAACTGTTATTACAAATGTATGTATTGTTTATAAATACGACAACGAATAACATATTATGAACCTGGACTTACTTTAACCTCGATTCTCATCTCGTCGTAATACCGTGTTATGTGTTATACACCGTTTATTATTATTCACATCACATGTTAGCATAGTACGTTGAAAGGAGATTAAACCGTGTCAGATGCGGTTGTCAGCACTTAGCTACAAGTGTATTTTCTCATTAGGATTTTACTCAAATATCACTAACATTTTGAAATACATTTAGTTTTTAACAGTCCGTGGACTGTATTATTTCAGCTCACGTAAAAGTGAACGAAGCGAGAAAAATGACCAATACTCAATCTCTGTAATCCTTTTTAGGTATATTGTTTAGGTATATTAGAAATATGTATGTTCAATTTTTAATCGTATAAAGGTCTAAAGGAACGATAAATTGTTTCCTGAACGAAAAATTTCAAACCCCGTACTAAACCTACAAGTCTCTCATTCCAGTCAATATACATGATCCGTAGGTATCTATGGACGTATCGATTGTAAAAAATATATTTTTTTAAAACAAATCAATGTAAACTATAATTTAATAGTTTTTAACAACTTATAAAACACAAAATGTTACTATTTTACATAACCTATTCGAAATTCGTACACAATAAATAATAATATAGCAAAAAAAAAAAAAATGATTAAAATGTTCTATCGACAAATTCGATTGACAATTGTACGTATGTATATAGAATCTAGATGTAATGATTTTTATCACACCTTTGCTAAAATACTGTAGATGTTTTTGGTAATATCGTTAAATTCGCTAAATATTCTCAAAACTCATAATTCTTACAAAACACTCTACAAGTTGCTTTTAATTATTTATACGTATATTAAATTTAATTTCAAATATTACTTAAGTATATTTAAGTATATGTCTTACTGCACCATTCCCAAGTACTCCTATTCTATTCCGAAATATATCTTCTAATATTTTAAACGCACCATTAGCATAAGCACTACGAGTCTCAAGAAAACGTATGAAATGTTTTAAGAATAAGTAATATATTTTGTATGAAAATTATATCTAATAATAGTTTGGTGGTGAATTATCCTATACTAACTTATATTCATGACTTTATTCCAACAATATATAATATGTGTTATAAATTACACATAATGCACACAGCAGATGCGTTAGAACACACATTTTTCGCTGGAATTTTTTGTTTTTTAAAGTCATAACTCAATTTACCACACACACAATTATTAAAATGACGTGCAGTATATACTTAATTTACTAGGACATTGATCCGGACAGTTTCAACGTAAAAAATTTTAGTTTTAATTGTAAAACGATACGCATAAGAAATTACAAATATTAAACATTATAATGTTATTATACTTTCTCGTATACCGAATGTATAGTGAATTGATCTAGTTCGTCATATTGTCGAAAAAATTACAATATGTGACATTAGCGAGTTTCAAATAAAATACCGAGAAAGAAATATCGCATTATATTTATATGTGTATAAATATTTTGCTCCTTTTTTTTTTACCGGGTGTTATGAAATAAATTGACGTTTTATTCCGACGGTCACATAAATAAAACGTCACACGAAGAGTTAAGATTTATTATGCAAAATATTATAATATCGAAATGTACATTTCAAAATAAGCAAATATCGAAAATAATTGGACAAAACAAATGGACATTTTTGTTATACAAAAAAATAGAGAAAAACGCATTTGCTATCATTTATTCTGCTATATCATTTATTACCTCCTAGTGGTTTAAACGTACTTAAGTGAAAAAGTACTTTAACTTTTTGTGAATTTAACTGTAAAGCATCACAGTATACATAGTATGTCACTTTATGAAAATCACATTCAAATGATAAATAATGAAATATTTTCAAGTATACAGCCCGTTAGCTATATATATATATATATAATGCTATAATTAAAAAGACGAGGAATTTATTACTAATTACATTTTATAATCTTGATTTCTCCTAGTGGCTAATGTGAAAAAAAAAATAAACATTTCAATAATCCATGTCCTGGAATTTTAATAGAATATTAAAAGGGGATTAATTTCATTTAGATGAATACTGATAAATAACATGTCAACTAAAATTTAAGAAAAATTGTTTAAAGCAACATAAAATCAAAAATACTCTTTACGTATAAGACGTATAGGTACATATAAAATATTGTATTTTTTTCATGTGTTAATAGTAATTAATAATAAAAATACAAATTTTTAATTTCCAAAAAAAAAAACACTTTTCAATTGATTTATTTACGCGAAAAAGACATTTACAATTGCACTTGCATTTCCAAAGGAAACAATACTTCAAAAACAATTTCAATTTAAAATTTTTTTTTTCAGAATAAAAATATAATTTACAATTTACGCCGCGTTCTCTCTAATCTAGAATTGTATGTTTCGATTAAGAAATTGTATTATGTTGACATTAAATTACGAGATTAACGTTAAATCTTTTAATTTGAATAAACTATTTTCGAATAATAAACAATTTGGTGAAATAAATTACATTAAAATGAGAAAATCGAGAAACCCCGTTTCCATAAGTTGGTATAAAAAATAACAAGATTTAGTAAACAAAACATTTCATTTTTCCGCTGCATTGAATGTTCTTTATACTACTTAACAAAAAAAACTCAACACAATGAAAATAAACAATCGCCTCATTTCCTGCAACGAAAATAATAAATAATTCTCCAGGAAGAAAAATCGTGTTACTAAATGGATTTATTACTATATTATTGCAATGGTCGAAAGAACTTGAGATGGTAAGCACCCTTAATAATGGATCAGAGAACAAAATAATAAGGTCAACAATGATATTCATCCCGAAATTTCCTGTATGACATAAGAAATATTTTCAAAAATTACGAGGTTAATATAGTAACAAATAAAAACAATAATTTAATAGCACTATTAGGAAACACAAAGGATAAAATTGAAGAAGGAAGGAAATCGGGTATTTATAAAATTCAATTTGAGAAATGCGATAAATACTATGTAGGCTAAACAAAAAGAAATATAGATATTATTTTCAAAAAACATTTGAGAAATATTTATAAAAAAAACAAGAAGACGAAAAATCTCCTGTTGCACAACATTTATTGAATACTAACCGCATAATATTAAATCGGCAAAACTTTTAAAAAAAAATGTAAATAATTATAAAGAATTAAACACATAACAGGAGCAATAGAAATGGCAAAAATAAAAAAACCTGTTAAACTGGGACTTAGTCCATTACGAAATTGATTATTAAAATCAATTTAATGTAAACCAGATGGCGGCAGCGTAGACTTGCGGTGGGCGTGGTCGTTGACTCACGACCAACCGACGCGGCCGTTTTACGGTGACGTCATCAGAAATATGAACTGTATAAATACGGGTGTATACGGTGCTAACGGTTTAGTAGTAGTCGGTTCGCGCTGAAGACGACAACGTAGTTGCTGCGCAGGGTACGTAATATTTATATTTTACTAGCAGCGTATTTGTCGCTGGCAGTGCTTTAATTGGAGGGGACGGAGTACCACTTCTTTTTTTTTTTTCTTAATATTTTAGCGTACTTATTTTTTCATAACGGGACGCTGAGAACGGAATCAGGACTCTTTTTACAATTTTATTGAATTAATGAAAATAACAGAATTGTCTTTAAACGTCGTTATCGACGCCAAAATAATAAAGATTTCATGGTCACGTTACAAATTCGTGTTTAATTAAAAATATGGATGAGGGGAACGAAGCCACCGCGAATTTTCAAGACGTTAAAATTTTCAGGGACGCGCATTTTTTTTTTCTACACTTTTGCGTCCCTCTTCTAATTTGTTTCCAATTCAAACACTGGACTCCATGACATTCGTGGTGTCAGTGTGTTATCAGTGTATTGTTATCAAACAAACCAAACATGCGCACTTCAGTCAACTTTACGTGGTTTTTCATAACAAATCAATGGACGTTTTTAGTTTGAGTTCCGACAGGAGCTCGCTTGGACTCGTTAGGACGAGTATAATAATAACAATACGCTGATAACACACTGACATCAGAAATATCACGGAACATAATAATATAATTCCGGATTTGTACTTTCCGCACACCAGAATTCCGTCATCGCGATTTCCGCGTTTTATTTTTCAATAAACAATTATTCCGTGAACGTACCACCCTGCCCCCCCCCACACCACCACCACCACCAGTGGCGTGCCCAGGAATTTTCAATGGGGGGGGGGATGTTATAAGTAAATAGTAATAATACATTTTAATGAATTGTCGTGGTAATACCAAAAACTCAAATGTTTATGTTTCAAGCTCTCCAAAATCGTTTCTACCTTATAAATGTGTACATTTGTAAATTGTTCTATAATTAAAATGAATTTAAATTACAACACACTAATATACCAAGTTGTTCAATTAACATAAAACACCATTAAACTGAAAAAACGTATTGCATTTCCGGAAATTCAACCGCCTAGCTAGGCGGTTAGGTTAGGTTAGGTTAGGTTAGTTGTGCTCGTTAGGTTAGGTTAGGTTAGGTTAGGTTAGGTTATTTTGTACTCGTTTCATTAACGACGTCATCGAAAAACAAGTAATGACTCTAAAACAGCTCTTATAACTAATAAGTCGTTTTCTGTAGGTCGGCAAAAAAGACAATGGGGAGGGGGATATAACCCCTAACCAACCCCCCGGAGCACGCCACTGACCACCACCACCACCACCAAATGACGCCCCTGAATACGGACCAGCGCGTATACGCAGTGACGCGGATCGATTCGATTTCCGATCACGACGTGCGGTGTGTGTGTGTGTGTGTATCGTTTACTCCGAAACGTCTAAACAACACAGTTGGAGTGACCGCAACAACGGCGCTCGGACCGTATTAGTGTTTGAGCAGCAGCAGCAGTTAATCACAGACGCGACGTGAAATATTCGGCGGAACGGCAAAGTTCCCCCCCATAAACCGTAAATAAATCACGCGGTGCGCGCGCATAACGCACGGACACTGCCTGCGCAGTACGAGTCCGTATTGGAAAACGCCGCGTCGGAGCGAAAAATTTGCCGTCTAATTTTTACCTCGAAACGCACGTATGGCCGTTCGGGGCCGGGAGGGGGAGAGATTGTTTGAGTTATTTATTAGCTACCGCGACTATACCAGTCGACCTGACCGCGCGGTCGTCGTGTTGCCTCGCGGACCGCGCTGCTGCCGATCATTCGTCCGAAATCTCTCTCTCCCCCCCCGCCGCCGCAGACCGAGAGTCCTAAATCGAAACGAAAAGTTTTTAGCGCCCTCCGCTCCAGTCCCCCGTCGTATTGTATTATTTTTGCACTTTTTTCCATTACGCGAAAAGGTTTTGCCGTCCGTTCATTTTTGACCGTTATGGGTGCACACACCCAGCGGCGGTGGCGTAAGATTTATGGCCTCGGTTCGAAGACCTGCAGCGACGGAAGCTAGCGAGCGCGCGGGACGGATATCGAACACGCCTGCTGCTGCTGCTGCTGCTGCTGCTGTTGCGGGGACCACGAGTGTACGGGGTTTGGGAGGGAGAGAAAAAAAAACAAAAAGACCAAAAAAAAAAAAAATTATTATTTATGAAACCGACTGTAAAGTCACTGCCAACGTTTTTCGCGTGTGATTTGTGTCGCGCACTGGTCGCAGGCACTTTATTTTTGGAGGTTATTTTTTCGCCTCTCTCTCTCTCTCTAAACACGGCCTTCGGTAAAGCGTAATGGCGTTTTTTTTTCTGTTCGCTGTCCGACAATAAAACATCAACACATACTTCGACGTACCTTATTATTATCTTTCTGAAAACCCGCGGCGAGTGTACGTCTATAGACAAATGATTTCTTTTATTTCTCCATTTTTTTTTTTTTTTTGAAGAAAAAAAAATCACTTAAAACATTCACGGGGACGTGTTTTAAAATATTTTTTAACGCTCGTTTAACGTGTCGAACAGGAGAAATTCGTAAGAAAAAAGTACTTATCCTGCGCACTGATTCGTGTACAGGTATATTTCGAGATTTCCGACAAACTCAGTAGTCTTATGACGGTATTATTTCGAAATTGAATAATCAAATACACTTAAAATCGGAGATTGTTTTCGATTTCTTTGTTTTTTTCGGAATTTTTTTTTTTAACTACACTCGATATTCTAACATAATCGCGTATAAATATAAATCTAATTATTATCACTAATAATATTAGGTACGATATTAAATATCTGGTACGTTTCCAAAGAAAAAAAAAAAATTATTTAGAAAATACTTTCGTTTTACGACTTGAAATTTAAAAACATAAACTCTACTCAAAACATAGTTTACTAAATGCAATGCCACGTAATATGCGTTAATGGAAAATTATCTCTTTCTATATATATATGTTTTTAAGAACACTTTTAAAAAGTATTTAAATAAATCTTTTTTTTTTTACTCAAATGTATTTGGTAAAAAAAACCCATAAAATTCTACCGAAACACTTTCTTATAGGAATTTTTCGTATATATAGGAACATTATAAAAATTACTAAAATAATTAATTTTAATCGATAGCGTAAATAAAAAAATAATCTAATAATAAATATGGTATACACATTCAATACGTCATGAGAATAGAGACGTATTATTATTATTATTACACTGTAAAATGATCAGTCGTGCGAACAGTACAAGTTTTATTTACATATACATACATTTTGTTTTCAATGAAAATATTTTAATTGTTAGAAAAAATAATCGACGAAAATACCGGGGAAAAAATATATGGTAAGTATAATCTAACTCGAAATAAAACCGTTAAGAAAACTTCCGGGTACTTTTATTTTATTTATAGTATAATTTTCAGTAAATATACACGCTAGTATATAAATGTGTACAGTTATGATTTCCTTAATTTCTTAAAATATGACATTTTTTTTTTTTTGCTCATAAAATTACGATTGCGTATAATCGTATTGCACGAAACATGATGATAAATTATATTTTCAAATTACACCTACTGCGGTAGTGTTGACTCGCCGGGTCTGCTTTAGAAGTCTCGTAAAACACTCTGTGTTTAACTGTAATTGCTGGATGTCAAACTATGAACAGTTTCACAATCATTATTGTAGTATTCCATTATAGAGGGACAAAACGGTGTTTTCTACATCCAGTTCCGAACTTTGAAAGCTTTGTTCTCCGTTAATTCTACACACATATCCGACGGTGCGAACTGCGAACCACCACGCGGGACAATATATGAATCACCATCAGAATGCACATTAAACGTACCTACGTACACTTATAAGCCACGACGACCATTGACCACCAATACCTAAAAACCTATAAATATTATAAACACGAGTGACCTATATAGATTATAGACGTTTACGGATTTCTATAAACGTTTAGCAGTCTATACAATTCAGTCATTTCAGACGATCTAAGTGGATGTAATATAAACGAAACGCGATAATTAGGTAACAATAAATTATGTATTTATTTTTCGTATTTCATCGACACTGAAATAATTTATACATACACGTTGTATAATACCTGCACGCATATAGCCGAAAAATCGCATTGAATTGACACCAATACGAGCAAATAAGTTTGTTCGAAAGAAAGTACGTAAACGGTTTATTTTAATTTATATCGGTTTTAAAATTGTCTTTAAAAGTTTATCTCGTCTCATCCCCAAGGGCGACACTGGAGTTAAACATTTTGAAACGTTGTATCGGAAACGAAACGGTACGTTTTATTGTACGCGGAGAAAAAATAATAATTTAATCGGACACCGCGCAAATAACGCGTGGCAACGAAAGTCTGACCGTGAAAGATACGCGTCGCAGTCTAGAGAATTTTCGTATTGATAAAAACGTCAAGTAAGAGAAAAATTCAAAAAATACAATTATACGGTTATAGAGTCGTGTACGTGAAACTGGACGAAAATTACTTAAATTGTATATTTTACAATACTGTTCTTAAATTATTGGACAATTTGTGGAAATTATTTCGTATTAACTAGTCGAAACGAACAACGCGCGAAATATATAACCAACCAACACTTTGTAAATATTATTATTGACACGCGTTGATTAGGTACAACGCGTATTTTTTTTTTTTTATTACGATAAATACTTTTTTTAATAACATTATCGTAATAAATTAGTAAAATACGTAAGGGTTATTTTTTTATGTTAACATAATTCATTTATAAATATCCAAAATATAAAATATATTACGGTTTTACTTTCATATTGTGTGCGGCGTACGTGTATAACTTTAGGGACTCATAATACAGTAATTTACAAATTCATATTAAATTTTGATATATTCTCGGAGGTAGGTAGGCACAATAAGATAATAATAATAATAACGCGTGTGTCAAAATACCGTACTAAATCACATGGTGAACTCGTATATTATGTGTATAGGTATACGCAATAGAATTTAAAATACCTGCACATGCACAAAGTGTTACGCGATATATTTTATTAAAACGAGTTTCTAAAATGATGATGGTTCGTATAAAAGTGATTTGATACAAATACGGCGCGGTTTTAAGCGAAACAAAGTGGTTTTTTTTTTCTTTGACTTGACAGTATCGAAAATAATATTAATTTGTTCTAAACGGCCAAACGAGGATATGGTTTAATCGTCGAAATCTATATATATATACCCTGCAGACGGGGCAAAATGAAAAAGAAAAAAAACCTGTACACAGTGCGGTCGACAATATAGTGTATCTCTCCGTCCAATTCTATACGTGTTCGTGTGCACGCTTTTATACTGCTTCTGCGGTAAACAAAACTTTCGAAACTTCCAGAGATTAGCCTTTGCAGGATAGTTGCGCTAAAAGCCTAAATAGTATATGTTTATACTAACGTGTCAACCAACAAATTACGCTTATTGAATTTTTAAACTTTTCGCCTATTAACATTTTACAAAACACATTGGCACATTTCTCAATTTTTTTAATCCCTTTTCGATTTAAACAAAATCGAACGAATCACGTTTACGCGTTATACACTTAATTACAGAATAAGTTATAAATTATTATTATAAACGACGACATTCCGTTCGGTGTGTCAGTAAGATGAGTGTAACATCACTCGTATAATATTCATCATACAATATCCGTATCGAAATTACGATCATTTGGATCAACACGAATAAAAATCCAATTCACAAAAAAATTTTCGTATAATTTACACTATTAATTATTTAGAGCCTTTTAGTCAATTTTCACGCATAACTAAAACACGCTGAATAAAAATTGTCCAATTTATATACACTCGAATATCCTTAAAACATTAACAATAAATTTTAAGATATTACGACCAAAAAACTAAGTCGCAAATTTTTTTTTTTTAATATTTTATAATATAAAACATTAAAATCTACGTTTAAAATAACTTCTGTAACGTGCTAGTGTATGTATAATAAATACAAAAAAAAAAAAAAACGTGTGAAAATATTATTAAACTCATAGAACTCGTCCGCCGGATAACGGTTTAAAACACACCATTAGACAAACATAAATATATCTTTTGTAATTTATCAAATTAAAATTTTGAAAACATAATCGATACTTACATGTATATTAATTTATGATATTGAAATGTTTAAAAATTGATATTTATATAGCAATATTAGTAATTATTAAATGTTTTTATTATTAAATTTGAATTCGATATATGTATTATACACTAACATCACTATATTATATAATATAAAGAATGAACACAAAAAAATATTTGGTACCTATTTTATTTGGTGTCCTGGCAAAATGCCGACAAAAAAAAAACAATCTAGTTTAACAATAAAGGTAAAATCAATTTCTCCGTTATATACAGAACGATAATATTCACTAACAGCCAGTGAAAATGTCTGAAAATTAAAATTAAAAATCGCTTTTTTAATTTTAGAATCTTTATTTTATTGGTACGTGTATTATCTATGATTCCCTTAGTTTTTCGTATAAAAAAAATACCTTATTTTCAAATGAATACAACGGAATTTGACTATACAGTTGTATAAAATGTTATGTCAAAAAATTTCATTAAAATGGAAAAGAAAATGGTGTAAAAATCCAATAAAAAATTAACAATACAAATAATGCAGTTAATATAATATTGTAATTATTAAAGTTTAAATTGAAATTTATCATGAATACGTGGGATGATGTAGGAAAACTATATAATAAACGATACTGAGTATTAAAATCTATACGCACTCGACGAGTTTCGTCAATTAAAATTATCGGTTTTCTTTTGTACTATTATATTTAACAAACTATATGTGTGCGAGTGGTTACACTTTTTTTTTTATAAGTATAGGCCGCGATTTTAAACCGAAAAAAATATTGTGTCACATATTATATATTACAATAATGTTTCATCCGGGAACTTTCTTGTTTTTTTCTCTGCTCAAATTAAAGCTGGCACAGTATTTTCGGTATATCGGTAATTACCGGTAATCAATTTTTACCATTTTTGAATAATTCTTGATTTATCTACTTCCTGCAAGCAAATGTTGTATTGGAAATAAAGAGTCACATACAAATATAATTGCATTACAAAGAGAAAATAACACGAATATAGTATAAATAACAAATATATACTTGAAATTATTGATAAATTGTAAAATTTTAAATAAAAACTATATAAACAGGTTTTTTTTATACTAATCGAATTAATAGAATTATCAGAATTTTTTTTTTTTGTGTACTGATTGGCATAACTTTTGTTTGTATAATTAACTGTTATATTATATGTTCAGCTGTCAGTGTCGTATTCACAGGGACGGGAGTCGGGTTAAAACACCCCTGCAAAACCAAAAGGTCGACATAAAATATTATTGTGCATTGGTCAATTGATTTTAACACGTTTGACACTACTGTCGACACTCGACACGCATTCGACAACAAACACATTACACCAATTATCTATTTTTAAAAAAAAATGGTTAGGTTGATGAAAATTTTATCAGTCTCACAAAATAGTGTAATGAAAAGCTGCAAGAATTTGGAAAAACATACTCGAAGAATTCTACATCGGTGGTATTGATATAAAATATTAATTTAAAATTGGTTATTGTTTTTAACATGGCTTAGCACACGCGATTGGCGGAAAGAATGCGATGAACTCGGAGAAGTACTCACTGAACTCTCCATGATAAAAATAGACGTTTGAAATTTTTATTATAATTTTTGTTTACCTAAATTCTGATTAATGTATCAAAATAACCAGTTATTTGCTCAATATCTATTAATGTCTGTTTTGTATTTAATTTATTACTAAAAAGAAAAAAAATTTAATTAAAAGTGTTATGTAAAATCGTTTATAGTGAAGACGAATACGTTGTCTATGTTTCATTTTAAACACCCTCCTCCACTCCAGAGAAAAATTGAAAGTACGCCACTGCGTATAACGTTACAAATTTTTGATCTGATACGAGTTAGGGTTTTTTTTCTTCAATTTTCTGTTAGTGTTGTCAACCGGTTAACGTTATCACTTTTTTAACAATACCAAAGTGATTATATTTAACGGCGACCACTGCCGTTTAAATTATTTATGACACAAAAATTATAATTTTTCATACATCGTTTCAAAATAGGTAGCTACTATTGATTTCGAGTTTGTACCTTATACGCAGAGAATAAAAATCGTGAGTCGATATGTGTTTACATTTCCATTTGAAAGTTTTGGAGTAATCATTTTGAAAAATACCCGAATAAGCTGTACGTATTACTGTATGTATGCAGTCAAAACGTCATACAGGTTATAATATGCCCGCAGAAAACTCGGGAGAAATAAAACTTGAAATTTTCGATCGAATCACTCGTCCGGAAAGACATTAGTTTTGTATGATATATGACACCTATCACGATTGATTCCGAAATATCTTTTTCCGATTTAGTTCAAACGCGCGGTTAGTGATCGCTGGAAGATGACGCTTGTAGTGTAGTCACGCGACGGCGACAAATCTGCCGAGTTTCAAACGTACATCACGATAAAAATGTATGATTTCAATAGCAATAGAGACAATAATAATAATGATCGGAGCTCGGATTTTATAGCGCTAAAAAATACTGGAACACGAGCTATGTATATTATGAACTAAAAAAAATGTTAAAATGTGCCCTAAAAACAGCAAAAAAAAAAAAAATTTCTTTTGTTTAGAGAACTGATTGACGACTGATCGAAATCGCGATAATTCGATTCCTAAAAAAAGATTATTACGTAAAACAACTAACGAAACGTGAATGAGGGGTTTTCCATCGTGTGGTCTTAAAGATCAGACGTTTACAGAAAAATACTTGATTAATGCATTATTAGCAAAACTATAACACGAAACTGGGGAAAATAACAATAAAAAAAAAAAAAATCTAAAACGCTTAAAAAACGTAAAAAAATATGCAATATATATGTGGAATTGTAGAATTATGAAATCCTTAAAACAAAATGTGTATAGCTCACTCCGCTATTTTTATTGTCTATAGGACTCGAGCCGTGATAACGATGATAATAACAAAAACTTCAATGACACTGTCTCCTCCGTCCAATTTGACCAGCTACGATGAGGTCTACCGCTGATCGCTACGTCTTCGTAGACGGTGACGGTACGTTATTAACTGCCCCGTTTAACTCTGCGTTAAAATAATTCTGCGATCAACGAATGGATTTCAGAGACTACGACGCAGTTTCGGGCTTGAGACACGTCGCAGATTTGAGATTTTATTATTTATAATAAAAAAATCTTCGGTGTATTAGTGTTTTGAAAAGTGCGCCGAAGGACGAGAAACGGAAAACCAAACAGTTCTTTTCTCGCCGGGATAAAATTAATTTTCATATTTCAGATTTGGACAATGCCCGAGAAAAAAAACAATACAACTCATTCGGTGCAAACCGCCTCTGGCGCTGGTCTCGCCGTACCACTATATACTGCAGGGACGAAGAACAATATATATTCTCGAGTCCGGCCCTGACTGCAATACACAAGGTTTGTCCGGAAAGTAATGCAATTTGGTTTATCCCGCAGCGTGATTGGGTTAGGTGGAGGGGACTCTTGTCTTCACAACGCGCCTAAGCTCAATTCGCTCCGCACTCTGGAAACGTCAGTACCGATGTATTTGTGAACCGCTTATTAGTGCTCGTGTCACGGAGTGTAACCGAGTGACAATTGCGATTGAACTTTTGGAACGCGTGCGAAACGAATCTGACTTTTTGAACAACGTCATCACTGGTGACGAAACACGGGCATTTGAATACGATCCAGAGACGAAGCGCCAAAATTCCGTATGGCGCGCCCAGGAGTCTCCGCGTCCCAAAAAAGCAAGGTATGAACAAATCGAAATAAAAAACCGTGCTGGTTGTCTTGTTCGATGCTAAAGGTGTGGTCCATAAAGAATTCGTACCACGAGGTCAAACAGTCGACGCTATACCTACTACGTACGGAAGTTCTCGAAAGATTGAGAAAAATAATGGTTCGCTGTCGAAAGGAGATCGTCGCTACCTGGCAGCTGCGTCACGACAACGCTCCCAATGCTCTTCGCGTTCGGGAGTTCCTGGCGGAGCACAGCACAGCGACGTCGCTAACGTTGCGCATAATCGTGATGTGCTAACGAATCCGAGTTATCTTATATAGAAAAAAAAGAAAAACGAAATTTACGAAAACACGATTTGCATAGGAAATACGTTTTTTACTGACCGACCTCCTTCCGCGCGTACTCATACTCCCGCCATTTAAATCCGAAAAATATACGTATCGAATACCCGTCCGTGACTCCGGAAAACTCTTCGTGTTTTCAAAAAGCTCGTGTAACACGCCGTTTATAATTTTGCCTCGTAATTATTTTTTTTATTTCCGGCGAAATCCGAATACCGAACGTGACAATTGGTTTACTACGATTTTTTCATTTTTTTTTTTTTTTAGAAAAAAAATTAGAGGAATTTGCGATGCGACGCGCGGGGTTCGAAAAATCCGTTTCGTATATACGTTAGAGTCGTTCCACCGCGTTGATACGTATATAATATAATAGTCGAAAATCATTAACACTCGTGACCGACCTGTTTTGTCCGCCGTGTACACCAGCACCATGAGGACGCAGGATAACATCAGCATTTCCGGAAGGATCGTTCGAACGGCGCGGAAAAGAGGGCGGAAAAAAAAAAAAGAACTTTTTCGTCTCGAATATCAACCGCGCGATTTCGGCATTATTATCGAGGTTTTTTTCTCTATCAACGCGCTTCTCTGTTCGCAACGCGACAAAAGGAAAAACCGTTTGATCCCCGAACGACGACTGTTTTTCCCCAAGTATTTTTACTATATTCGCGAACACGGCGAGACGGTAAGACTTTATATGAAAAAAAAACACCAACACCGAACGACGTTTTAACGCGTTTATAGAGTCGCCGATTTTAATTATCGATAATTTCCTTTTCGCAGATACCACCTCCCATAGGAGGAGGAGGAGGAGCGTGTGTTTCCTATAACCACAAAAACAAAAAAAAACGCGATTATTTCTGGACACGGCGACGGCGTTAATATTGCACCCGGTCTGTATAAATGAAAGAAAAACAAAAAAAACGTCTCGTCGAAACTCGCGGGAAACGAAACGGACGCGCGGCGACGGACAACGTGGCCGAAACGACAGCGACGGGCGGAGCGACGCGAGCGAACTAACGCGGTGTCGCCGGCGGCGGCGGCGGCGGCGGCGTTCCGACAATCGCCGCAGCCCTCCGGCGGTCGATCTATCGATACCGTCGCCGCCGTTTGTGGGGCGGGCGTGACAACGCAGCCGCCGCCGCCCGTGACAATCGCGTCCGATTGTTATTATTAAGGCTGGGAATATAATGCCCTATAAAACACTAAAAAATGCTTTAATGCCCTAAAAATTCTAAATAATGCGCTAAAGAAATGCGGGTAAATTGCTTATATTTTTAATAAATTTAGTATAAATTTTAAATAATATTTGATTAAATTATAATTAAATTGAAATAAAAGTGATTAAAATAATTTTTCTATAGGCTAAACTTCAGGATTTCTTTAGGATAAACTTCAACTTGGGTTTCTTTTAATCTGAAAAAACAATTATTTCCTTATATTTTTTATTTCGGTAGATTTAGATCATATATTAATTTACCTGTACACTCTGAACTGTAACACTGAATCACCAGAGATTGTTTAAGATTTTCGAATAAAATATTTTCTCTACGATACGAGATATACGAGTAGGTATAGTCGTTGCCAGATAAAATTATTATTATATAATTATTAATAAAATTTTAAGTTTGAATTTTGCACCCAAAAACTCCAATAATGCCCTAAAAAAATGAAGAAAATGACGTTAAAATCAAAAATTGTCAAAAAATGCAAAATAAATTTTCTTATTCTCATTCAAAAGTTAAATGCTATGGATTTGTGACCAGGCGAGCATCGTACAGCAACCTCTGGAAAAAAATGAAAAGTGCATCGAAATCCCAGCCATGCCAGTTATTATCCACCGATTGTCACCGCTTCCAGCGGCTCGGGGCGGGTTTAAGGGGTGACGAACGGACAAAACGCATACACTATATAGTATATGTAGGTACCCACTGTACCCCCGGTACAGAAGTTATAATAAAAAAAATGATAGCTATAGGGTGCAGGGCCGGAAATAGGGGGGTGTGACAACCCCCCCACCACCAATGAAAAAAGTATTCGTAGTCGACGATTATTATAAAAAAATTGCCGAGTAATCAGAAATTTCGTTTATTTTACGTTACAAAGGATAATAAATAAAATATTTGAATTGTAATATTGCCTTTAATCCGATAATGTACGTATATATGAAAACGCGTAAAGAATTCAAAAATATGGTCGCGACGGGATTTCTCCACGTGGTGCGCGTACCGGTCGGTCGGCGAGAAAACAAGAACGAGTTGTTTTGTGGGGACGACATTTGTCGTGTCGCGGGTGATAAGCTGCAGTCGTCCGAAATCGATAAGGATTTGAAGTGTGACAAAGATTTTAATTGTGTACTTACTTTTTTAGTTTCGTGACATGAATTTGCTGTTTTGGTTTAACTGCTATTTTTTATTTTTTATTGAGTGCATAGGCGTGTCCAGACCTCCATGGCTGGGGAGGCCAGTTATGAAATTTCAATTTTTTACTTACTACAGCGATCTATATTTGTGACTTTTTTTTTTGTTGCGTATGGCAATTATATAACACCTGGAATTTTTTCACGCCGCAAAATTAAAGATTATCTTGATCTTAAAATTGGTTTCCTATGCTATTACAACTAATAAATAAGGCCAATCAACTAATGTGCTAGTTAGTTATTTTTTATAAATATTTTATAGTTTCAACCACGGTAGATTATAAGCCAAGAGGCCAAGAATTAAGTCACTGGGGAGGCCGGTGCCCACCCTGCCTCCCCCGTAGACACGCCTATGATTGAGTGTCTCTGCACGTGTTTTAGAAAAGGCACGTATCGGTCGGCAATGAAGCGTTCACATTCGCACATACTTATAAAATAAATAACAGTTTAAATAAAATTTTAATTACAAAAAATAATTTGTATGTGACGTACACTCCTCCATCAATAATAATTACTAGCGCCGGTCCTTCTGAAAGTCACTTTTGAAGTCGGCGAAATGGAGTTTTTAAGTGGGCATCTACACTATTACACCCCCTCCCACTAATATTTCCTATTTCCGGCCCTGTTACGAGGGTGTTGCGAATGATGTCGCTCAAGCGAATCACTCGGACAAAAGATTTTAGAGTGTATGGCTATAAATACAGGGGCGAATCGAAAGGAGATCGTGGGGGAGTGTTACACCTCCCCCCCCACACTCGGCAATATTAGACTTTCAGTCGGCAGTCGGTAAATTTGTTCGACTGAAATATACTATAATATTCCAATTATATATTAATGACATTTCCATATTATTTGGTTTTATAACGATTATAATTATAAGTGACAAATTATAAATTATTATTATTCTCGTTAACGAAAATTGAGTATTTTGAATTCTAGTCGGCAATTTCGGAGTCTACACCCCCCTCAGCACAGGATTTTTTTTTAAGATCGTCCCTGTTTGGGTATATAACATTATGAGTAGGAGTATTCAACGCTTTTTTCCATTGATTATGCTAAAAAATATGATAATTAAAAAAAAATAAAACGTCTGATCACAGCTCTTGGTCTGCAATATTATACGTCTGTGCATCCGTCGTATCACCATTATATTACCGTTCTAGGTACGTATGACCATCGTCAGTGATTTAGTACGAGTTGTCCGTTGGTATACCGGCCAGAAACATTGAAAAAAGACGCTTTCGCTCGTCGTTCGTTTCAAACAATCGCAATATTTTGAAATTTTTAGTCCACTGCGCACTTGAGAGAAATGTGAATAGTTCAGGATATTCGTATGCGCTGAATTAGCGACATATTGTTTAAAGAAATATATAATGACTTATTTATGCTAAATAAGAAATCTTTTTTTTTTTTTTTTTACTTTAAAACAACTCGGATCAATAACAAAAAGCGACTATACATATATTAATTATTTCTATACTGCTGGGAAAAAATGATTCTTGAACGTTTTCGTCGCTTATAGTAAATATTTTTTTAAAGATTTTAATTGACCCCTAGCACGTGTGTTGAACGTATATTTTTAACGGCGAACACTGTTCAAACCCCAAACAAAGAAATAAGACTGAAAACTTATAAAAGGTAAAA
Source organism: Slavum lentiscoides (assembly GCA_032441835.1). Taxonomy (NCBI): domain Eukaryota; kingdom Metazoa; phylum Arthropoda; class Insecta; order Hemiptera; family Aphididae; genus Slavum; species Slavum lentiscoides. The sequence goes on along the minus strand of CM063710.1, from coordinate 3,486,014 downwards.
AATAAAACCACCTTAATCTGGGCAGCCATACGCGTTTACACGGATAAGTATATTGTACGAGTATATATTATATACCATATATAGACACTATACTCGCGTGACGTTGTCTTGAAATAAAATTGTAATTTAATTTTGAAAGAATGAAATATTACGTGTGTGAAAGGAGATTTCGACTACCCACAGATTCGATTAAAATTGCATCGTAAAGATATTTATCGTTGATTGAAAAAAAAAAAAAATGTTTTTTTTATTTCAAATTATCTACATCTAAATCAATACTCGTTTCTAATCAGTTTTAACGCGTGCGATGTAAAACAAAACGTTTTATGTCGCATTTGTGAGTGTAACACTTTTCCAATGTTGTTAATGATTTAATTTCACCAGTACAGTAATATAATTATTCAGTTCCTGTAATATTTTAGCTTTTTGCACGCGTGTAAGCAAAATCATAAACCGTATTTTCAATATAGATCGTTGGTTAATTTTACGAGTTATTATAGTAGTAAACAGAAGTTCCGTAATAATTCGTTCTCGGGAGACTGAAACGATTTTCTGTGTACGTTCTGCAGGGCAGATTGAAAGAAAAACTGATTGTGCCAGAGCGATTATGAACGTGACAATCCCATAGGACGGTCGGTGATCTATACTCGACGGTGTTTTTGTAAAATGGAGCTCTTACGGTTTTCGCGCTGATTTACAATATTAGACAGTACTTGGAAACTTTCTACGGACATCGGCAAACAATAAAAACATTTACCTTTAATATTAAATCAAGACACAATAAACGACTGCGCGGGGATAGTGTATGGAACTTTAGAACGTGACCACGTGTGGTTAAGACCATATTTCTCGCCCAGAATAGTCTGAAACTTCCACGTCCAATTTACTTGGTTAAAATAAAAACAATTTGGTACCTACTGTAGTGTCTACTGATTGAAATCTACTGTTTGAAAATGTGGAGCAAAGAAAATTAAATTAAGTCTAAGAACGTCAGCCACTACGTCGCGTTAATAATTTTTATTGAAAAATATATTTCATAGCGAAATATTACGGCTTTATTTGTGCGTAGAAAAAAATATTCTGCTTAGAATAAAACCATTTAATTCGTCGCGTTCAGCGTTAAAAATTAACAGATTAACAAATAATACGTTTTCGATAATAAAATCAGTAAAACAAACATCGAAACAGAATAAAAGCTATATAGGCGTTTAACGCGCGTTTTTAGATTTTTCTTTATTCGTTCAACTGAAATAATTAAGTAAATAAGCAATCAGCGTTGTTTAATACGGTTCAAAAATTTCCCGATTTTTAAAAATGAAATTTATCGTTATCGTTTCAATGAGCATGCAGATTGCAGACAGTACAGTAAATATTTTGTTTTCACATCAAAGTCCGGTGAACTATAACAACGGCAAATATAACTGAAACACTGTTTTACTTTTATCGGTAATCATTTCGTACTACGCTGTACGGAGAACAACGGATTATCTTTGTTATAATACTATATATCTTTTTCTTTATATGACGCGACGGCAATTTTACTCGAAATATTTTTATTAAATTATTTTATCAAAAGTTTCGGGGGTATAAAGTCAAACGATATTAAAGGTGTATCGTTTACAATGAATGTCAATCGTAAACTACGAAATATACGGATATAATTTAATAAAATAATAATATTAAAAAAAAAAAAAAAAACAATTTCGTTAAAAATCGTCTTGAAACCAAAATCAAATTAAGTTTTGTTACGTACAATAATTTTCGTTTTTATCGATTTAAATTTAACATTAAACCGATTATGTCACCAATTATAATCCGGCATCGTTGTTAAAACGTACCAATAAGGGATTTTATTACGTAGGTACAAACGTCTTGTTCGGAAAATAATAATTGAATAAAACACGTAAAAATAAATTAAATATAAATTTGAAATATATTATTCTTTTTAAGTATTCCGAATATTTTTAAATAACCTTTTTCAAAGTATTTAATACTGCAATATTCCGAATAGTTTTGAAAAATATTCCTGGAGAATAAATACTTTTATATTATTCCAATTTTTTTTTTTTTTTGTCGTTTCCGTTGGTGCGTGTTGTTGTCCCAACATTAAATTTAAAACCAAATATATAACGATATATCATCGGTTTAGCCCAACGGCTAAAAGTGTTATATTTTCTGAATTAAGAGTAATATAATAGTGAAACTATATTTTAATTCTAAATCGTTCTACAATTGATATGAAAAAAAATCTGAATTATCCGTAATAAACATAATATTTTGTTTTGAAAAACTATTATTAATTCAAACTACACGAAACAATCTATTGTATACGTAATCACTATTTAATTTAAATTTATCTTAGTTTCAGTCAAATGAAAACGACAAATCCTACAACAACAAAAGTAATTAATTTATAATAAGCAGAGGACTTTTCACAAATGTATTTTTTTTTTTTCGTTTTTATCACGTTATTGTTAATTTTTCAAAACATCTTTAGTATACGCAGTATAACACTATAATATTTTCAATGTTCATTTTGTTGTTTTTTTTTATATTATTTTTATTTTCTATTTTTTATTATTATTATTATTATTATTTTATTTGTGAGAAACGGAATGTCGACATTTTTTTGGCTTTTAGTCAAACTATTAAACAAAAGAATGGCAAATATTTTTGGAACCCCAGGTTGTGTGGGGGGGGGGTACAGAAGACATTGAAAACGATTGTATCTTCAAATTTTTTTTGTGAAAAAGTAGAAAAGCAACGTTCTTGTTTTCATAAAAGTATGATATATTTTCCTTCATTACATTTAGGAATTTCAAAATAAAAATATGCGTGCACATTTAAAACAGAATTATTTAAACTTTTTCCATTGTAAAGTTCACTTATAATTTTATTCTAATACTTTTGGTTGCAACATTAAAAAGAACCCCCCGTTTTAAAACCATTAAATTAATTGATACGTAATTAAATTAAACAATTTTTCTATACACGTAATTAAATTGGACATTTCTAGTTGAGTTAACGAAATTATTTACTTTTAAACCTGTGTTTTTCGGAGAACTCTTTTTACAGCAATAAAAGTCTTCCGAAACTCACATACGACGTATAATTGAATTAAAACGACAATTATTACGTTCGAATTAAATCGAGAGACAAAAAATAATAATAATAATTTTGCGTTTATATTGGTGTTTCAAAAACTGTAACATCCAGAAAAACTTAATTTGCAAAATAATTAAATTCCAATTCACGTACGAAATCCAGTTGATCAACAAAACCGTTAAAGATTTAATACTGATAATGTATTAAGTTTCGTGAAAATTAAAATACCTAACGCGTATTACAAATATGTAAAAATAATAAAAATCTTCAGAAAAAAAATGCGTTTTTCACGTCTTACGAAATCATAAAAATCATTTAAATAAATTCGAAAAATATATATATATATATATATATAATTTTAAGTACACTGTACCGCTGAAACGCATAACAAGTAATAACGCGATCGACTACGTTATCGTAACGGCTTAAAATCTAATCATTATACGCGAAACATATTTATAAATTTAATTGAAAATTAAACGCGTCCTCTAAATAATAATAATAATAATAATACGAGGACATTTATCGAATTCGTAGTCCGTACGTATATACGGTTAGATGAATATCGATTTATTCCAGTATTACTATAATTATACTGCAACTACTATACAACTAATACACTGCGCATACAAATGCCAGGAGCAAATTTGGCACGTTCGTATTTACTATTATAAATCGAGTCAAAAAGATAACAAAACGCCGTAAAGTGTATTCAACGATAAAGGCCACACGATATTCCGAAACGTTGAACGAATTATTTGAAAAATAAAGGAAATTTCGTTATCCTTTATCGCGTACCTAATTAATTGTTTAAACGTTATTACGTATTTATTATTATATAGATTACAACACTCGTATAAAGTGCAGTGTTTCTCAACCTCTTTGTTATGGCCACCCGCAAAATTTACTCTTTTTTTAGATAGGCGACCCTCTACAAAAAAAAAAAAAGAAATTCAAGTATACCATAAAACATAGATCGTAATAAAATTACGAATTTTTTTTTAGCAATTTTATCATATAATATAATGCGTAGTACTACTTAACAACTCAATTCTGGAAATTATTTTTAGATTAAAATAGCTGTACTTATAAAAATATAATACGATAATTGACGTAGTATTATACAATAAAATTAATTTTATTGATAATTTTTGACATAATATAATATAGTGTGACTTGGATATCGAATAAAAACGTATTTTTAATCGATTTACCAATAACATTATTGTTTTTTTATTATTTATATTTTTGATAATAATTACTGTATTTTCCTTGTTATATAAATAGCGTTTACGAACGGTGACCAATCAAAAATATTTCGCGACCCGTAAGTCGGGAAACACTGGTATAAAAGCACAAAAAAAAAATTTCGAATTTTTCCAAAAAAAAAAAATGTGAAAATCTCGCAAAAGTCACGATCGCGTTGTAATTTTTTCGGTTCTTTTTTTTTTTTCTCAGTTGATCAATATTGTTTCGATTAACATATTCATGTTGTCCTTCATCGGCGCAGTGCTATTTTATACGATTGTGATTTCGAACGTCGCTATATATAATATAATGGCGTCTGCGGCGGCGGTGACTGCAACAGTGGGAAACGTGCAGAGGGATCAAAAGCGCGTAAACGGCCAAGCGTCATCGTTTCTGCCGCCGGGGCTTAAGTATTCGGCGGCGAAATCCGTTTTGCGGGCACTTCCGGACCGCAAAAACGCGTTACCACCGTTTCCACCGTGTGTGTGCCCATCGCTTGTCGCGCCCCGCGGCTGCATAACCGTATATATATATATATTCCCAATGTCTCTCATCCGCCCCCGCCGTCCCGGCAAAGTATTAAGAACGGATTATCCCCGCCTCCTTCATCCCGGCACCCGTACAGACGAGTCCAATTTAAATGGTAATGGCTGCACGCACCACGGCGACGGCGTAGGCGCTGTGTCTCCTAGACTCATCCTGTATACAGGCTAGCATATATCTGCATAATTATATATATACGAGTATATAACAAACCAAAGCCCCGCGGTTTACTGCACGGATCTCTGTCGTCGAGATGATGGGCAGCAGCGGCCGAGAAGAGACTGGCGATCGGGGTAATTATATAAACTTTACACCGATATATGACGTACACATATATATCATATTTGTTGTCCCCCCGGAGTTTCAATTACACGCCGGTAGTGGTCGCTTAACATCAGCAGCAGCAGCAGCAGCAGCAGCAGCAGCAGTCCGATGAGTGTAATAATATTAAACTCGGTCGTCGCGCGGTCGTGCCCCGAGACCCCGTAACGCCCGGTCTTATGAAAGCTATATAATATTATGGGACCGTCCCGACAGCGTACCCCGCAGCGGCGGCTCGAACTCTTTTTTTTCTTTTTCCTTGGATCGCGTGAAATATTTGCACACCGCCCACCCGAAAAATGTTTGATATACGATTGAAATGAACGATATTAACGATAGGAGTCGTTATAAAACAAAAGTAAATAATACTAAACTAATATTTATTTATTATTCCGACTCAAATTGTTCCAACTTATTTTTCCAATCCCGGTACCCTGCAGGACACCGGGCCGCTCATTAATATTGCTGTGAATCACGGGATTCGAATAATCTCCTTCGAGCCGTCACCGCTTGTGCCTATACCATCGGATCCGTATTTCTCCCGATCCGACGTCGACCGACGTCAGTGTCTACACGCGATCAGATCTATTTTGGCGGTGGGGGGAAGGGGGAAGCAATTGTAGTGAGCACGTGTATGTCGACATCACGAGTGATTCTGACGACGATTTTTTTTTTTTTTACTTGCTTTCGATGCGGACGACAACGTTTCGTGTATGGCCATACAATTACTAATTTGGTATATATGTATACAAAATATTGTAAAACACTGTTTAATCACCTAGTCACATCAACTATAAATTTAAAATCATATTTTTACAACGATTTTACTAAACGTTACACGAAAAATATTATTCGTACTATGTTATTCATAAATCATAATAAAGTAAAAAAAAAGAATATTTTTTTAAATTATATAATATGTAATAATAATTTGACACGAGCAACAATAATAATAATAATAATAATAACATTATAAAATCAATAGTATCAACAGGAACGTAAATTATATTTTCTAGCGTCTGGCTCCGATTGCGGACTTGAGACAAACATGTGTTTTAGATTCGCCTTCAGATCGGATCGGATCGGGAGTCGTCGGATCGGGGAGTTGCGCTTCCATTGTAGGCACCTGCATTAGGCCGCGCGCACATTGGAGAAAAAAAATGGAACCCATATAATTTAAATCAGAGTGCGTACATTGACTACGAGCGTCGAGCGTCAGCGTTGAGCGTCAGCGTCGCGGCGCGTCACAAATCAAACATGTTCGAATTTCGACGCTCGACGCTCATGAAATATACTGATATTATCTGGTTTTTCCATCATCGTGGGTATTTTTAGGTCTTATTCCTTTTTGATTCTTAAATTTCTTTATTAAATAAACCACACCGCTCAAAAGTAACGCTCTGCAATGTGCGCACCTTGACGCTCGACGCTCTCCAAAGTGCAAACGGCCTTACAATCCGAAACCCGAGTGTTTGTTTTCCTTCCGACGTCGTCCGATGGCCGATCGGTCGACGTCGGATCGGATCGGATCGGGAGAGAAATACGGAACCAATGTAGCCTATAGGGTGCGATCTTTACCGACCGACGGATCCGCCAGACGCTTGTATCTATTTTTCACTATACAGTATCACTTGTATCTCTAGAAATTTATTATAAATTAGAGACCGGATTTTATGTTTTTACATATATTTTTACTGGGGGTATGCAGCTCCCCAATCGGATGAGCTTTCTCTTCATTTCCCTATGAACTGACGTTACAAAAACGTTTAGCGCATAAAAAAGCATAGTTCAAGGTGTTTTTTTTTGAACAGTTCGCAAAAAATTTAACGGTTTATAAAAAAAAAAATTGTGACCTCCGTCAGTTTCTGCCCCCCGGACGCCATGACTCGTAGATCAGGTGAAGTTTACCCTTTCAACTCGAACGCGATATATCAATATTAATTCAGTAAATTAATTTTTTTTTAACATTTTATTTTCAGCTCATAATACTGAATATTACTTTCATCGCATAATATATATATATTGTGTATACAATTTTTTTTCTGTACACTTAATAACGTGAGATATATACTTAAAAACAATGTACATCACCGAGTATAGATTGAGTACGGATGTTTAAGTAATTTTTCAAAGATTAGGATTAATTTAACCGTCATATAATTTTTATAAATATTGTTACTTTTGTTTTTTCAGTATTCAATACATTTTCGTGAAACATCATATATTTCTAGAAAGAAAAAAAAAGAATATTTACGCGCATAAAAGATTATTTTCGTGAAATTATAGAACTGTACAAACATCGTATTTTTTAGGATTTTAAACGCATATAAAACCGATCTCTAATTATAATCTATTATATAATAGAATAGTGGGTCCAGAGTCCGTCGAGCGAAATTAATGTGGCAGAAAAAATCGCGAGTATTATTTCTTCCAAGACGTTTTATCGTCTAAATACCCTGTTACGGATTGTGGTTTTCCACTCGGTACCGTTGGCTCGGTAGGTAGCTGATAAGCGGATCTACGGTTCGATTCCCGCCCGTCGGCGGCGAATTCGTGGTAGATCCGTCTCCGTCGGTCCGTTTTTTTTTTCATTTTTCCGTCGCCTATATTCGTCGGCGCGTTATCCAATTGTATCGTGAGCGCAATTTCATTTATTTACAGTTTGTCTTATCACTGTATATTCTATAATCATAATCAACACTGTCTAAAACCGAGACCGCGGTAACGTTTTATTATCTAAATATCATAACTATATGCCTATTTCAATGTTTTATCACAGAATAAAGTTTTATGCTCAATTTAATGGTTTTGTATTAACGCAGCTTACAAAAAACGTGGTATGACGCCTAGCCTGCGAACGTCATATTTGCCGTAGGCAACCGCGGTGGGGGAGGATCAATTCATATACTACTTTAATACGGGCCAATAATCGCTATACCAAAAACGATATTCACAGCAGAGCGAGGCACACCTATAGTTATCTTAATAATAATAATTATTATTATAAACGAATACGCGCGCGTGTAATATATAATACGTGCGATTGGTACGAAGCCACTCTGTCTCAACTCTCTCTCTCACTTCTCTAGCCCATCGCACGAAAAACAAACCTTAAATTATATGAAAACGCGCAATCATAATAATATAAACGGAGGCGCCAAGGGTCATTTCGCGTATACGTATGTGCTCCTCGTCACTACACAATAAGTGCTTATGGAAATCGAGGCGATCACTACTACGGTTTTGCAGGGTCGGCGCCGCCGCCGTAGCGTATTTCCGAATCCTATACAACTGACTGCAGTATTGCGCCATACACATAGCGATGTCCGCGGTGTCAAGTCCGGAGTGCCGCACGCTTCGTTCCCTATAATCGATTTGGGACACATTGTCTTGAATTTAATTAACACGCACGCGTAGTAATAATAAAATAATTGTTTTACTTTAGCCTCTGTCGTTATTATGTATTATATAATGGATTGAGTCGCTGTGTGTTCTATTTAAAAATAATTAATTATATAATATTTCATAATTATTCTAATTACAGACAATATAATTGTTAATTTATCGTACGTAAATATAAATGCGTTATTTATAATGCCGTTTAATCGTATCGTTCTACACGGCTAAACCTAAACTAACAATATTATCAGCTGTTATATTAATATTTGTGCATATACTAAAAAAGAATAGCGTTATATTTAATACATTCGGTAAAACGCGGGGAAATCTCTGTAAGAATATCGGTATACAAACGAGACACGTTATGTGTATAGAGTCGCGATGCGTTTTAAACATAATATTATTATAATAAAAAAGAAAGTGTTTTATTTTTTAAAACAACCGAATTCGAGGCAATACCACCGGTGGCGTAACTATAAATTTGCGGCCCCTCGGTGCGGTATCGAGTAAAACTCGTCAATTCGTTTTTGCGAAATTTCAATGTTCTATTGTATTCAAATATCACACAATAAGTACTATTTTATTTTTATTTTTTAATATTTTTTTTTTTTTTACATACCGTTTGCATTTACACGAGGACACCGCCTTCATCATAGAGCCCGCCGGGACCAGTGCCGTAAAAACCGAGTGTGCTGCAGAGTGTATACACGGCACACGGGCCCGGGGCATAGGCGCGATTGGGGGTGCTTACTTAGTACCTCCAAATGTTTAATTGCATCATCGAATTTCTACTTCTTTTGAAATCTAGCGCCCCCATAAATTTAATCTCCAAATTGCGCCTATGGCCCGGGGCCCTGTGCGAGTCGTTATTAGCAGAAATAAAGCGTACCCAAATTTGAGTTTTGCACACGGGCCTCTATAACTGATGTAGTTACGGCGCTGGCCTGGCCATTGGCCCCGTCTTGTCACCCCGTAATCACTGAAGGTATCGCCCGCGAATCGGTTACGGAACCGAGAACAGACGTTGGCGAACTCGGTTAGGGTTCGGAAACGCGCGGCGTCGTCGTCAGGCACGTATACGTACAGGGGGGGGGGTTTGGGGTTCAAACCCTCCCCCCCCCGAAATAATTTCTTGTCACATTAAAAAATAATGAGTAAGGAGGAAGAAATTGTTTTATTATGTTGCTGTACAATTTGTATTGCTATATTTTGTAAACCCCCCCCCCCCGAAATTTTATTTTGTGTACGTGCCTGGTCGTCGTATACACCATAAAGCCTGGTCCACACGGTGAGAGTAAAACGTGATAGTTGCTATCGCGGGAGTTACTATCATGAGAGTATCATCGTGTGAACAGGGCGATATAGTGACTATCGCACTCTCACGAGAGCGATTCTCGCACTACCATGCATGCATGATAGTTGAGAGTAGCTGTCGTGAGAGTGGTAGCAACTATCACCGTGGAAACATGTACTATCGCGCTTTTTTCACTATCATCAGAGTATAAATAATATATTATCGATTGTTTAACTTTATCAATTTACCGACAACATATTCAAACTATTAAAAATATTTCAAAGTGATTCAAAAATTTAAATTCCTTTCCCTTTAAATTTCAAAAATTCCTACTCAATAACCATTTCTTAACCCAAATCCGTTTTTTATTTGATGAAATTCTTTTTAGTTTTATTATTTTTTCAATAACATCAATTATACCATAATTAATTTCCGACGTTTTCAGACGTGTTTAGAGTGGAAACCTTGTGACAAGGTCACAGACCTTTACTATTATACTCGACTATCAACGTGTGGACACAGTCTCTAGTGATAGTAAACTCTCGCACACTCTCGCGATAGTAACTATCACGTTTTACTATCATCGTGTGGACCAGGCTTTACACTAGGTATCTGTACGGCGGTATAAAGACGATCGTCCCATCGCCGGACCCTGTTTATTGTATTCTATATTTATATATATAATATAATATATTACCGACGTATTCCGCCAGTGGGGTGGTGTTTTCGGCCGGGGCCGAGTGAGTAACGGCCGTGTCGAAATATCGCGAAGGAGGTGGCCTCGCGCTTAACGACATCGCGCAAAAGTTATCAATTTCCCGGCGCCGCCGCGCGCCTTAATTAATTACACTGAATCCGCGGCGCGACTGTCGCGGCGCTCTCTCCCGCGTCAACCGCAGCACACAGCGCTATATAATATGCGCATAGGTGTGTACGTACACCTATAAATATAGTTTGCGGTCATCGGATTTCAAATATTCCCAACTAACTCTCGAGGCACGTGTCTTACGGTTATTAAATATTCGCGATTATTATTCCGTTATAAATCCCCCCGTTGAAAGCGAGCTGCGTGCAAGTCGTTTGACGACAACGGTCGCATACCTCTCATCGCGGTGGTTAACGTAATAATTAATAATAATAATAATTAATAATAGGCCATAGAGTATAATATTATATTATGTAGATGAGGTGCCGTCGATTTTCAATGCGTCCATTTTCAGTGCGGTGGCCTCGCGTGAGAAACACGTGCAAATGATGGCATTTTATCGTAAAGCGGCCCCTACACGTTCAATAATATTGAGTCAATAAAATTGTGTCAATATTTTGTTCAATATTAATTTCACCCAAACCTCTCAATATTATTGCACAATATTCAGTTGAATTCGTTGGCCAGGTCAGGTGTAGTACCGCTGTGTATTGATTGGAATTGTATTACGATTGGAATAATCCTTACTTTTGACATTCCAAAGTGCCGGCAGATCTCGATACAAATTAATACATTCGATTATAAATGAACGTTCTTCCATTTTAGTTGACATTATGTCTTATTATGTCTTATTATAATTATCTTATTGTAGAAAAACGATATAGTGTATCAATAGAATGAAAAATATAAACCTGTAGCAACACGACACAACACGTGTGGCTTCACAACCGATATGATACTAAATATTGCGTAATTTTGGACAATATCATATTCAAACGTTCAATAATATTGTGTATTGTACAAAAAATTTCCAACCCAGTTTGATTTCTTCAATATATTGTACAATCCTTCAATATCTATTCTAGACTGTCAATAATATTGCGCAATATCGATTATTGTGCAATATTATTGATCGTGTAGGGACCGCTTAATGCGATAAAAAAAAAAAAAAACGTGCGGGTCTCGAAGACCCCTCGACGAAAGCGAAGCTTTCTCATTCCGTTTACGGAGGGCGACCGAACCGAGAATAACTGTCACGCGATGGAACACACACTTCGTGATAATTAATAATTGAATCTATTCTGTGATATTTGTGTCAAATATCATTTCTATAGTATATGGTTATCGATAAGTATGGTATATGGTCAAATAATCGTATAACAATAATAATAAAAAAAACCATCTAAACTATCGTATTTACGTGTACGATGACGATTTGCCTATATGTGTACATCGTACATGAACAATAAAAATCGTACGAATACGGTAATTATCGTACGTCTGGCGACACTGCAACAGTGAACGGTGTATACATATTATACCTACATATAATATGTTGCGATTTTTCGTGACGATTTTTCGCCGTTTGGCAACCTCCGTAAGAAAGCTCCGCTTTAAAAAAAATTTACGAGACTTAATTTTTTTTCAAAATTTTAAACAGTAAATGACGTACCTACGAGATATAGAGTAAGGACTATGATACGAATACCTTATTCTTTGATAACGCGTCGACCTAATAAAACAAATTTTAATTCCTTCCAATTTACAACAATTTAAAGTCAAAAAGGTCATAACCGCGGACTGAGTACCATCGTACTACAACTTTCAAAGAATTATCGCGTTAAAATATAATACAATTATAAATTAAATGTACGTCATCACGGAATAACGATTTTAATCAATAGATGGCGACAAAAATCGTTAACTTCCTTATTCAGCCTCCCTCCCCCCCACGCGACTCTTGCACGCCACTTTATTGTTACCAGTGATAAACGTCCCGACGACAGTCCATTATTATATCTTAGTCCGTGCTGAACACTAATAATATTCAATAAAATCGAATCGATATCCATGTCGGACGTGTTGCCGAATTAAATGCCTCCTCGCACTGGCGCGAATGACTGTCGATTGGGCGACACAAATTTTGTACAGGCGAGACAGGGAACACCACCTGCAGAAGACCCGCACACGCTTATAGAGGATAACACAAAATCCATATAAATAGCACTTGACGAATGTACTATCAATTTTATATATATATATATATACGTGTAGAAGTATAGGAGATGATCATACACAATAAAAAATACGTTATATTATCGTGATATAGTCTTCTAAGATTATTTTGGTGTTAAACGGTTTATTCAATCACGAATGTCTACAACATATTCCACGTATATTGCAGCGTGTACTAGGCTGAGGAGTGTTTTTTATAGTATACACGTAGTTTATTGCGGAGAAATATTTTGAAATAAAAATAAAGGCGAGAGAGTGTGATATTTATTGTTTTTTTATTTTTTTTTTTTTTACGTTAAACTGTTGATAAAAGTAAGCTGTGGTATTTCGATTGAGTTATAACTCTTAAACGACGAAATAAAATTGGTATATATTTACAACAAAAAAATGTTTTCCGAAATAAAATACATAGCTGTAAAAGTAATCAACGGCTATAAGCACTGAGAATTTGAAATAATCCAAAGAAAAACAATGGGTCAATCAAAGTATCAATGACTATATTTATTTATATCATTAAACAGTGACACATTTATTATTTTATATTTTTAATATAATAAAAATCAATATTTTACATTTTACAGTTTAAACGTTTAATTATAAAATTATAAACGATTTTTTTTTTATTTCTTTTATTATACGTTTTTAATAATTCATTATTTGTCTACAGGTTATTGCAAAAAAATACAAAACACAACTGATTATAATATCGAAATATAACAACAACAAAAACTTAAGTTTTCATCATTTATGTGGACGGAAATACGAAATAATTGAAATAAATATTCTTGTACACGAGGAATATTTATTTCAATTAAACCCATTTCCAAACCAATCAATATCCTATTTTCTTAAGGTCGTGCTTCGAATTGATAAAACGACAATTATCAAAATTAGCGGCTTATTATTGTATGTTCAATTCATGGTTTGAATCTTTTGTAGTGAAATTTAAAGAATTTATCATTTTCGTTTTGAGTTAACGACCTTGTATAACTACATTTTTTTAATACTATATATTATAATCAACTGCTGAAATTAATACCGGAAAAATCGAATAACTATAAATAAAACGATATTACTGAATAAACTGATCGCAGACACATTTAATGATAATTTAATCGTACAAAATAGGTAATATATAATAATATTAAAAAGTAAAAATAAATCGTTTACAAATATAATGGTGAATTCTTCGGCGCCTAACACATTTTCTCAGCCTATTTTTATATTTCTTAATTCATTTTCAATGGTTCTAAAATACCTGTAACATTAATATTGTTGCCCTTTTTATAGTTTTATATTCAATAGAAAATTGTATACACCAATTAAATCGATAGCTAATTATATCTAACAGTAATTAACATTCAGAAAAACAGAGAAGTGCAATAAAAATTCACAAGCTACAAAATAATTGTCTTTCCTTTTCACTCCGTAAAAGATCTGAACACAATAAATTGCTACTCTAAAAAGTGTTGAATAAAAAAATATATCATTGTATCAGTTGCAGATTATATATAATATTAAATTATATTGTGATAAAAAATTTATAGAAAACGTCACAAATAAAATATATTATTTATAATATACTGAATATTTCAGTGTTATAAAACTTTTTCATTACAGAGTTAAATTTAAAATGTCATCAATAAAAATATGTTACAGCACGATAATATACAATTTTATGTATGTATTTTAAAAAAAATCGAATAGATATAAAAATATTTTTTATTTGATCACTTAAGTTGATTAAAAAGCTAATTAAAACGTACGATTTATAATAATAATTATAAAAATTAATTTTGAAAAAAGCCAAGAAACTCATTCATTTTAATATCCATACATGTAAAATTTATTTTGATCCTACCTTAGGAAACACTTCTGATTGAAAACCTAGCTACTACGCCTATGGTCGTAAATATATAAATATATATATTTTTTTTATGTAATAATTCACAATTCGCTGTAGAATAAAAGTAGACGAGAAGTTTCTGACTAGCTAATGCCTTTTTTTGAAAAATGTATAGTCTTATATAAGAAATAAACTTAAGCGTTAGTACTGCATCCTATTGTTATGTATGTCGTTATCGTTCTTTATAAGTATATATATATATATATATGAGACGAAAATGTTGAGAAAAATCTTTCTCTGTTTTATACATCAAAATTGTCAACCCTGTGAATTGATGGCTTTACAAGTTATGCTCCGAAAAATCTATAAACAGTCTGAACAAATACCGTAGTTTTATATTTTCAGAATTGGTATAAATTTATAGTTTCAAAGATATTTTCACTCACAAATTCCGTTTGAATATAAATAAATCGACCTAAAAGAATACTAATAAACTTCCCGATTTCCCAGTATCATGATTTAACATAAAGGCAAATTTTTATTATTTTTATTTATAACATTTTAACTCGTTCCGTGTGTACACAATACATGATACAAATATATATCTATATATATATATATTTAATTACAAAAAAAATATATTGTATTGTAGTAATTAATAATTCCTGATATTATTTAAAATAATATGTCAAAAAAAATATGAATTCAGATTTTTTTTTTAAATATAAATTTTTTATCAAATATACAATATAAATTTATAAAATATTACACATTATGTTTTATGATTATACTAAACACATGATCTTTAAAATATTATTTATATGTATTATCGACATATTATTAAAAATTCACTTATAATTATTGAATTAAACTACAAGTATCGTTGGTTATTCCCTGCACTACTCATATATTCTAATAGCATGTATGGGAAAATAAATTTAAAAAATAAAAGTAAAAATATAAAAAATAATAATAAGATTTCCAAACTGTAACGAGTTAGAAAAAGTAAAAATATTTTTTATAACCGTATACGACAAATTACGACCATTTTCAGTAAAAAAAAAGTTTCTTTTTATGTCGAATTGGATTCGTATATTTTCAGAAGAACTTTCATAAAAAAATCTACATATGAGAAACTGGGTTGGAACTTGCAATAATTTAAGCCAAATCGTAGACATTCCATAGGAAAGGGTAAAACTCGAATCGTTTGTCGTTTCGCTTCTGTAGAACTTCTTGGGACGTGAAAATGCCAATTTGATATCGAACCGTTCTGCATTGTTTGGACATTATTCAATGGTCCAAACGACAATTAATCGAATTCCTTACTGACCCTCTTCTTCTTCCCACAATATATCCACAACACATTATAATACCCGCTAACGCGCCAAAATGTGTATGCGTATTCACAAAACGATACATTTTTAATAGTATAATTGGACTCTAAGTTATATATATATATAGACATGAAAGATAGCCTCTAAAATTTGAAATGGTACAGAATGCGCGCACTTAGGTTTATAATTATTAAACTATTCGAATCAATATATCAAATAATTCACCTGTATGTATCCCAAAACTATGAATTATAAATTATAATATTGTTATATAATAAATTAATTTATTGTTGTAGAGATTACATAATATCGGACATAAATACTAAACTGTTTAACATAATTTATAACCGCAGTGGTGAATAGTAATAAAATAACAGATCATCGAATGATAGGAATGTTAAAATTATCAAAAAAAACCTAACTAAATGAAACCCCTTATTTACTGTCCTATACAACGGTTTCGTCAGTTTAAATTTTTAGATATTAAAATGAAAGAATTGAACTTTTATAATACCGTACGACAAAATGTTTTGTTAGACATAGAATAATATGTTAACACGTTATTCACTTATTCTTACGGAAAACGCAACCAATAAGACAACCCAGCGTTCAACACATCACGTTAAATGCATCTTAACACATTTTGCCCCTGAAAAGTTTTTAGCAAGACATTATATATTGCACAATGTCAAACTAAAATAAATATTATAAGTACATTTTACAGTATGAATCTTGTACAATTATAAAATTTGACCAAGATTTCGAAAACCACTTCTTATTCCTATGACAATTAACGAGAATTTTAAAAAATCATTTTATCTAATTAGCTGTCTTAATTCTCATAATCCATTAGTTAATAATTATTTATTTGATAACCTTAAATAAATTACATGAATTACAAATTATTATTATTCAAACACAAATAAAACTTGTGAAGACCGTTTGTAATAAAGATAACTGCAAGTATTTTTGTTTGTTTTAAACGATAGGACTAATTAATTAAAAATTATGAGTACATTGTTTATCATGCAGTAAACAAACAAGATGATAAAATAATTCTAAAAAGTTTTCTAAAAAGAAACTTTTTTAATGACAAATGTTATTAATATTACCTATTTATTTCCCTTTTTTCAACGACAAAACCCCAGTAGGTATAAAATAATTTAAAAACAAGTTACAGTCGTAGCTAACATTTTCTATTATATTTATTCTGTGAAACGTAAAAAAGATTCTTTACATAGGAAATAATAAGTAAAGAGAGGTTTCCTGATTTAAGGTTATAACTATATACAAATATGTGCGCAAATGTAAAATTGTGATTTTTGCCATGATTAGTGAAAGATAAACACTTATTATTTCCAAAAAAATTCTATGCAATCATTTCAAAATTATTTTACAGTAAAAAAAAAATTGTTAAAATTATTTCGTAATAATGAATTAATAATTGAAAATCACGAATAAATGTCAAAAACTAGTTTAACACAACATTTTTTTTTTTTTTTAATAAGCGATGATTTATATTTGATATATTTAATTTAATCTATAAATAACAGATAAGTAAATTATAAAAAATAATAATTTGAATTCTCCTATAAGCTTATGTTTATTACGAAATATGAAGACAAGATAACTAAATCATTATAATGTAATATTTCAGTAATAATGATAGCGACATGCACGTGATTGTGATGTTGATGTATTTGATAATTGATAATATGATAAATGAGGTATTTGTGCACTAGGTTTTTTTCTAGTGACTAAAAACAATATGCGACATCTGTCGTTCGTTTAATCAATTAAATTGCAACTTTTTTTTAACCCAATATAACACGTATTTGTCACTTATCAACAACTTCAGTAACACACCTTTCTACTTTTCTTTTTTTTTTTTAGTTTAATTTTAAGCTTTTTTCGTAGTTATTGGTTTACGTCAGTTAGCTGATAACTTTTGTCCTGTAATAATAATAAACTTTTTAATTAATGTCACTGTAACATAGCTTTTTTAATAAAATCATTTTTGTATTTCTGTAAGTGTATTTTTTTCTATTACGGTTACAGCGCATTCGATTTAGCTACGATGGTGAATAATAAATACTTAAGATTCACAAAAACAACGAACACGATATTGTTATAAATACTTTAGTCGGTTTTATTAAACAACGAACAAATCACCACTCACATTGTCGCCGTATATATTCCAATATCTTACAACTTATACTGACATTTTCTGACTAGCTTACTTTTATTTACATATAAAAAAAATACATATAAAGTTTTTCCTTTTTTAAATTCTATTGCCAATGCATTGTCAAACCCATATGCAATACTTAATGTTTGTGACATTGATAAAACACAAGGTAATTTGTTCAACAGCAATAGAATATATACGATCAATGTAAAATCCAATTCGGAAGGAACCCACACAATCGAATCAAAACAATGTAATTTAATGAATCCTTTTTTTTTACTATCTATAACAATATATCAATAAAACCGGTTTTATTAAACAACGAACAAATCACCACTCACATTGTCGCCGTATATATTCCAATATCTTACAACTTATACTGACATTTTCTGACTAGCTTACTTTTATTTACATATAAAAAAAATACATATAAAGTTTTTCCTTTTTTAAATTCTATTGCCAATGCATTGTCAAACCCATATGCAATACTTAATGTTTGTGACATTGATAAAACACAAGGTAATTTGTTCAACAGCAATAGAATATATACGATCAATGTAAAATCCAATTCGGAAGGAACCCACACAATCGAATCAAAACAATGTAATTTAATGAATCCTTTTTTTTTTACTATCTATAACAATATATCAATAAAACGTATTAGTTAAGCCGATAATTATATTATTATCTTTGATCATATTCAAAATAAATAACACATTTACACATTGAAAATATTCCGATCAAAGCTAGAAATATATTAGTTGTACAGTAAATTTTTTTTTTCTTTCCATAAATATATTTATAAAATAGGAATGCTCTGATATAATATTTATACTTGTATGTTTCAAAGAAAAACTGCAAAAAAAAAAAAAGATGATAAAATTGTCGACACACTCAATTTTCACAAATTCGAATTTGACTTCTTTGTTATGTAATTCCAAAAGAAACTGTTGAAATTCTTATAGAATATATATATTTATTTTACATAAACATGATAAAATTTCCACAATATATTCATTCATCTCTAGGTAAATATACAGTTTTAAAATGTACGGGTTTTATATTTTTATTTAAAATTTTAAGCATTAATCTAAAATTTTAATACAAAATTATCCATATATTATACCTTTTGCCCTATACAAAATACCCTCTTTAAATTGAATTATTTTCAATCTTATCGTGTTCATTAATACAATATAGATATTATATCCGAATAATTATTATAGACTGAACTTCAATTAAAATCTTTATATATATGTATATATATGTATAAAATTGTAATGTAGGTATGGCATGTCTGTTGTGAAGAAAATGAGGCAATATTGGTAGAGATTTTATGCGAAGAGATGATTCAGAGACTGTGAGAGTTGTTATGGAAATGAATGTAGAAGGGAAAAGTGGAAGGGGAAGACCGCAGAAAAGGTGGATAGATGGAATTGAGAATGATATAAAGATATCCTGTGTGAGTGTACAAGAGATGAGAGATCGTTCATTATGGAGGTGTAGGACTAATGTGGCCGACCCCGTGTAGTTGGGAGTGTAAAGCGAAGAAGGAGAAGAAGAAGATATAATCAATTTTAGAATAATTGTAATTAAAACGATCATTAAAGTAATTAACTCGAACCAGCGATCAACATAAACCTATACCCACCGCAATAATCTCACTTCTCCAGTTCCACATAGAATTTCCTTAAACACTTATATATAGATAATATTATATTAGTTTTAAGTAATCGAATAATTTAAAAAATCTCAGATAACATATATCGTA
Organism: Slavum lentiscoides; assembly: GCA_032441835.1. Taxonomy (NCBI): domain Eukaryota; kingdom Metazoa; phylum Arthropoda; class Insecta; order Hemiptera; family Aphididae; genus Slavum; species Slavum lentiscoides. The sequence continues at coordinate 3,466,024 of CM063710.1, read as the reverse complement.
CAAGATACCTATAATATACGATATTATCTCTGTAGAAAAAAAATAAAAATTTTTTTTTATGAAATTGAAATTTAAGAATAGGTAATGGAAAACGTTAATTGATACAAAGAGTAGCGTTTTCGAGATAACTACATACCAAAGTATAACAACAGATATCAAAAACATATATATATATATATATATCGCAACTTGAAGTGAGTTTTCAGAATGTGTGGATCCGATTAACGACGTTCCTGATCTAATTTAGAGTGGACGATAGTACAGTGAGGCTAGGACTTGAAAAGAGGGGGAGAAATAACGACCGAAATCTTGTTTAATTTAAGCTCTAGTCCGAAACACGCGTTCAAAAACATATTAAATCCCTTCTACCCCGAAAATATAAATTATTATACCTACAACAACTGTGTTTACGAAATGCGTTTTTCATTAAACTTGACCTTTATAACAGCCGTCGTGGATTACTGAATTTAGATACAGCAAACCGTTCCGACCAATTATCATTTTCTACTAATTAGAAAAGAAGTTTGGAAAAGATCTTCAGCGATAAATATTTATCCTCGATATTATTGAATATTCAATACAACGCGTCGTGTTTAATAAACAAAACGTATTATAGTGGATAAAATTTTATAAATAATATTTTTATCGTTAAACCAAATAATCACTTATTTATGAATATTTCTCTTCGTTATTTTTCGATAATCGATTTTTACAAAAACGTTATTCAATTTTTTCAAATTATATTCACATACACGTACTGCGTGCATTAGCATATAAAATAATAAAAATCTCAACATTATAATATTCGGTAAAAAATTTCCGTTTCTATTTATATTTCTGATATTACGTATATTAGCTGGTATAATTGTATCAATTTTAATTCGATTCACAACAATAATCGCGAATAGACGACAGTTGTGCTGTCAAACGTTTCGAAAAAAAAGTTTATATGTACATACATATATAGTATCAATCACATTTCGTTTTTATGGTTAGTGAATTCTCTACTCCGCACTAACGATTGAGCATTTTAAGGGTCGGGGATTTCTCTCAGTACCGCGCGAGTCGAAAACATTACACTTATAAATCCGCAGGGATTTCGTTTGAATTAAGTTTTTAATGAAAACGCTTGTAGAGTATTTTACTAATTTGCTCGTACTGTTTTAATATTTAAACCCTTGTGCGGCGGAACCGTGTTATTTATGTGTCACGAGGCATAAACAAGAGCACGTCGAGAACAAGGGAAAATTTTTAAGAAACAAATATTATAGATGATAAGACCGCCGTGTATATGATTATACGAATATTATCCCCCAGCAAAAATTTAAAGATATATATATTTTTTTTTTTTTAAGTAATTCCGTTACTACTGTATACAGTCGCCGTTTCACTCGAAATATCAAAACCCTATCACACGGAATTTATAAACACAGCCAATGGTTTTTATTGCGGAAATCGTAATCGAATATAAATTCCAATTCCGCGCGTTTCAATTCGATCGAATTACAATTTTCATTCTCATTTTTTATCGCTTAATACATTAGAGCATTGGTTCTCAACCGGTGTGTCGCGTGTTACCGTGATGTGTGTGTCGTCAAAAAATTTTTTTATTCATAGTTGTTTATACTTTACACACTGATTTACTTTTATAAACTAATAATTTTTTTAATTTAAATACCTACCTTAAACGGTTTGAATTTTAATTATGTAAATTTATAATTTTTTATTTATTTATTTATTTTTTAATAAAATGGTAACATATAAATGTAATACTTTACATAGGTATAATATATTTGTTAATTTTTCAAATATCCATTAAAGTGTGTCGCCATATTTACGGATCTAAATTAGGGTGTCGTCACACAGAAAAGGTTGAAAAACACTGCATTAGAGTATACGTACATTAGATATTCTATGCAGTGGCGGATCTTGGATATTTTGATAGGGGAGGGGCATATATAAATTATATAATTTGAATAATACGTACTATCGTTTTTAAACAATATTGGTAATATATTAAATGTTGATTACAAATCCACACACTATAATAATAATCGTTATGTAGTCATTTAAAAAAAAAATAATAATCTTTATAGATTACTCATACTTTACAAGTCGAATTGAAGTTTTCGTTGATGTTTTTTTAGCGGACACGTCTAGTATTTCTTCCGGTTTTACTGTGTAATATCTTTATTTATGCGTGTAACACTAATCATCATTAAACATAGTTTAAGTAAATTCGTTTTTATAATGTCTCGTTGGATAATGGCTATATTTTTAAAAAAAATTGTCGTGAGAAAATTGATAGGGGGCACGCGCCCTGTGTGCCCCTCGCCTGAATTCGCCACTGATTCTATATGTAGGTACTTTCTAGGTAAATTCGTTGTTTTTTCGCGTTAAACGGCACAGAGGCGCGTTTCATATTCTTATTTTATTATGATTAATAAAATAACGGCTAAAGAGTGTCGGAAACTATTCGGTATACTGTGAAACGTTTTAATTTGATTAATTACAGCGATTAACGGCGGCGGCGCGTTCGGATTCATCTCGACATTGTATTTCTTCCGAAGTCACACACCGTGGCTATATACTGCACCGCCGCTATACGCGCATACACCGCTTCTCCCTCCGTCCACATCCGAGTTGTTTAATATATCGCGTACATAAACAGTTAATTTTTTCTCTACCAAAAAAAAAAAAACCGGCCCTATTCCCTTAACCGCGGTTTCTTTATTATATTCGCGCCGCTAGGAAATTAACGTGCCGGAATCGGAATTTTACCCGGTACAATAATACTGCGGGGTCGAAAATAAATTGGACAAGTTTTACACTCGGCAACAAAAGTTTTCACAACTCGAAAAACCTGTTAACGACAACATGACTTATTATTATTATACGGATGCCCGGCACGCCAACTTTATGATATATATATGTAAGTGCTGAACGTTCTAGTCCACTCTTTGTTTAATTAACCTGCAGGCTGGTCTCGGTTTTAAACCGTGGCACCTCGGTTTTGAAAACCGCAGTTGCAGATTTTACGTACAGTCTCTCCGTTAAACCGAACGGGAAAAGGATCGTTCGGATTGTCAATGACTTAAAAAAAAAAAGAAAAAAATCAATTTTCTCGCGATTTCAAATTAAAAATTAATTTTTATCCGTAATTGGAAAAAAATGCAATGAATACAATTAAAATTATTATTGTTGTATTGAATCACGTACGTACGTATTCGTTTAAATTATTGAGTTTTTTTTTTTGAACACTGCAGTTTCCTACAATACGCTTTATCCCGCAAATGTCTTAGACCGATATATTATTTCTTCGCGGTTTTCAACGTTACTTTCCAGCCCATTTGGACGGCCGTATTCAACGCTTTTGTGGCTTCTGAAGCAGATATTTTTGAAGGCGCCCTACGGAAAAATATTATGTCACTATAAACACAGTAATGCGATAATTCTCAAGCCCCTTTCGGATTACCGCGCGTCTTTCGGATTAGCCGGTGTTCGGATTAACGAGACCCGACTGTATTGCGTTTTCGCACGCCTATATTATGTGATCGTTACGCAGCGAAAATTGGCTGACGTTTTTGTTTACTTTGGGAAAAAAAATCGATTTAACGCGAGTGATGACGACACAGCGTGCGTTAAAAGAAAGTAAAACGATTTTTTTTTTCTATACAGGCACACAAACAATACGCGTAACCGTGTAATATTATATCCGCTCAATACAAACGACACGAGCGTTAAAAAATAAATATATTTTTATTTTAATGGGCGATCACAGAGCGAGTTTCAATAAAACCGGCGTATTTACCAATAGTTAAGTATACTGCATGCGGTATAATGACGCGGAATAAAATATTCAAAGAAACGGACGCCGCCGAATCGCGTGTTAAAAAAAAAAAAAAAATACCGAAAAACTATACTACTAAAAATCGCACACTAATTTCGCGTGGCCACACAAGGGCTGTTAAAATTATGACGGCTCCGCAAACACGCCATTGAAAGCACCGTGAAATTACGGAACTTTTTATACGTAAAACACAAAAAAAAACCGTCGTATTTGAGGCAACCAAAAAATGCGACAGCGGGTCGAATGCGCGTACGGTGTCCTGAGCGTCAGACATAACCTTGTTAATGGGCGGGCGGACAATATTTTAAAACAAATGATAATAATCAATTAACAACAGGATAACTACTGCGCACGCCTTACAACGACGATTCGCAATTATATTCAACGGTTTTGCAAATAACAATTGACCGGCCCAAAGTGAAATGCCGGCTTTCGAGGCGATAACAGATTAAATATTCATTAATGACCCGAAAGGCCAACGACAAGTGCCAAAACGGCCGACACACCCGAGAAAAATCTGGTTCGAAGATGCAGCAGTGGCGGTTATAATGGGGAGGGGCGATAGGTGGATCGCCCCCACCATGGGATTTTATATTTTTAAATTTAGTATATCTCTGACTTAACAACACCGACTTGTGTCATGTAAGTTGGTCCAATTATGTTATAGTTATGCTCCATTTTCGCTCCGCCCCTTTGAACAACATGTATAAGGCTGGAATCACAGTGTAAACGAGTAAACGTGTAAATGTGAGTAAACGATTAAACGTTAAATATATATGATAAACGTGTAAAATAAACGATTAAACACGTAAACGAGCGTACGACGAGGAAAGATGTATCATTACGTTCATTTCATTTCGTTGAAATACGCGAAATAATAATAATAATAAAAAATAAATAATAAAGATTGCATACGCGGTCGTTCGGTCAGCGTCAGACTAAACACCCGCATATACCGACACAGCGCCGTCAGCCGACCGTAATAAAACGGGAAAAGAAAGTATAGTCACCAGATAGCGCTACCACACAACATAAAGGGCGTGGCAGAAAGGTGCTTATAAATAGCGGTCCGAAACCATCGGACCACTCAGTGTAGTGACGGCGGTCAAGTGTGAACAACGTAGTTCGCGTCTGACTGTTGTGTGTGTGTGTGTGTGTTCTGCTACGCCCTCTATGTTGTGTCGTAGCGCTATCCGGTGACTACTTTCTTTTCCCGTTTTTATTTCGTTTACGTTCCATGCACGTCGTTCTACATCTGCATTTCGTCTCGGTACATTAACAGATCTTTTTTCTTGGTTATTACTCGTCGATGTGGATATTTCATTGACAGAAGGTGTTGGCTCAATTTTCGCCTCCCCTCCCCCTTGAACATCATGTATAACCGCCATTGAGATGCAGCAATAAAACGCCGGCTAATTACACTTTTAATTCGACGCGCTACGTCACCTACGTAAATACCGCTGTTGAGGTTTTCTTCGTGTGCTCGTACCTAATTATTATTAGTTATATATATACAGTAGCGCCGAACACTAAAATTCGTGTTACGCAAATGTATACGTTATAAAATAATTATTTTTATATATTTTTTTAAAATGTACCAAATTAAAGAAAAGTGGAAGGAGTGCATTTTCTTTCTGACAGTACCTAAAATAAGGGTAAGGCGTACACCAAATATTATATTTCAAAACGAGCGCCCGTTATACGCTTTTGTGGAAACCGCCATTGGCCCACAAGCATAGATGATTTTTGTATGCTGATATCGGCATCATCACCATTGTTTCACGATACGTTGTACCGAATTTACCGCAGAACAATTTCACGTGCATATCTGAAATCGTGCATTATTTCGTTGGTTATAATTTATAAATGATGATAATATTCATTAGATGTGTAAAATTTACGTACCTAAGTATAACCTTTTGTAACACCGACTGAATAATTAATTATCACGACGAACATTTACTGACAATAAATCTTCTGCTCGAGTATAATAAAATAAACTAAAAAAACAAAAAAAGGTTATATACAACTTCAAAGTATTTTAGTGAAATATTATTTTCACGAGAAAACTGTTTATTTTACACTGTAATTTTATAATTGAACATTATAAATAGACGAATTGAAAATAAAAACATACGATTTCTATGTGTGTACCGAGTGTTGTTTTCTTTTTTTAATCCCTATATTTACGTTTTACAAATGTATATTTCGTAAACGCCCAAAAGGTTTCTGATGTTTTATCAATACACTCGTGTCTAATATTATTACAAATGCGGCAAACAATACATTCCGATAACGATGACGCCATACCGACTGTACCATACGACCCTCTTATTCTGTCCAAATATTCTCATTGTAAACTGACATCAACCACAAAAGGTCACTCCAATCAAATGTATACACAATGTATATATATATATTAATTAATTAAGGTTAATTGTCTTTGAATTAAACAGTGCTAATCATAAACTTTAACTCATTGCGAATTCTCAAATCATCCATTATACATATAATCTACACCACTCATCGCGTATTATTAACGAATATATTTTAATATTAATATCTTCGTTAAAAACTAATTATTTCAAAATAATATAAGTTTATAAATTATATAATGTAGCCGAAGGATTAAAAATTAAAATCTAATTATAAAAATATTACATAATTTAACCTACTCATATATTACGTATAGGTATTAGTTATCTTAAAAGAACATTATATTCTCGCCGATTTTTTTTTTTTCCAATCAATTTTATTACATTTTCTTTTAAATGGTTTCCGTGAACACGACATCTTTCAATTTGAAATACCTGCAACCAAATTTTTCCTCGATCGATTTTAACGAGGATTTAGTACACATCGTTTAGTATAAAATTCAATTGTGACCGCCCAGCAAGAGGACGTCTCACACAAATGTTTTCGTTTTCGCAAAACTAGTTCGTCATACGAGTATAACAGGTTTCCAACCTAATAAATCGTCATCGGCTCGACTTACGGACACCCGACGATAACTAAATTCAGGAGTGATTTCAATATTAAAACTAATTAAGTATACGAATTGTTTTCGTAGTCCCAGTACTGCGCGTCTATATAGATGCGCGCGACTCAGAAACACGGTTTAGAAATCTAAAGGAAACATAGAAGTTAGGTACACGAATGTTTTTGGTTAAAGTCGAATTTCGATATTTAAATTACCAGTCAGTTGAAACCGTAATCGTATTTTACTCTAAACATTAAATTGAATGAGCTCTGCTTGTTTTTTCTCTATATAATATCTTTAAAAATTTACTACTTCCACCAAACATTTGTAGAACTTCTCGTCTTTCTACACATCTGATTAAATCGTGTTTCTAAGTTGAACGCAGCACGTGTGCGATATTGGAAATACGAATTTTACGGAATATTTATTCTGCGCGTTGCGTCCTCTATACCAGCTGCTGTTTCATTTTATTTACACGCGTTTCGTGTGAATATAAAATGTTCATCAACTCGTAATAAACTACAATTATCAACACAGTTGGGCATCATTCAAACCATCAAACGTTATTATACTCGTACTTATATATATATATATATAGTCGAGTATTAGCGCAGTGAACGACCCAACCGACTATGACGATTTCTAAAACGCGGTACGATCGTTAGTCGCGAATAGGAAAATTCTTTTACACGATTAAATCGGAACAAATATTATACGAGTGGGCGTGTGTAAAAACGTCAAAGTACAACCGCGTGGAAATTGAAAATTAATATCTACACGGGGTAGGTGCTAACCTGGCCATACGCGTCCACTATAAAATAAAGGATTTCCGCGTTTCCACACACACTGTTTATACATATAGCCAGTGTTGTATATTATCTAGATAGATTTATCTAGATAAATTATCTAGATAATTTTTTTTATCTTTTATCTTCTATAGATGAATTCAAAATGAGCTATCTGAGTCATTATCTTAGATTAATATGTAAGTCATCTAGATAAAATAAATTTAATAAGCGCTTATTTTTTATCCAATACCCACAAAAATTCGAGTTTCTCGGTTACATTTTTTTTTCAATTTTCTATCCTAAATAAATTCAACTACAGAAATCCTAAATAATCTTTTTTTCTGTGTCACAATGTTGGATTTATCAAACGGACGGGTGACGCAATATTCCACGGGAGCAAGCGAGTGTCCGAGCTACCCGTGGACTACGATCGGAAACGCGAATGTTTTCAATAATAGTCTACAATCTACACTATACACATTGATTAAATATATGTATAATTATTCAATGCTATACGGAAAATAGTTCTACGTAATAACCGTCGCCCGCGTCAGAAACAAACGAATTTGTTCCTACGCGGCGACAATTTTATTATCGCCCGCCCGTCTGATTACCGTTCAAATAGGACTTTCCATTAATAAAACCTATTTTTAATTTTATGGCGTCACCCACCCACCCGCCATCCATTTGCAAATTCCCGTTCAGTTTGGACGCTCCGTACACGTGTGTTAATAATCAATTAGAAATTTTATAATACTTATGTAGTAAAAAAAAATTATCTTTTTTTTTATCTAAATAAATTGTAATTAATTATTTATCTTTATCTAGATAATTACAATTTTAATTATCTTTTATCTTAATCTAGATAATTTTATTGTCCAACATCTTTTATCTTTATCTAGATAAATTAATATTTATCTTTATACAACACTGCATAATATAGCGTACAAAGTAATAATGCGACGCGTGACATTGTGTAGGTACACGCCGCGTATATATATATAATGTATACAGAGATACACCGTATATGCATAATATTAGATTTCAGCCGAGTGTACACTTACACGATAGGTATGTATACTGCGTGGGGCGTAATAACAAATGGGCCGACGACGACAGGATTTTAAAACAACCGGCGGTTTCGGTGGTTGTCGAAGAGCGGGGACGGCGAGTTGTAAAGGCATCGGAATTTGTGTGCGAAAGGGACGCGCGCGTGTCCGCGAAGAAAACAGCTGACACTTTGTATACTGTGCCTCCACTGCTGCAGGGTCGTGGGGAAGGGTTACTATATACATATATACTGGAGCATCCTTGCACACACACACGCACGCACACACACACACGGGCTCACAGTGGTAATAAAAGAGCATTTGACATCGTATAATACCCCGCCCTCTCGTATGAAGCCGAACACCCTCTGATAAGTTACCACCTTCGTCTCGTCGGTGCACTACTGCTACTATATTGTGCTCGCTATATATATATATATATATATATATATATATACGGACACTTGATTTACGACGCTATTCCTATTGCGCTGAGTCGAGATTTATTTATGGACCGTGTCGATCCCGCGGCCGCCGTGCTCCCGTGTTTCGATATCATATTATATTATATACGCGAAGAAAATAATGCGATTTTTGGTTGGTTGGTTGTTTTGTTCGCGCTTATTTTGCACGCCGTCACATCGTCATTCCAGTCATATCCGATAACAGTAGGTTAATGGCGATGATAATATTAACGTCGTCATCGTCGTCTCGTAGAGCAAAAAAAAAACGATACTTATGTGCCGAAAACGATAAAGACAAAAAAAATTGTCTACCCATTAACTCGAAACACATACGGTCAGCGGTCGAAGCGGATCAAAATAAGTGGTGAGGCAAAGTTTTAAAAGGTCCATATTGTTAAAAAATAAGTAAAAATAAGTAAAAAAAAAAGTATTTTTTTAACAAAAGGCTCTATAATACAGGCCCATTCCCGACGCAAACACCGGCCATTTTTTTCTAAAAAAATAGGCAACGTAACAACAACATATTATAAAAAAAAAAAATTGATTTTTAAAAATCCAAAAGGGGTAAATAATTTTAAACAAGAAATAAATGGGAACACAATGAGCACGTAATTATTTAGAATTTTTTTTTTCCATCTATTATTACGTTTCCATTACATTAACGAACACTAATTGGACTGTCGGTGTATTCTACAGTGGAAATATAAATTTATAATATTGAAAACTGCAGTCGACAAATCAAGTGTTCTTTAAAATTCGAATTATCAATCAAATATTGATGTTTTATAGGCCGTTACATGCAGGCTAATATTTGCAATTATTATCATTGTACTTTATAGTAGACACCGTTCGAACGATATCGAGTACAAAATAAGTGAATATATATCGAGTAAAAAAAAAAAGAAATATGCATGTATCAAGAACAAAAAAAAAAACATAGGTATACATATTTCCTTTTACATTAGTTTTAAAAATATCCTCCGACCGGAAAGAAAAAGGAAACCATATAAGAATGAACAGTATAATATTTTATATATATATAACATAACGTAATTCTATTAAGATAACATTAACCCTTTAGCAGTCTTTATTCTGCAACAACTGTTACCATATATACCATATATAATATTTATATATTTATGTTATGTTATATTTTTACTTGAAATGATAGTTGATATTTATTATGAAACTTTTAAGCAATATAATATATACATTTTAATGCACTCGTGTAAGTTTATGACTTCTTAAAAATGTATATACAAAATATATTAGACATATATATATATATTGACCACGCGCAGTTATAGTATAATATCTAAGTCTAATGATCTAATATCTAATTTAATAGGTACGACCATTTTTACGAAAACACAAACAATTATCAGTAGAGTTTATCAGTTATCAGAGCTGTTACACTGGATATTCCGTTTAAAAAATACAAGTACAAAACTACATTTCTGGTATATTGTGAGAAGTACAAGCAAATATCAATGATGTTACATACACTCTCATTGATTCGGCGTTTACAGCACGGTGTAATATACATCAAACGCGAACACCAGCTAGTGTACGCGGTACAATATCGGGTTTTCGAGTAAACCAATATATATATATATATATATAATAATAATAATAATAATAATAATAATATATATATGTTTGTCAAACTCGAAAAACTTGTGCGCTATGCTAGCATTTACTTGAAACAAAAAAATCCAAGTTCACTTTATTGCCCGGCGGCCTCTCCCCAGGATCGGAATCAGGACGCGTTCACCTTAAGGGGCAGTCCCCGTAAATTCCAGTACCACTATTTCGCTCCTACTGCAGGGCGTCCGCAGGGAAATCATTAACTGCGTACAGTACTATATATATGTAGCTGCCGGTATGCTGGGCTGATTACCGACTTATTCCCAAGGTGAATCCGCCAGCAAACGCATCGGGTATTAATATGAAAATTACGAGTGCCAATAGTAATTAATATTTTACCACCGTATAATGTACCGTATAATATGCGGATGATTTTACATTTAGTCCATTCGACAACGCGAACAATACTGAACGATTTGCATCGTTAATTTTTTAACCGCGAGTTATACGTCGTCGGAAACTCGAAGGTTTCGTAAAGAATTTCTTTTCGAAAAATTGCAAAAAAAAAAAAAAAAGAAAAACCACTTTAATAGTAAGTTGTTTTCATGATATGCATATATTATTTTTATTACATTATAGATGTATGTCTACATACGATTTTCTAGTAGTAATACTGACGTGCGAAGTAAAATATTGATTTTCATATATGTACATATAATACAATCAATCCTAAAATAGTATTATATGAAAAAAAAAAAAAGAAATACAATATTATAAGAGTTGTTATATTAAATTTGTTTATTCGCTACTGGTTTCGACAAAAATTCATCATCAGGTTTTTGAGCAAAAAGAGAAAAATACGACAACTGTGGCATGTTATTATTAATATTGTTTAACCAGGGGCGTATTTATGGGGGGGCTGATGGGGTTCCAGCTTCCCCGAAATTTAAGGAACTTTCTTTATGTATTCCTATGCCCTATACGGGTATAGGATGTAATATTTTTAATAAATTCCTAACATGTAGTTGTTTTTTAAAACGTTGAGAATTTGGTAATTTGTCCTACTTTTAAGATTTAGTCTTGGATTAGAATTCAGAAATGATTCGACAATGATATTTACGCAATGCGCTGAGAGCCCCTCCCCAAAAAAAAATTACTAAATACGCCACTGTGTTTAACAAACATATTATGTAAGTACATAATATATTGATATAAAATATTATTTTTTAAATCTTATAAATTATTATTTTGTTTTCGCCAAGTTTAAAATATAATCCAAATTAATTCATTTCGAACAAAAACGATTTTGTTCAGTGAACCGAACAATTCTATATAAACGTGGCACGATATTATACATTACGTTCATACAATTTGTATTATTTTATACACTCGTAAAACGCAACAACAACAACAGTACTGTACGAATTTAAATATATTTCATAATTATTGCGATTACTTCTATATTGTGGGATTATTGTAAATCCTTTTATTTATATATATATGTAAAAAAAAATATAAAGCAATTATAAATGTATATCTTCTATGTATCCCGAATAATAAAACATTGAAAAAGGTTGACAAGTTTGCAGGTTAACACAAACGTTTGGTAGAGCAGCGGCGACCCTTTTTTTTTTTCTTCCTAGTTTTCACGTCTATTCCTACTCGCAGTTGTTTATTTTTATTTTTAACAAATTATAATTCCGTGAAAATACGTATATTGTGCTGAAAATGAATACATACGGACGGCGCGTGCAGTGGAGTCGGTGTGGCATGTGCGGTTTTCGGTCCACGGACTGCAGAGATATGCGTTAAAAACGTGTCCGTTTATAATTAACAACGGTCAAGTACCTATATGTGCAAAAAGTTTCGATGGAGCAAAAAAAAAATCGCGTCGTCGTTAAAGGATAGGTACGACACGAAACTGTAAAAACGTCGGGGCTGACAGTGTCAAGTGTGCAATATAATATACAATTTTGTCATTTTTGTATACGCATAAATATTTAATATATCATATTGGGAGTTAAAACGTTAAACTGTTGATCGTCGTTCATTGTGTTAAAAAAATAAATAAATAACAATAAGAATATAGCGAAAACAATGTGTGTGTGTGTGTGTGTGTGTAGAAACCGGAAAGATTAAAACATATTGTACGCTATATACGTTAGGCATATAAATCTTTGCGAGAATATAAATAAATTTATTGTTTAAAACGCCACGGGAACAAAAGAATAATAATTGTACGATAAATTATTTTAAAAATCGAGCACGCTGGAAAATAAACCGGGACGAGGAAGAAAAAATGCTAAAGCGTCATCACAAAGAAAGAGAATACAACAAAAAGTCGACAAACCCGTAGTATTACCATCGCATATAACGTAATTATATCATGCCCGGCTTATTTCTCCAACGCGAAACACGCACGCGAATATTACAAAAAAACGGGTTTACATCCAAGTAAATGCGCGTTTATATTGTATTAACATATCTTTATCCGAGTATCAACACCACGCGTGTAATATGAACCCGCCGATTGAAATTGAATTAAAAACACGGTATTTTATTTTATTACAATATACGCCGCCCATACAGCTTTTTATATACAATTACAAATTTAAAGAGTTACAGATATTAAAATTTATATGTTACGAATAAGAAAACGAGAGGTCCAAATTAGCACGCAACACGCGACGACGGAGTGGTTGATTTTTATCATCATAGTACCTACGTTGTGGAGGATATAGCCGGAATGACGGATGAATCGAGTAGGAGTTTTGAAAAGAATTTGAGATGATTATGCAGTGTAGGCGAGTCAATTTTACCATTAAGTATACATTTTTTTTATAAAATTCAGGTTAGCCGTATGTCTCTATATACGATCAACTATACATAGAGATTCGAGGTGAAGGTAAGACAAATAACAGCAGAAGAGTAATCATGAGTGATACAGACATACAGTCGATTTAAAGCGAATAGCTGACAAATTTCAAGAATTTTCGTTGAACTATTTCAAGTTGATGAGACATATATTGTGTAGCTGCACAAGGATCCCATATAATAGATCCACGCTCCAAAATCATAAATTATAAAATATCGGCATTCCTATACAATTTAAATCGCGTTGATTTCGCTCGATTCCTAATGGATAACGAGTCATTGCGCGCCAGTAAAATTATTCATTTACATTAGATATCTAATTCGGTAGGTTTACACATAGGCGGAAATAAGGGGGGGCTTAAGGGGCTAAGCCCCCCAAATATCTTATAATTTGTATGTATTTTGGACATTTGACTGATTATGACTGATGTTAAAAATGTTAACCCCCCCAGAAAATTAAATAGATTTCCGTCTATGGGTTTACAGAATGGGCGGAGGCCCGCGCGCGTGAAACCGACACTGTATACACACATTACTACGTAGCCCACTTCGGGAAAACTTACCGTCATCTCGTATATATACACACATTAATGCGCATATTATAATCGCTTTATTTTTAGCCAGTGTATATATATTATAATATTATGAACGTTAAACAAAAAAAAAAAATTATTACAAACGCGATTATACGCGTCAGCCGTCCTAAGTTTACTTGTTGTGAGACTCACCTCACTTCCATTATAATGTAATATTATTACATTATAATTATAATATTACACACGCACCAATACGCGTCACAAAATAATATATTTTCTTAGAATATCCGAATGAAGAATTTCTCTGCGTCAGAGAACGCCCGTCCGAGCGTATATAAGTGCGTTTCTATACATACTAAAGTATAAACGCCTCTAAGTGTTTGAGTAAATATAAGCGTGCAGTAACGGTTCCTGCGAAGAAATCGACGAAACAATAACACGCTGCAGAGAGAATAAATAATGAAAGATGAATGTTCGTTCGCTGAAAATTAAATGCCGACAGTTTTCGATCTGAATAAAAGTCCATGGCGAACGTTTCGTTGCGTAAAAGTCCAACGGAATTAAATCAATCCTTATAATATATTACATAAAGCGCCGTGAATATAGCTACCTATATAAATACTATGAACTTTACTCCGGATAAATAGTAAAAACTATAAATCATATGATATACACGTTGACTTTTTTAGGGGGTGGTGAATGTTTCGAGGAGTTCAAATCGTCCACAATATTTTCAAACATTTCTCTTAACGAGTATTTTTAATTTCGAAATATTTTATAATTTCATTTTACTGCGTTTACAAATTGGTATTCATATTATACGCATTAATATCAGGTAATTTGTAATCACACGCCTGAAATTAGAGTTTTTTTTACGCTACCTGTTCTCGATAAAACCGCAATGTTGTTGTAACTTTTGGTGTTTACCACTAATCGCGGTATTAAAATATAAAGATAAAAACTTGAAACTGATATTATACTGCGCAATGCACATTTTATTAGTAAACGTACCTAATGTATAAATATTATTCAAGTCGTGTTTTATCTTTTTGAAAATCTTAATCGACGGTTACCCATATAACCGCATTAACCTCGTGTCTGTTATATTTCATAATCTGTTGTGAAATTATTGCGATGTTTAGCATATTTTTTCCCCCCTTTTTTTTTAATATTCTCGAAATCGTATTTACGCGGTTGAGAAAAGTCCTTAGAACAAGCCTGCAGTACTTCAACAAACTCCTATACACATAATATACTATATATGATATTGTGTTGTTACTTTATATAGGTACATTTTTTAATCGAATACCGATACTTATCACAATAAAATGTCCGACTTTATATATGTATGTCAACTAAATAAGTAGGTATATATCACCCTGTTGGCCTAATCATACTGTTGTTATAAGCTATACTTACTATTATTATACTTTAAAAACTATAACAACGATCGCCAACCTTTCGGGCCTCACGAACCGACTAAACTCATAATTTAGAAATTCCACAGACCACTTATAACAAAAAAAAAAAGATAATTATACATTTATAAAAAAAAAAAAACGATTAACTATTTTTTATTAATGTGAATTACGAAATACAATTTACAAATATGTGCAATAAAATAACGAATAATCTTTTCTTTGTATTTACATAACTTTCGTACATCACGATTACGAAGACGCGCGCCCGGTGGAAGGCCAACAAAAATAAATGTTCAAATTTTTCCGCGGACCATCGAAAATTTTAAACACCAGCAGTTGACGGCCACTGACCTGTGTACCACTGACAATGGTAACAGAGAGAATATAACGAGTTTTAATCGGTCCAAACCCCAAAATACCTTCCAATACCATAAAAACAATACAATTCGACGATACCTACGACGCGTTACAATTTCAATGGGTTAAAATATGTAGAACTGAACGTTTTTCAAAGATTTTCAAGAAAATATTGCGTACCTATTTAGATACACATTACATTATACGAATGTCACGTCATTTGTCGCTTGACAATCGTCGCGCAGCTGTAGCGGAATTGCCTATTCGACGCGCCGTGCGATCGTCAATCAACACGACTCCTACGATTCATCGAAAATATTTTTTTTAAAAGAACCGCCAAACCACATTAAAAAAATACTGTTGCAAAGTCGTTAGGACAAACCCTAATAGCACAAGGAGTCCTAGGGAGATCCTACGGAGTGTTTTTTTCACTCCAGGGATGCTCCTCCAATGATCCGAATAGCCTATCCTATGGAGTTCCAAAGTGGGACTCTTCAGGAACATACAACTTGGACTCCAGGTTAGTTCCTAATAATATAAGTATATGTAAGTATATTACTGAATATGTTACTAAATACCCAATCAAATTAACTAATATATTAATATATGATTTATAATCATATAATATTAATACGTAAATTAACATTGAATTATAATGAGCCAATTTAGTACTCCCTTGGAGTTCCAGTAAACTCCAATTCAGTATTCCTAATTGGGAATAATACCGGATAATTAAGAACACGTTTAGTACTCCCTTGGAAGTCCTGTGGAATCCCATACCGTACTCCATATTAGGAACAAAACTGGACTTTAATGAGCAATTTTAGTACTCCCTCGGATCTCCTTTGGACTCTAATATTCTACTCCTATTTGGGAAGGTACTGGGAGACTCCCGTATGCCTCCGGGACTCCCAGTGCTATTAGGGAAAGCGTTATTATTCGATGCGAATCAGGTACAAGGTCCGTATACATTAAAGAACGACGTAGGTAATTCTTCGTTTTCGAAAATCCGCCATTGGACTCGCCACATTTCGTCGATAAATAATATTTCCGAGAACACCCATTTTTAACTCGAGCGAGTAAAAACAGTCTCTCCTAAAAACACGTGTTCCAATCCTCAACAAACAGTGTACACGGTTCTAATATAACTTTTTATTTTATTTTAAAAAACAGCTCGCGACATTTGTTCGAACTGGCGAAAATCCTAGTAGTGTAAGTACTTGACGATAACCTTCTTCGCTGTTCTTATTCGGAATCACCCCTACAAATATCGTATAGCAGTTTGTTCGGCGTGTTTCTACTATGGAAATATTGAACAGTAAACAGTGGAAAGAAATATAATTCTTACGATATTAAACGGGATACGAAAATCATTCGGAACAAAACCAATTAATTCTTACGATCTGGAAACGACGAGTAATATTATAATATTAATTGTAAACGCACTTGACCTCGAAACGCGAATGGATCAATCGAAATAAACGAATTTCGGAAAAAGAAAATAATTATTCCTATTAACGTTTGAAATGAAGTACAGTTACAAAAGTATATACAGTTATAAAATATTAGATACCATTATTAACAAAATAATTTCTCGAATACAATTAAAATCCAATAATTGTACTCTTTACGGAAAAACTGAAAATTCTCTTTCTGGTCACTAGTCCAATAACTAACAAATTCTACTGAGCTTATATAACAGATAACATTTACTTACACGATAATATATACAACATATATTTCCCAGCGATTTGGTAATATTTTCATTTCGTACAAATACCGCACATAAAATATAAAATTATTTTTATTGATACTCTTCTAAAATATCAAATTACATCTTACTTATGCGAAACACCCTACGAGTTGTTTCAAAAACAATACTTTTAATTTTAATTTTTTTATTTTCAATAATGGTAACAGATCTCGTGCAAAAAATATCCTCATATTAAAAATATTATACTTCTCTTTACTGATAATTTCAGTAGTGATGCGTGAATTGTGCTTGTTCTTGTGATATACAAATATTATTATATTTATATTTTTTTTCTTTGTAGGAAAGTTAGCTATATAATAAAATTCATACATTTTTTTTTTTTTTTTTAAGAACATTTTGATAATGAGTACTCTTAATTAGAAATTAATCCTATTACATTCAACTTATAATATTAACTAAATGAATTTGTTATAGATTTTGTGTTTTAATACACACTTTTTATTTTAAAAAAACAATAATTTAACTACTACAATTTTACTTTACACAATCAATACCAATAAGTCGGAACCGCTACTCTATCCTCTTTAATACCCATACTGTCCATAATATCCATATCAAATGTTTTTAACAGAGGCGTGAAAGTTATTGCTTTTAAATCATCTTCAGTAGTATCTTTTTCCGATTCTAAAAATCAAAAATCATATAAATCAATTAGAAATCGCCAATTTTCAAACAATCAGCACTCACATAAAAATTATTTTTTATTAACAGTTAACAGGGAACACGTAATTGTCTTTTGTAATGGAATGATCACTACTAATAAGAAGAAGAAGATTTTGCAAAAATGTTCTACTAAGTAACTTCGTAACATATACTATTTTATTATATTTTAATAAAAGGAATATACTTTTTACTTAGTTTACAGAATGAAGATATAAATAACAATAATTGCTGCTATTATTTGGTAAATTCAAATCTATTTAAAAACCAATAAATATAACATATTTTATAGTTACGTTTAAATAATAACAAGTAAAATAATATTTATCCTCATAAATTTCAGGGTCGTAAACAATTTTCTGATAATACCTGTGTATCATGCACGTGATGACTTTACATTAAACTATTAAAGATTTAAATATTACCATTGATAAATGATTGATTGGGTAGAAAAATATATCAGATGTACACCATACTTGTTTATTTCGAATATATCTAAAAATAAATAATCAAATACCTCGAATTACAAACCTTTGTAAGTTTTCGGTGTTTTATAATCATAAGTTTCATTTGCTAATGACGGAATCGGAATTATTTTTCCAGTTCTTGAAGACACGCGTACTTTTTCACCAGCTTCTGTAAATCTAAATTCAACGGTACAACCTTGCCTAAAAAATGAAAAAATATTAAAATAAACAATATGATTATTAACAAAGAAAAAGAAAAAAGTACAACATTAAAAATAACGATACGTTTTCTACTTACAAGTCTGATGGATCTACTAATGCAACTTCACTGGTAACTAATAGTGGCATTTCTTTCATTTGGACCATCGACAAATGTCCTTTATAATGAGAAACCTCTTCTAATTCACAATTTAAACCGTCTACAATAACCCAGTTCCTTTCTTGGATCACTTGTCCGACAATCCCTTGTTTTCCTTTATCGGGTCCGACTAAAATTTCAACCTGTATACACGATAAAAGATGCACCACACTGTCAACACAATATTATTGTATTTTCGATCAACACTAACCCTGTCTCCTTTGAAAATTGACCACTCTTTGATTGGTTCCAAAAATACTTTTGGTTTCAATTCGTTGATACTGTTCTCGGTAGAGAACGGCATTGACCAAGGCCTGTGCTCGGAGAAATTATATTTTTTCTTTTTAACGGTTCTCGGCAAGTAACGAGGATTGTTTTGTGGCGTTTTCCACACGACCTATGTGAAATGTTCTCCGTAAATACAATACGTTTATTAATTGCAGAGATGTTTTCAAACATATTTCACTTACTTTTTCCATGCTACGCTTGATATAAGAATCTGGCAAGTTCGCATACTTCTTCGTCAACTTTCCTACCTTTTTGAAATCTCTCAGACAATTTGTCAGCCTCATTGTAGTACCAGCGTAGACACTTTCATTCACTATTCACCGGTACAATACAATTTACTTTTATTCGCCAAATTATTTCGGGAATTCGCACACCGCACTCCGAATTAGTTTATCGTTATCAAAAAAAATATATTAAAAGATAATATGTTATCACAAACAAACCTAACCGCGGTTTAATTTATGGTGCGGTCCAAGGATGATGTGTTCCAGAACCGTCTTTGGTCGTAACTTGTTGAATGTTATTTTTACGATAAATAATTGATAACACGAATACTTATTTTGGCAATTATTTTTCCTTTTGAATAACAACACAAAATAATAATAATTAAAATGTCTGTAAATTAACTGCTCCGCGGGACATGTACAAAACTATAAATTACTCGACATTAAAAATTTATTCTTTTAATATGCTTAAAATTTTAAAATCGGCTATTTATTTCCATTTTAAAACACCGTATAATTATGAATAATACGCGTACACAATTATTTGGCTGAAGCAGTAATGCTTACGTTTAATTGTGAATTTCATTATTGGACGTTGAAAAACGATCTAACTGTTTGCAACACAGATTTTAGTCACTTCAAGTATGTTTAAGTAATTTAATTATGTGACCTTTTTCTTGGTTTGTTCAGGCAACGTAAAATTGTTTTGGTGTTGTGTTAACTAATATGTATGTTTATATACCTATAGGTATAATGAAAAGAAAGAAACAGAAGTATCTGCCGACAAGATCATCAAAAAAACTATGTTGCGACACGTGGATATAATTGGTCCGTATCTAATAAGAGGCCGACAAAGTTGAGAGATTCTTTAAAATGTTTCGAAGTAAGTGACCTATATTTTTGTAACTAATTAATTGCTTATTTTGTACTGCTTAAACAGACGGAACTGAATGATCATAATTTAATCGCTGTCGAATGGATAAAAAAAGACAAAATCGCGTTTATACTCGGTAATGGTTCAACGATATTTGTCACATTCGACCCTGTTACTTGCGATTTAATTGAAATTGTCACGGATAAATTTCTACAATCGAAATTTCAGTGCGAGCAATTAATTAATGGTATGTTACAATAATGCCAATGTGTTCAATAAAATTTTTAAGTTCCATAAATTGTATTCAATTCCAGTCTCTTATACAAAACAAGTTTTGTTATGCTCGTTTTCGGATCACAAATTGGGCATTATACATTTTGGACGTTCATTCGATCGCACACTGAACAAGTGGTCCGTTTTAGAGCCAAAAGTAGGATTATCCGATTTTAGCAATTCCATCATTAATAGAAAAAATGAACGAAAAATTACATTTAATGTATATACAACAATGGTGGCTATGTGGTCCAAATCATCATTGAATGAAGTGTATCCGTGGAACCCATTAGTGAAAGATGAACACAGAGCTAATGTCCATGTTTATAAAATCATTGGGTAAAATTATTTTTCGTCTTGATCGCAATAATATTTAATATAAATAAAGTTGATAAGAAAAAAATGTTTAGACCGCGACTGGAACTTTGCTGCTATTATCATACTAAGCAAGATCCCATCATTGTGTCATTTAGCAAAACAGTATCGAATATTTTATTCATTTTGGAACAAAAGGTGATTTGGTTTTGCAATGGCGCAATCGTAAAAGGTTTAAAATTGTATACATTCATAACAACGATGTAATATGGTTTTAGAATTCCAATGATCCTCGAATCGATTTTAGTACATTTGAAGTGACCAATACAAAATTACACCTAGTCAAATCAGTGACAATCAGTCCATTCGACTGGTGTTCTGCTTCCATAATTAACGCTTGGTTAAATAAAGATGATACGCGTTTATGTTTTTCGTATAATGATTCTGTACTGTTTGTCTACGATTTCAAATTGTCCATTACGTGTTCAGTAAAAACTGTTTTTGTGAGTACATTTTATATTTGGATTTTAATATACTAAACTACTATTATTTAAAAATCACACATTTCCTGCCAGTTTTATTTCAAAACTAGAATTTTACCTAATTTGCAACGTGTGTTTAAAACTATTTAGCCTGTAGAGTTTTTGGATTGGCATCCAGATGGTAATATATTTGCGGTGTCAGATAGTAATGGTAGAATACAATGTTACGATTCGTGTTTGTCGTGCATTTGTCTACAACCATTGACAGAAGAAACGAACACTTCCACTTGGTTAGACATTCAGTCGAAAATTGGGAACAAAAAACTTTTTCACATGAAATGGATGTCTAGCGAAACAGCGAAACATCCTATGAGCCAATCTGATGCCATTCTTCATCTTGTATTCGAAAAGTATAATCATTTGAAAATATATGTTTTACCTTTTTACTATTATTTTATGCATTTAGGGGTCCTATAATCGCTATAAAAGTACTTGGCATTGGAAAGTTATGTGTAAATCAGTTGGTTTCTATGTACCTGAATGAAAATGATGTCGACCGTGCACTAAACTTTCTTTTAGGACTTGATTGGCATTCTGATGGGCCATTGTGTTTAATAACATTACAGCAGATTACAAATTATTTGTTTCGATTGCCATTTACTCCTGTAAGAGAAGGTATACGACTATTTTCCATCATTATTTTAGCTAATTTCAATAAATATAAAAATATCAGATTACAAGATTGTGTAACAGTTTAATATTATTTTTCATAGTGCAACTGCAATCGGCAGTTGGTAGTTACTATCAACCTGTCATACCGTTAAGCGAAAACGCCAAACACGAATATTTTGAACCTGTTCGAAATATTGCTCGGCGTTTCTTTCATCATTTAGTGAGGTATTTATGCGTTTATGTTGTACTAATAACATATTTGTAACAGCTTGGTTTATGTATAATTTTTATTCACAAACTGGTTGTAGATATGAACTGTATGAAAAAGCCTACAGTTTAGCTATAGATTTAAACGACCGGGATTTATTTATGGATCTGTACTGGGCAACAAAATCAGGAATTGGCACCAGAGCTATGGCGACCATGGCATTAGAGAAAGCGAATCAAATAATGTCATCGGAATCAGACGAGTCACATTCTAGTCAGTCGTCTGACTGTGATTGCACCGAGTGTCATTCGAGTTCCCCGAGTTCTCTACGACCACCTTTACCTAATGTGCCTATTACACCGTCGTCTCCGTCATTGTTTGTTCCATCCATTCCAAACAACAACAGGTCCCTGAACAATGTTACAACAATTTCTGTACCGGTACATAGTAATGAAAAATAACTTTAATTTTTCTATTTTATACAATATTTTATTCGTGTTTATTTTGATCTCCAGTATACGAGTGCTCACGTTGAACACGTTCGTCCAAAAAATATTGAGCTACCAACAACTTCCCTGGAAAGTGTACCGCACATAAAGTGCCCTTTTGAACAGCAATCGCTTATTCAAAATACTCGTCCGGGTATGTACAAAATAATTTTTATTACGGAATTATTTATTATAATATTAATATTTGAACTTTTTCGAAAATTTAGAAAATAATAATCAGCAAAATCAACTTAAAACTAAACCACAACCTGATAAAACGATAAAAGTCGTTCATTTTGGAATTGTATGATCATTTTTACATCACTTTTTTTTTAACTAATCATAGTATGATGTATTTATATTAGTTAAACCATTGATTATAGAATATATATTCTATAATCAATGGTTAAACTATAAAGACTGCCTAAATTTACATCTGTGGATTATGGAATTATTTTTGGACAACCTAAATTCAAAATAATAAAATATATAATTTATTTTAAGATGCCCATAATTTTTAAATTGTATACATTCATTAAGGTGGTTTGATATTTTATTAAAAAATATATAAAACGCTTTTTAATTTGTTTTTCTTGCCAAAATTCTACCAAATTAATGCCATATTTTTGTATATTGTTAAAATTAATATATATTATATTTTATTGTTAAATATGTTTTTATATATATATATATGTAATAATAATTATTGTTGTTTTTTTTTTAATTCAATACCACTTTACACCAAATGTAGTTTTTAGTAAAAACAGTATTTTTTTTATCAGCATACTATTTTTACACATGTACCTACATATTATTATTTATTTTATACTTTTATATTATTTATAAAATATATTTTGTTATTTATACATTTAAAAACAATTTTATTTAGATAATTTTATAATTTATATGCCATTAATGTTTTAACTATATATGATTTTCATTCGATGTTTAAACACAACATGTAATATTATTTATTAATAAAAAATTTTTGTTTTAATTTTCATAAAACATATTTTATTTATATTATTAGGTACTACGTAATATTACAAGTTTTAATTGTGTTTATATATAATTGATTTCCAACCCAAATCACTTTTTTTTCCTTGTCCCGCCCATTTCTTCCAACTGATTTTTCAAAGTCTTCAGCTCGTTGTCGGGAATATACTTGAGAACTTCCTGCTCTTCTGTATGTTTCTGAATTAACACCTTAACACCGGCAGGTAACGAGTCTTCGATTATTTCAACGAGCAACGAAAGCTTAGGAGTAGAAATATCGACTACCTAGAACACACGAAACGTCGACAACGGATGAAAATCGAAATAATTCTCACAGATTTATATATAAATACTTGTATGTTGCGTTCGTATACGCTTAATGTATACTGCGCTTCTACGTGTTCACTGTTGGGAAACAAACGTTTGACGTTTATCGTTTGTGGAGGTAATGCCCAACTAAAAAAAAAAAAACTGCAACTTTATCCTTTCGAATCATTTCGTACAAATGATTAAATTACCCATCCGATACTTCTATGTCCATGTTTTCAGCGATATTATGCACAAATTTTTGAAAAGATTCCAATACAGCGAAATCGTAACCTTTCATCTGAACGTTTATTTCTTCGTACTCCGGGACGTCTGGCTGCAACATGTCCAAATAATCTGGTTCGTAGACACTACCGTAATTGCATACATTTGGCACACGAGTTTTAATAGTCGGTAATCTGGCCAACTTCAAACACTGTTGCACCTAAACGATTAATTAACATAGAATTGTGATTCAACGATTTTGAAACTGTATTTAGCACGACTAATACAATATTGCAAATAGACAATACAATTGATATTTCATGAACGTATTAATAATTTCATTTTAATTTTTTTACGGACATTCAGTATTTCGTAACAAATATTATCTCGAAATACAAACCAAAAACTTTTTCGCGAACATATTCACGGTGAAGACGAGTTTTACACATATAATAACTAAAACTGACAACTATTTTACGATTCTCGGTGCACGGTGCACACGAATTAAATATATTTTCCATTCAAATATTGCAATTGTAATCAAAAATTGTTATTCATCCGAGATAAGAACCATTTCGTTGACAAGAACCGAAACGCTTTGTTTTTTGTGTGATAGATAGCGCCAGTGGCCCCCTCGCATAAAGACAAAAAAAATGCAAAACTACAAAAAGATATTTTAATTTTCAACATTTTTATAATTTATACAAAAAAAAAAAAAACTAAATAAATTTCAAATATCTAATAATATAAAATCAATTTTAATTACATAAAATAAACTAGTCGTATTATAAATACGATATAATATTTAATTACCATAATATCGCTGAAATATGCACTGTAATGTCCAAAATATGTACAACACAATACGCATAAAAATATTCGATAAAATACAATGCAATTTTCCTATTACTAATACTATAACGTTAAAAATGAAAAATTATTTTTCGGCGAGTTTACACAATACTGAACACATAAAATCACGGAATTCCATAATTTCGTCGGACGACTGTTGGTTCATTTCATTGTGTCCATACGTTTCCATAAGGAAATCGATAAAGTTCCTCATTACGTTCCTCAACAATAATAAATTATGCCAATCACTGAAATGAAAAAAAAAAGTTTTATTATTAGTCTGGTTATAAAGATATATATATATATATATATATATATATATCAGATACAAGTATATTAATTTAATAACTTCAGTCATCCAAAAAGCATATTTAAAACGTTACAATTACACATGTGAAACTTCAAATGAAACAAAATTACGGCGATTTATAAAAAAAAAAAATGACAAAAATCGCTAATAGTCTTTGTACTTGGATTAGCGTAGTTATGTAACATTATAAAATATTGTTTTAAGTATAATGTGTCGTATAATTTTATTCTGTAATGAATAAATTAAGACTATTAAATAGCTACTTACCCCTTTGAACAAGAAATATTTACACGTTTACCGTTTTTTATATATATCATACAATTGTTATGTCCATCCTGAGGGGAAAAAAACATTTAAAATATTTAATACGATTAACAATGATGTATGTAAAATAAAAAAAAAAACAACCAACTTACATGTTTAAATGATGCTTGACCGTTAAAAAATAGAACTGCGAATACTGGAGGAACGTACGAAGATTTATTTAGCATAACCGAATTATGATCAAGAGATCTACCTTCTCTAAAGTAAGTAAACAACTCATTTTCTGTATTCTTATTGTAATTAACACTTTCTGAATGTAATATTACTTTTATTCCGGCGCTAAAACACAAAAAGAAGGAAATCAATTAAATCGTATAACTTATTTCCAAAAACAAAAATATTTATACTCATTAATATATGAAAAATCTGAACGTCCATTTCGTCGCATAAATTTTCTTCTGAAAACTAAATTCCCAAATCCAGAAATCAATACGGCTGGTATAAGTTGATCCAATGAGTTTTCCGAGTTTAAGTTGAAATTATCCATTTCCTTGTCTTCAATAAGCATACTATTGTACAAATGCTGTGCGAATAAATTCTTTAACCCTGTCAAAATATTTAAGCAATATAACAATTGATAATGACTTAATATACCAACTGGATGTTTTTAATCCACATATTAAAAAAAAAAAAGGAATGTAAATACATATTATACTCACTATACATTAAGATCAGACTATTTTTAGACAAGTAAGTATTATTACTATCATAATCATTTGATTCAACTGTATAACGGGTTTGCGTTTTACTCCATTCGGAGAATATTTTTGCCACGGCCAAGTGATCACTACACGATGAATAATTTTTTTTTATCATTCGTGAATCAGCAGCAGTTGTCTCTCTAAACAAATTCACATTGCTCGATAGATAGGTTATGATGGTCAATGTGGAATCTAAACATCTGAAATAAATATCATTGTTATTATCATGCGCTACAATAAAAATGAATGACAACCCAATATAAACCGTTGTTTACTTGAAGAATACTGAATGAACTAAAGCTTTTGAAAGACAAGGGTCAAATGGAAATGCTGCTATTCTTTTGCCTAAAGCCGTCAATTTCTCTTCTTTGTCTAATGCGCCCAAAAGTTGTAATTCTGAAACTGCAATATCTACGGTTTCTAAATTAGGCGGATTCAGAAGTTTAGACAATACAATTCTCGCTTTATCTTGACTATGTATCTGTATAATTATCAACAGTTAATTTATGAATATAGTAGTGCATAATACAAATATACAATACATTTATTACATTATATGTATATGTATATAATTACTTTAAGATTAATGACAGTATGTTCAAGAGGAGTTAATTGAATCTCTGGTGTAGGAAATTCAGAGCACTTATTAAAACGATCCAATGTATATAAATGGTAGCATTCTCCAGGTTGAGTTCTTCCAGCACGGCCTCTTCTCTGTTTTGCATTAGCCTGGGAAACCCAACAACGATCTAATAATTTAATTCCTTTCTCTGCATCCCAACTATAAAATTATAAATAATATAAATATAAAAAAATTACTTCTACAAATATTTATAGAAAATATTAACAAAAAATTTATAAGGTTATGTTAATTGTATTATAAACTAAATCATCTTTTTTTTTTAGTAAACTAACAGTTTTATTAATTAATAATTATTAATAATAATTTACGGTTTAAAATAATAATAGGCAACAATAAAAACTTCACCTTGATATATTTTGCATACCAGTGTCAACTACGTATACCACATCATTAATTGTGATACTGGTTTCAGCAATATTTGTTGCCAACACTACTTTTCGTTTTCCACTTCTTGCAGGTTTCATGATTTCTATTTGCTTTTCGGGTGTTAATTTAGAATGAGCGAACATTATATCTAAATTATTAGAATTCTGTTGTAGAAGTTTATTTACCTGTTTGGATATATTTGTATTAGGAAAAATGATTTGGCCATTACACGTAATATTAAAATGAATTTCTTACATCTATTATATCTTGCCAACCGGATACAAAGCATAGTATAGCACCTGGTGATTTATTTCTGTGTATCCATTTTATTACGTTTGTCACTAGTTGTGGATTCCAAAAAGGTTTGCCATTTTCTTCGACTTTTGTATTGTAAATACCCAATTCTTTTGCTAATTCGTTCTGAAATTTAACACAAAATACACGTTTTTAAATGAAAATAAAACTACTATTTATAAGATACATACCGATAAAAAATGTGTTTTCACAGGATGTGTAAAACCTGGTATTGAAATAGTTGCAGCTGATTCGCCATAATAGTTTTGGAAGTGTTCAGCATTCAACGTTGCACTCATTATGATTAATTTCAAATTATCGTTTAGCTTCAATGCATTTTTTGTAAGCATCAGCAATATTTCAGTATTAATATCTTGTTCGTGGGCTTCATCAATAATAACATGAGAAAACTCTTTGAGTGATGGGTCAACTTGTAGTTTTTGAAGTAATATTCCACTCGATGCAAAGACTATCGTGCCTGGTTTTTTGGGTAATATTTGCTTTAACCGAACTTGATAACCAACCACATTGCCCACCTAGAAATTCAAAGCAAAATTATATCTCGCGCAGAATTTAAATAAAGCTGTTTATATATTTTATATACATATACATACTTCTTCTGAACGTTCGTCAGCAACTCGTTTAGCTAGTGTTAATACACTAATTCTTCTTGGTTGAGTAATGTATACATTACATTCACCTCCTTTTTTATCTTGACTCCATTTTTTCATAATAAAAT
Organism: Slavum lentiscoides; assembly: GCA_032441835.1. Taxonomy (NCBI): domain Eukaryota; kingdom Metazoa; phylum Arthropoda; class Insecta; order Hemiptera; family Aphididae; genus Slavum; species Slavum lentiscoides. The sequence continues at coordinate 3,437,279 of CM063710.1, read as the reverse complement.
TAGGTACTCTCGTACTTTTTCCACAACCGGGTTCTCCTTTTATAATAGTTACTTGATTACTCTCAATTATTTCTAGTATATCTTTTCTAAAATTGAAATAATATATAAATAAAAATACAAAATACATTATTAAATAATTTAAACTACAAAATAATAGTATTGCCAAACATACTCATAATTATCTATGGGTAATTGTACTAATTCAGACGTTTGCATGGATTTATTATACAGATATTTGCTTCGTCCCGAATAGTCAAAATGTGAAAAACGAGGTAATGAAAAATTTAATTCATCTAAAATTTAAAATATTATTAACATACTGATTCCTGTAATTAAAATATGATGAATTTACCATCATTCAAATTTTCGTCTTCAATCGGCAATTGTTTTTCTTTAGTTATCAATGGCTGAATTTCCTAGAATAAATAATGAACATATTATATAAATGTAATAAATACCAACAATCGTACTTTATTGCATTAATAAAAAATGTAAATTGTGCTAGCGAATTCATTTAATAGATAAATGTTACGCGTTCATTTTAAATATACTAAAAATGATTATCTAACCTGATTATATTTTTGAATTAAGTTTGAAATTAGTTTAACATTTTGTTCACTCAAATTTATTGAAGCAATTGGAGATGATGCTACATCAATACATTGGTTTTTTGATGCTAATACTGGTTTTCCTGTATTGTCAAGTTTTTTAATATCCTGCAAAAGCATAATTATTATTATTTTTAAATATTTACATCAATTACTTCTTTTTGCTGATTTATTTATAATTATATCGATGCACTGAGTTATAAAAACCATGGCTATCATACTTAAACTAGAAATATAATGATTAAATATAAATATATATACATGTAAACATTTTCAAGAAATACAACAGTAAAAAAGTAAAGAGATTCACTAGTCAACAAGAATCAATTGGGGCACTGTACATTTTCTGCCACAACCAAGCACACTGATTTCTGTTTGTTGTTGCAATCACTGCCATCAGCCTATGCGTTGTCCAAATTGTGGTCGGTCATTGTCGTTTGACGTTAACACTGAGCTGTAGCAAGGGGAGGAGAATGGATTACCTACTGGAGTTCATTTAATGTGTGCAAAATAAAATCTCTCTATCGTGGCACCGAGTATAATTTTTATAATAACGACTACTTTACCTGTAACCATTTTATAGCACTTAAAGATACGGTTTCTGCAGCTTTAACCTTAGTAATTGCTACACTCGTGAATACAATAGGATTGGGCCATTGAACGCTTAATTTGCAGCTCCATTGGTTTTTTTTGTTCTTGTTGAAACCGAAATGTAAACCAGTCTTTATGTCCTGTGTCCGTTCGACTTGATTATAAAAGTTTGAAACAATATTACGCGGAGATGAAAACTTCCTTTTCAGCCTATTTATATCTAGAGAGAAAAAAACAATTTTCATCTAAAACCAAACCTTTTTTTATTATTCTATGTATACATATATATTTTTTAAATTATATTTCGATAAAGAAAAAAAAAACATGAAACCTTTAAAAACTTTTAGTTCAGCATTTTTATAATTTTACCTTCATCGGAAACTTTATATTCGGATTCTGGTCGAACAGTCGAAAATTGTGGGTATATTAATTTTATATGCCTTCTGAAACTGAGTGGTTAGAATTCATATGAATATAAAATATAGTCAAATCATAATTATTATTATTAATTATAATAATCACAGAATATTACAATATACTCACTGAGCTGTAGGAAAACGTGATATTATTTGTAATCCAACAAACGATTTAATGTTCAACATCTTAGTGTATTCTAAAAACTTCACATTCCTACTATAACTCTGAGTTTACCAAGCAGTCGACTTTCAATTAACTTCATTAATTTATTAATTAAACTAAAAACAAGAATCGGTTCAATAATTCGATTTAACAAAAACCGGAACTTTTCCACTCACACGTGCAAATCATTGATAAGCGTTATCAAATTATTTGAAATAAATTTGACAAAATATTGTTATCAGTTATCACAGAACCTTTTTGATAAATTGGTATCAATGGAATTTGAAATTTCCATTAAAAAATTTGTTCATTTATTTTTTAAATTTATTTAATGAACTAGTCTGAAATGGTATTAAATAAAATTGTAATTTAGTAGACACGAATAAACAAAAATTATTTACCAATGGCTAAAAGTCCTGTTGTAACAGGCATTTCTCCAAAAGAAGGTCCACCAGGAACAAGGGTAACGATCAGAGGAGAACATTTAGGAATCAACCCTAATGATCTGTCAAGTAATAAAACAATTTAATTATATGTTCAAAACATACTTAGGCAATTGTTCCGTGTGTGTGTAGGTTTGAAAATATGCGATTGCGAGTGTATGCTTTCGGCCGAATGGAAATCCCCTAATAAGATCATCGCACGGTCTGGACCAGGGAAAGGACGTGGCGATATAATTTTAGTCACTAAATCTGGCGGCGTTGGTACGAGTACAGTACAATTTCGTGGCTATCACGAGACGATTGGCCCACTTAAGGAGAGTGCGGTTTGGGTGGAAGAAGCGCCGTTAAACTGGGGCAGGCAGAACAGTTCGGTTACTATATTTCAATTAGATGATCCTCTGGGTCTGTCCGTCGAAGGAGACGAGTGTGTACATATTTACTGACTGTTCTATGAACTGCCTAATTACGTTTTGATTATTTGATTGAAGGAAGTTTCCTGAAAATGAACTAACTGAATTGTTTCCGGATGGCTCTGGGGATTTATTATCAGAAAACTTTGAACCTGCATGGTTTCTACTGGAACACCACCACGGAACGTCTTTCGATGATTTACGAGTGGGTCTGTCGTATTTGAAAAGAAAAGTAGATTCACAAAATGAAGGACAATTATCGTTTTTGAAAGTAAGTACTTAACGTTTTGACATATATACGTAGATTATTAAATAATGTACCCTATACATGAGTACCATGATCTAGGATAATGTTGGATCAGTTATGGAACAATTGGATACTCTGTTTACATTAAAACAAAGTTATGAAGCTGATTTCGAAAAAAATAATGATACCCTTTGTAGAGTAGAAGAAGCAATAAACCGTAAATATCAATGAACTAATAAATGTTTATTTTTATCAATTCACTGTTAATAAAAATGTTCTTCAGAATCTTTAAAAGAAGCAACAAATTTATTTCACGGAGTTTTAACTAGAAGAGAAAAAGCTGAAGCTACTAGAAATGCGTTAGCTGTTATGACAAGATATAAATTTTTATTTCAACTGCCCATTAATATTGATCGTAATATTAAAAATGAAGATGTAGACGTAATTATCAATGATTATGCAAGAGCTTTAAATTTGTTTGGGAAAACTGAAGTTTCTGTAAGTTCAATAAATTTTATATATATTTAATTACAAAAATACACAAGTATTATTTATCTCGAATTTATTTCAACAAAAGGTGTTCAAAAAAATATTGGAAGAAGTTGAAATCAAAATAAAAAACATAAGAATTAACCTGAAATCAAAGCTTCATCAAATGCCTACAACACTTAAACAACAAAAGAAAATAATAAGGTAGTATTATGTATTACATAAAAAAATTTTAATGGTTAAGTACTCGAAACACAGCCTCGAATTTAAAAACAATTCCTTGAACCGAACAAATCAAAAAAATATTTTTCAAATATTATAATGTATGTTATTTCTATAATATTTAAGTTAATGTGTATTTGATATTTTTAAAAAAAATGTCAAGTTTGAGCAAATGTAAGTTTCATTTTTATATTCCTACATGTAGTATTCTATACTTTAATAATGTTTATTAATACAATTAAGACATTTTAAAGCATTAAAATAATATAAATAAAATAAAGAATAAATGTGTAAATATTTATTTTGCTTATAATTCTGTTAATTATAATTGAATTAAATAGTTTTATTGTTATTGCAGAAATTTAGTTAATTTAAATGACAATGGTGATCCAGGTTGGGAAGCAATTACCCATATGAAGCAATTTATTATTGATAAAATAAAAATTAGTTATCAACAATTTATCACTGAAGAACAAGCAAATGAAACTCCTAGTAAGTCATTTAATTTAATACATTTTAATTGAACTCAATAAAATATAAAAAATATTAATTTTAGATAAGAACAGTCGACATCCGCACAATAAACATAAAAGAAATATTAGTTTGTCGCAGCAAATTGAACTCCAAGTATACCATGAGTTTATTTAGTTTCAAATTTGGGACTGTATGTAAAAATTATTTTTCAGAACACTGAACCCAAAAAAGTACTGTGTATCGACGAAATAGCCTCTGTTATATCTGATTACTTCCCAGATTTGTGGAAACTTGGACAAAATTACTTTGGTGGTGACTTAGCAGTAAAGCCAGATTATAGCCGCGACACAGATTTTAAAGTGTGTTTCACTATTTATTATTTTTTAACTGTATTCCGCATCATAAAAACGTTTGTAGCTGTCACCGTGTTCCTTTTAAAAGGTTACACAAATATGTAACGATTGACTGGTTAAAAAAAACAATATACTGTTTTGGAATAATTTGTCAGACCCTTTTAGGAAAATAGGTGCTTTCGTTGGAACGTTTTCATGATGCACACTATATTATAATTACACGTATAATTTCGTTTAATATTTTTTAGGAAATGATTTTAGACATAATTGTTACTGTGTCAGACATATACAGAACTATCATGTTACCTACTTCAACTCATTCACATTCACCTGTGCCTATTATATGGTTACCGCATTGTCTTAAACAAATTCGTTCAGTATTTACAGTTTTAATGGCTCTAGATCTTCCCAGTGAAGCTTTAAATAAGATTTCAAGTGTTATATTCGATTTAAGGTTGAAGTTTTGTTATTATTAAGAATTTTCACTAGACTGATAATTTATTTATGTTTTTATTAGATTACACTGTTTGAATATTCTGTTCAAACAAGCATCAGAACAAATTGTACAGTTGAAAACTACCGAAACGTGGAAATTGGATTCTCATTCAAAACAAGGGACTATATCGCAATTAGTAATTAAAATTATCTGCAATATAAAGCAATATTCGAAATAGTAAATTATTAAAATAAATGTTTCCGTAGCCTAATGACTTCTATAACATCTTGATGGAAGCAATGAATTTAGCCAAAGAATATGTAATCCGCGATGAGCATAGAGAAACTGCACTCGTCGATAATGAAACTGCTAAAAACGAATTTCAGCTACTAGTCCATAAATGTTTTTGGAACTTTTCACAAGTATAAAATTACGCTTTAAACAATATCAAATATTTTTAATTAACGTAATTTTTCGTATCCAAGGTATTAGAACAAGTGGGTTTAAATGCCGATACAAATTTTTCGTCTACCACAGTTATGTCTTTGAGCGGATCTTCAGTCACGGCGTTCAGATTACAAAACGAATTGGTAAATTTTATTTCGAAATATATTTTTTTTGGATTGTTTAACATTTGAAAAACGATTGTAGATGTGGGAACAAAAACTTCTAGTAACTATAAGTAACAGTCAATATACAAGAAATATAATGCTTCCAAAATTTAAAAAAGAATTTGAAGCCAACGGCTTTCCAAATATTGATGTTGTTGTCGGTCGAGCAGCTGAATTACTTGAAAATACTGAAAGTAAACTACTTGAAAGTTATATTGAAACCAAAAGTGACCCTTTAGTTGGGACTATTGAACCATCAATGTATGTGGGCGGTTTTGAATGGGACTCGCCCTCACTTTTGCCACCAAAAGACATAAGACCGTATGCCAAAGAAATTATAACCAATTTGATCGCTTTACACTCGGAGGTTTGACTGAAACGTACTTCATTCATAAACCGCATTTTTATAACGTTATATTTTTTTCAGGTCCAAACAATTATACCAGATTTAATGTATGGTGTACTGTCCGCAATTGTGATCACTATATCGGAAGAAATGTCGCGTCTCATGAATTGTGTTACACATTTCAGTGAAAATGGGGCCATGCAAGCGAGATTGGATTTAATGGCTTTGACGTACACATTATCTAATTATTTTACGCCCAATTCAAAGTATTAAATTTCAAATTTTCTTTGAACTTTCCTTTATATTTTATTTGTTATTATTTCAGAGATTTTTTTTGTGATGCTACGGATGCAGTTCCCCCATTCAAAACGGAAGATAACGAAAAGTAATTTATTTTATTAATTTTGTATTGTAGTTTATGAAGAGTACTTGTGAACGGTGTTTATTCAATTAAAACGTTGGTGGACCATTGATTATATAATACGTACATTACATAATCTATGGTATAGTACCTTTAGTAAATATTTTATTTGGTGAGTAAGAGGAAAGAGAAAAATATGAATGTTTTATACTATCATGAAGCGTGTATAAAAAAAAAAAAATTGAGATTTTATTAGGTAACAGCTACGGTGACTATGATTATGTACTAAACTTTACATTGAATTCGTAATATGTTAATATTAATTTACGTATTTGTATGTCCGTATAGATACGTCATGCAGTGTTTTGAACGGTTTAAGACCCGAATGCATTTACAACTCATGTGTTTTTTAACACCTTGCTCGAGCAATATTGAAACTAATATTTTATAATATTACAAAATTTATATTACAATCCTAAATTAATATTATATCTCATGTTTATAACAGTGTTAATAATAGTTATATTTATTTACTTAATAAACATTATTGTATAAAAAATATATTTTCCAAATACAAATTATTATTGTTAAGTATTTTAACGTTCATATTATTTGTTACACTTTATAATGTCATTGTGTCAAAGTGTAAACGATCTAAAATAAGAAGTAAGGATTACTAAAATAATATCTTATACTTTTTTCTCGATTATTTCAAATTTATCATTCATATTCGCAACACATATTAAGAAATAACATATCTTACTCTATGATTCGCAGCAAACATAACGGGTAGGTATTGTTATGTTACAGAAAACAATTTCTTATTGTAGTTTATCTCCATATATTATTTGATTTTATATATATATATATATATTAATGATGATTCGAACCCTGATTTTTGACATCGAACCGAACACTTTATTTTCAAACCCAAACCAAACCTAGAAAAATTTTGAGTCGAACCAGAACTCTAAAATGTTTTCCATATTAAAATACAAATTTTTATTTTTTCTTATTATTTTACATTTCAAGTTGCATTAACTATATTAATTTAATAGATAATTTATTCTTTTATTTTTGCATATTATGTATTGTATTCCGCGAAAGCAACACGATTTTAAATAAAATGTATACATTTATAACAGGTTTTAATCTATAATTTAGTCCATCCGAAAGTACAATAACGTTAACGTAAAATGTTTTTTTTTTTTATTTACGACAGTACATCATAAAATTTCACCATACCTATAATGCAAACGTGTTTTTTAGTTTTTATCAACAGAAAACCCTGTGGACTATTACACTTGTTTACTTTGTTTATCTAAAAATAGATTTTTCACATTATGGTAAATATGACAATATTGACAAAAACAAAATACCTACAAGTTATATCTCAATGTTTATTAATACAAAAATGTTTACAATTTTTAAAAATAAAACTTTTTTCCGAAAGATATTTTCGAATTCAATATTTGAACTTCGGAACTGTCGTGGCCAGGATAAGTGTCCGGCTTTACAAATGTTTTCAAATCCGATTCTCGTACAGTACCAATAATGCTAAAAAATAGTTCGGTTGAAATTTTTTTTCACGCACAATTCGATTTTCATACCCGGTCATGAAGGATTCGATTCGAACAGTTCGACCCATCACTAATATACACGTATGTCGTATGCGTGTGTGTTTTAAATAATATAAATAAATTAAAAATATATATTTAAAAAATTTACAGGTCTACAAGTTTAGCCGGAAAACACGTCTGTTCCGATTTGCTCTCGTCCCTTGCTCGTTATCATTACGTGAACTAAAAAGTACAAGTGCCCCCTCTCTTTAGGGTTGCCATAATTTCATCAAGTAAATCCGGGACAGACAGCAAAAATAGCAAATTAAATTAATAAACAGATTAAAACTTTCACGGGTCGAACTACTAACATTATTATGTTTTTCGGAATTGACTGAAGGAAAAAAAAAAAACATATGGTCAATTCCGAAAAACATAATAAAATTAAACTAAAAATATTATCGAATCAAAAACCTGGTTAAAAGACCTAAAAATTCGACCATAATATTTTCTCACCACCATTTTACCATTTATTTATTTATTTTTAAATTTCATCTTGAATTATTTTTATTCCGTGCTACTTCCATTTCTAGATTTAGTTATTATTAATTTTACTCTCATTCTTATTTATTTATTCATTTATTAATTCATTTTTTATTTTAATTTATTTTCTTTTATAATATATCATAGCCGATACACGTCACATGCAAATAAAATAATAAATAAATTATCGAATCGTATTAGGGGTAGGTACCAACGTATTCAAAAATAAAAAACGACACAATATTTTGTGTACACTATAACAATACAAAAAATGTGTATCGAAAATTGTATTAACCGTATTTGTTTCGACTCGATTACAATTATTATTCGAAAAATTGTTTTAAACAATTTAAATTTTTCCCAAAATCGGGACATTTAGGCGTCCCAAAAATAAATTTCGGGACATCGGTACACCACGTCAAAAACCGATGACAGTCCCGGTTTTCCAGGACGTATGGCAACTCCTGGAAGAGGGACCCTCTTCCTTTCCTCATATTGGTTTATTTTTTTTTTTACACCACTGCGTCAACTTCACTGATTAAAACGTTTTGTAATTCTGAAGTTTTAAACAAGTATTGCACGTCCGCATTAAAAACATAAAGCACCAATATTGTTATTTTTAAAGTTTTTGTAGTTAAAAACGAAGAAAAATCTAAAAATATGCGTACCGAAAAATTGTATAAGAAAAAAATGTTTTTAATCGCGTTTATTTGTATTTGACGGTGTAAAAATTGTGTATTATAACCATTTAATTTTGAAACCAAAGAATGAAATAATTTTTTGAAAATGTTTACCTAAGTGTTTTTAAAATGTTTACCTCTATAATCGAGATACTGCAATGTCAACAATGAACGTAGTATAATACATCTAGGTATGTAAACAAAAAAAAAAAAACAGTTGGTCTGTTACAAATACTTCTACAAAATGTTTTCTGTATAAAAAAAAATTATTTTGTTTTTTGATCGAATTACGATAATTTTTAAAAATTAAATACCTACTTAATTACACTTTCCTTGCGTCGCATAATAAAAAAATCCATTGGTTAAAAATTTATTTTCAAATAGTTACGAATCTCGCGGTTCTCTCGACTACACTTTAAAGACTGCTGCTAAGTACTTATTTATAGTACTAATTTCCATATTCATTTCAGGAAGCGATTGTTATTATTCGTTATTATCTGTAATAAAACTACATTTCGTGAATAACAAACGCCGGTCAATTTTTTTTTTCTTCAAAAATAACAATACTGTATTTGCTGTTCAAATAATATTTATTTTTCAGCAAGTCACTAAAATTTGTATAAAAAAAAAAAACCATTACTTTTAAAATAATTTTTATATTTGCATCAAAACGTGACGCTTACTCTTTTTTTTTTTTTTGAAAGAAACCTCCACCAAATGTTTTCCATAAATAATAAATGAATTAATAATAAACAATTAAAACTTGCTCGCATATAATATATCAATGACTGAATGACTGTCAAAATAATATTAAATTTTTGAATATTTTTTCATTAAAAAAGTAACAATAAAAGATAATCTGTAGAAACTATTCATATTTTATTCATCATTATTATTGTGTCCTAGACCCTATAACTAAACAATAACTAATCAAAATGATTGCAAAAACAATATGCATACTGCAAGAGAATAAAAGATGTTTTCCCGATACTGTCCTATATTATTCTGCCTACATTGTGGCGATATTTCTCCTAAATACTATATCATCGTTACATTACTACTGTACCTTACAATATTTTTTTCTTTCGTTTACAGTAAATGCTAATTATTTTGATATCAGTAGTTAGAACATAAGCGATTCGAATGTAATTCATACTATGTATTTTTGTAACATGAAATATTAATGACACTGCACAGAATGCAAAAAAATCATCATTCAGAGTTGGCAAGCAATGTCAGTCAAATCCTTTGTAAATTTAATTATAACATTGTTAGTGTATATTACTATCCCAGACGATGTCACGCTTTAAAAAAAAAAAAAGCATTATATCTATAGAAATATTAAATATATAAATAACCAAGGGATAAATCTACAATAATAAATAAAACACCAACACACATACACATATATTAAAACAATGATTCGTTTAATTTTCTTTTTTACTACCATATAATTGTGGCAGTTATAATTTTAACATGTGCAACATTAATACACAAAATGTTTTAACACTTTATTAATTGAAATTTATAACATTTTAATAATTTAAAAACAATATATTTTAGTATAATTTCGTAACAAATCAATGATTAGATTAAAAAAAATTGGTAGACACTGCAATTTAAAAAAAAAAAACAATTCAAAATACCTAAGAAATCCTAATAAATTTTTCGTTTTTAAAATATTTATCTAAAGATACAAACTTCCTCCATGGTTCATGATTAACAGTATTAGTAACAATTGACTATAATAATAAATAAAACTTAATAAATAAAACTAAAAATAATGTAGACAATAAAGAAAATAATAAGAAACAGGCAACTAATACAAATAAAATAACATACAGGCAGGGTACAATACGAGTATTCTGTTGACATATAGATAATTGATTTATAATCCTGACCCTGTATCAATTATAGAACATAATTTTTAAATAAAAACCAATAATGAGTATACGAATTATGAATATTAAGTAAATGATATTGAGCACTGTTTTTATTATAAAATGTATAAAAGTTGCCTATTAAAAAAAAAAAAAAAAAAAAGAATAAAAGAAAAAAAAAGAAGAAAGTGTTAAATTATAATTTTTTGTCTAAGGTAACTTAATAAAATAAATACAAATTAAAAACTAAAACCACATTAAACATAAATGCCGAACATTTTTATTTATTTATGTTTAACAAAATGGAGGAACTTTCAGGCCTAAATGTGTGATTTGTAGAGACCACTATCCTACGCGAGGATAATAAATATAAATTATTTATTTATTAATTCATCAATTGTCAATCAGTCATTTGCTTAGAAATAAACAAAACGGTGTAATGTTTTGGCATTATAACTTCGCTATAACTTCTTTTATATATATATATATAAAATATTAATGAAAGAAAAATAGTAATTATATATAAATATATACATAAATATATTATATGTATAATGTATATAAAGTACCTATTATTTTTGAGCTTCTTACTCATTCTGACAGTCAGTCTTGTTACAAACAGTACGAAAGTTACGTTTTTCAATAATTTTCTTCGCTATCATCATCTTTGTGACATATGTCTAATACTACCCTGTCGAATTCTTCCATTCGTTCATCAAAACTTTTAATTTGTTCAACAATTTCAGACAGGTGGTTGTAGACATTCAAATGATCGGGTCGAAGTTTTAATGACGGTGCACCGAGAAATTTTTGATAGAAGAGTGCTAATTCAATATTAGGGTTTGAATCAGAAAATGCGCCTGGTGTAAACTGTAATGGATTGTTGTCAGAACTACGTCGCCGACTAGAAACTTCTGGTGATTGACATTTTACAGACTGACCCTAAATTGAATAAAATAAATATTAATACAATACTCAGTTAATTTAACATTTCATCATTATTTAACATTCAAAACATTCATTTAAAATAACAACCAAACACCAGTAACAATTAATCCAATTTCTTTAATTTCCCATTTAAATATGTTAGTTAATTTAAAATTAAAAAATCTAAAGTATAGTTAGTTATTATTAAATTACCAATTCTACCAAAATAAAATCATTGATGGCTTCGTTGCTGGATGTATTCATCGACTGACTGACTATTTTGTTCTTAATTTCGTTTGAATTTACATTATTTACAACAATATCGTTTACTAAAGAAGGCTTGTTAGTTTGAACTGAAGATGAAGTAACTACTGAATTGTTATTTTCATTTGTAGAATCCTGTTGTATTTTTTGCAATTGAGTACTAGACACCATGTGTGACGGCCAATATTCAGCTCGTTTTCTTGGTTTTATAAACGAATCCTTTGGAAATTCAGGAATACGATATAGGTTAAGATTCTTAACTTTTTCCTCGAGACTATCTGAAAAGGCACCAACTGTCCAATCATCTAAGAGGAATGCTTTTCTGGACTCTTCATCACTAAATGTAAACACATTTTTTAATATTAACACAATATTAATAATATCTTCATCTATAAAATGAATTCCAGAATAAGATAACGTTGTGGATGCTTACAAAACACACACTTAACAATATTATTTTATTCTGGAATTCATTAAAATAATAAAAAAAAACACATACATTGGAGTTTTGATTATTTGGTTGTGCCGTGGACTATATTCTTTTCGAAAATGATCACTTTTGAGCATGATTGGATCTTGTTGAGACGTTAAAGTCATCGAGGTACGATAACAAACTGTCAACTGTAAGGTCCCGATAGGCATTGACACTTGACCAACTTGTAACTCTTTATATCCTTTGCCTGTAACATAAATACCAATTCATCATGATGGGGCATTTTTTTTTTGCAACATTTTCTTTTATGATATTTTTTTTAACAGTATAACAATAAAATGGATTTTCAATACGTTTGACATGAAAAGTAAAAATAAGCAAAATTATATATGTGTATATTTAATTCAATTAAACATAAACATATTATTCACATAATCACACAAGTATATTAAAAAACATGTATGAAAACTAATCAATCTTTAGTTAACTCTATTGTGCAATCTGACCTCTAAAGACTGAAAATAAATATACTGGCAACAAACAATCTGAATACACTAAGTTATGACACTGTTAAATTATAATTATTATACTACCTATAGTTATATTTCTCTAGACAATAAGACAATAAATATTGCAAAAGCTTTATTTTTTTTTTTAATACTTAAATGTATTAGTATAAAATATACATATAATAATAATAATTTTGCTATCCAACTAGCCGATTATCCTCATAAAAAAAAATGGATTTGTTTTGTAATATATATGTATTATTTTATAGCCTCAGTCATCTAACTTAAAACATTTTTTAATAATATTATTAGATAATATTGCTTTTATTATGCAAGTGAAACGTAATTTTTTTTTTCAACTTATATGACGATTAAAATATATTATCAAGTTTTAATATTTAAATACAGGTATACACACGAAGCATAGTCAGTGTAAATTAAATAAGTATTAGAAACAAAGAAATACCTGTTGACGTCTTTTTTTTATTATTATAAATTTACATGTTACAGGGTATTGTATGCCGAGATCTACTCATTGGTTTATTATTTTATGATTTATTAGGCACTCCTAAGATTTTAAAAATAATAATAATAACGAATACAAAATCAATAATATAATTTATGGTTCACGTTATTCATCCAATGATTCATATTCGATTATTTTTTTAGTAAAAATATTAAGAAACCTGAACATTTTTTTAAAAACAAATAATTTACATTTTAGACATATTTCGAAATCTTTTTTAGAAATACGTAGAGTGTACAAATAAATTTGTTGAGGAAAACGTGTTATTCATTACGTATTATATTATTTATTACACGTTGATAAAATAATTTCTTAGAAGTAGTCAACAGTTTTTTTTTTCTTTATATGCATATTAATTTCACACTTTTATGAATGTATTTTAATACACTCAATAAATTGAAAGAAACAATACTAAATGACCACAATCGTATATGATACGTGTAATCGTACGGGTTGTTTGGTACAGGTGTAAGACAGACTAGGCATCTAGGACAGCCAACAAAATGCAAGTGAAAGTGGAAATTTGTCATAGTGACATTTGACCTACAATAACGTGTAAAATAAATAACGAATAAATAAACGCGAGACTTTTTAGAATTATCATATTTAATCATACATAAGCTTGGTACGCAGCTAATGTAATTTGTTACTGTTATACAACTATAACAATATCAGCCAGGTTTTATAAGAAATGTAAATTTAAAGTCTAAATAAGTTTTATTTTTACAAAAATATTGTTTTTTTTTTCCAAAAATAATAATATTTTTTCACTTTTTTTCCGGTATAATTATGATTCACGATATATAGTATACAATTATTATAGAAAGCCTTAAATATTCTCAGAAACCGATATATGATTTAAACGATTGAAAAATTATAAATCGATGTAACTGAAACAGTAAAACTTTCATCAAATATCGTCAAGAATTTAAACTGGTGTGTGGGAAGTTTTTTAGGTATTTTCGGCTTCTATAAATCTATTTCAAATTATAAAATTTATGAACAGTTACACAGTTTGTTTTCAACACATATTTTATAAAAATTAATTCGTTACAAATGTTTGTAAGAATATCGACCAACAATATTTCACTATTTTGTCACGTATAAAACAGAAATTTGAAAAACCCATTTTAAAATAAAACAAACGCAATTGGATTTTAATAATTTTACCGCCGTTATATATAATATTATTATAACGAATTAAACGTTCCAAAACGGTTCGTAAAGGCTTTGTCGCGATTTAAAAAGCGATTGGACCTTTCCCGACGAGCAACTGAGAAAAATTTGTATCATTATGAATTTCAAATAATACGCAGACACGTCATTAGATTAAATAATTATTGTAGCCTAACGCATTGTATTAGGTAAAGATATCGGATTTTTTGGTACTCGTTATCTGGTATTTTTTTTCACTTTTTTCATTACTATTTAAAAAAAAAAACGTACAACAACACTTTCTGACAATATTGAAAATACACGGTAAACATTACCGAAAAACAAAAAAACGTTTTATTCTTCGAATATACGAGATTACCGTAATCAAGCCGACATTTTTAAACGAATGTCATAATAAAGTGAACCGCGTCTGCTACGCAAAAAGGTGATTCATTTTCCAAGTATTTCCCGCTATTCACATAGTTGACTAAACGTCAAATCGTCCCGAGATTCCGATAAAAACATAAATGAGTTCACGCGCAGAACGGAAGAATGTATGGAATTCGACACGACGAACTACGACGCGGCATAGTTTTTATATATATATATATATATAATACTGTAATAATATATTATAACCGAATAATAATAATAATAATTTGAATAATTTTTAAAACGCCGACAATACGTCCCACGCAGATTTTCGTCGAGTAAACACGAAAACATAAAACCCATAGCGAGGGGTTATTCGACACCGAATGAACTCTTAATTCGCGTTTTATCCGCCGGCGTTTGTCACTACAAATTATTACCGCAATAAAATCGAGCAAACACAATATATTATTTTATACAATTTTTATTGACACAATAAACGGTATGTGGGAAATTTTACGGACGCGTTCGATTTTTAGCAACTGAAATTTCGCGCACCCAGAGTCGCGGCCCCTGCTGCTGCTGCGCGCAAAGCGAGTAATAATTACAAATAATAATAATAATAATAATAATATTACACAAAAACGAGGACGAGCATAAAAAAAAAAAATTACTCGGAGAAAACAAATTTTTTTTTTTTCATCGAACATTTCGATTAATTACCGTTTTTAAACACCACATTCAATTATTGTTTTTTTTTAAATCTGTTATCAAAAATATCACATTCCTACGAATAAAACGCGAATCACGCAATATTATTATAATATAGTTAATAATATTACTGTGTCACAGTAAACAACGTCGGAACGCATTGTTTAACGTCCACACTAATAATAGTATTCGTGAGATAATATTTTTTTCGTTGTTGTTGTTGTTTTTATTCTCTATGGCCAGAAGGAAACATATAAATACCGGTTTTTGCTCATCACTTATGGGTACGATGACGGCGGCGGAGACGTACCGTATAATTAAAACACGATATTATTGAAGAAGTTTTCCTTTTTTTATTACGTACGAAACTTTTATTTTATATATTACTAAAATAATAAATCCTAACAATATATTATGTTAAAAAATATAAAACACATTTGTTATTTTTTTAAACTTTTTCTAACGTGTGAATATTAATACATTTTTAAACCCGTACTGGTTTAATTACAACCTTGAGCAAAAACTCATAATATCCAGTTCCATTGGTTTTTTTTTTATAGAGAATTGAACTGTAATTGTACAATGATAAACACGACGCGAATGTCGACAATAGACATACAATATTAATTATTATTTACAGGTTTCGTACGTTTATAACTTGTTTATTAAACGTTTTTCGTTTTAAATTGTCTAAAAAATCGTTGAGAACGCGTAATTTAAATAATTTAGAACTACATCTATGCGCTATAATGTATACGTGAATTTTTTTATTTTTTTTTTAACCAATACAGTTTTGACATGACTCAACAACAAACCTTTGAACTTTTACCTATTTAAATTTGTATTATCCACTATCAAAGTATAATGACCCCTAACCTTCAATTTATATGCATATATTATATCGTATGAAACACAAACAATATAAATAATATAAAAACAATACGTTTATAACTTTAATTCTGTAAAAAGTTACAATTTTATTTAGACTCGAAATTGTATTTAGAATCTCAAAACTAAATCACCTGCGCTTGCCAAGTACGCAAATTTTATTATTAAATATATAAGGATTTATTCCAAAATTACCATAAACAACGGAATATAAAATAACAGTATTAATAATAGTAAAGTATTACATTGAAGTACAATACACACTTCAATGACAAACAAACAAGTAATACATAAACTGTAACAAAGTACAATTCAATAAAAACAACATAATACTTTCCTACATAGGGTTACTTAATTATCATATATTTAGAAGCCATTGAACTTCTTTCCATCTACCTACTACCTAGTCACTAACCTCAATGCAAATTGTATATTCATTATATTAAAAATATATAACTAGTAACTAGATTTTAACAATCGACAACTAATTATTAATGCAATATACATGATAATATAAAATTATTCATAAATTCTTTTATCTAAATTTAAAATAATTTTGTCATTACTTTTAATGAACTAGAAAACTTATTAAGCGACTATTTTTTAAAATTGTAAGTCTATTTTTTTTTTTTTTTTTTAAATATTATCAATATTTAATTATTTTAATTTACTTACCAAGTATATCTATTTGTGGTTCTCCAGCGTAAATTCGATGATACATTTGATAGGAATCATGTGATTGTTGTCTAGAGTATCGATAAGCTGGTATTACTCGAGACACGGATACTAATGATTTTAATAAAACTCCTAATCTGTTATATAGTGTATAAACCAAGTGTCGAGAACAAAATGGATCAAAGGCACTTTCTGATAAGAAATTAATACTCCATGTTTCTAATATCATTGTATCTCCATCAACAGTTTTCAAAAATATTTCTACGCATAAAGGCACAGTATCTCCAAGTCCACTGCTGCTCAATGCCAGTTTAGTTTCCGTTACTACTTCCGGGAGTTCTTTTATAGCAACATTCATCTGAAACATATTTCAAAAAAATCAAATAATATACAATTTTGTCTTTTAGTTACTTCTGATCGAATTCCATCAATACAAATCAATTTCACTAAAACATTTAATTATTTCTCGAGATGAGACAAGCTTTTTATCTCCCCGTGTTTACACCCCACCATGTCATAACCTATACTTTGAATATATAATACATAAATATTCATTTGTTCTTTAAATGTATTATAACTATAATACAAAGCGAGTTTGCTGAATATTGACATGCAACTGAAATGAGATACATCACTATGGTCTTATATCAATACATTTTTTATTATTCATAATTTTTTTTTTCAATTTGGTAATAAATATACTTTTTTAGTTAATGTCATCAATACATATTTTAGGTTAATATTAAACCATGTTTTTTCCCATCTATCTTTGTAATGGAAGTCCCAACTTTTACTAGGTAAAGTGCAGAGGCATGCTTAGCATTTTTTGGGGGGAGTTAAAATTAAAATTTTGAGTTAAACAACCAAAATCTTCTCCAGGCGTGCCCCTGGTGTAAAGTATATTTCGTGTGTACGCCTTTCAAAAGGTTTATGAAAATATGCAAGGAGAAATTTAATTTAACTTTTAGATCTTTGTGGATTCATTATTTCAACAAACCATGACAAGTTTGTTAACATTTTATTTAAAAAAAAAATATTTCTAATTTACTTATACACATTTTCCTACTGGATACACACAAAAGTGAGTAATGAACAAAAAATATGATTATAATATATTAGTAGTGATTTTTTTTTTTTATGAAACTAACTCAATCAGCCTCTTGTATCTTATCTTTCACAATCCTAACTAATCATAATACAGATAAACTTCATTATTTAAAAAGATATTACCTTTATTAGAATAATATTTACATTTCACTACTATATAATAACATCTTTTGATTTCATTTTTATATTTAGTAAGTTTGATAACCAGAAATAGTTTTATCCTTAAAGTTTAAATTATTAATGTAAATAGCATGTACATAGATACAATATACAATTTTTAAAAGTTAGCGAGCTACAGATGATGTCTGGTGATGTCTAGTGGTTACTTAAACAGAACTAGCGATGCTAGTAGTTTATTGCAAGTAATAAATAAATAATTATAATAAATATTACATATATCCAAACTTGTATTACATTTTGAGAAATAAAATGAATTTACTAAGTACATTTAAATAACAAACTTTTTAGAAAGAATAAGTCTTTCAGTAAAATCTAATTGAACAGTGTATAAAAATAAAAATAAATCCATTTTGACAAAATACATTCCATACAATAATACTTGGGCAGCACGTTTCCAAGGCTTTTATTAATATCTTGTCCAACCGGATTTGATAACCAGATAAAATTATGTACATAAAAAAAATCAGAGCAGTTCTAGTTCACATAATTTCATAATAAACAACACATTTGTATTAATATTTTGTTTAAAATTAATGAATCTAATTACTAATTACTTTGTTAATTATTTAATCATTTTTGAAATTCTAATTATTCGGTTAAAATTCCACCTAAATGAAAATCAAGTAATATTTGTAATGTATGCTTATAAGTTTATAACAACTTGAAGTATTATATATACTGTATAATATATGATACAATATTTACTAGAAAACTGGAAGATTAACATCATTTCATTATACCATTGATTAAATATACATATATAATATATTTAATCAATGATTATACATATTATTCTAAAACACTGTCTTATTTTTATATTTAAATACCTATCTAGCTAATTATTTTGTGAAACAAAATTGATTTGAATTTCGTATTATTAAAAATTAGTCAATCTATTTAATCAATATTATATATCTAATACTACATGTCTAAAACCGTTTTGTTCTCTTTTATAATTTCGAATTTAAAAACTGTTTTTGTTCTGATACAAATATAAATGTGTGGGTACATTATGTAACTATAAATAGATTACTTATATGGAACCACCGCCTAAATTGTAGTTGTAAAAAATAGTAACAATGATAAAATACTATAAGTAGGTTAGTAGAGCAGTATAACAATTTAGTAATACTTAACAGATAATAATTGAGATAGTATTTATTATTATATAAGGGACGTTTCTTTGAGATTTTGGAATTTCACTTACATACTTAAATAGTATTCCTATTTTAACTGAAAGAAAATGTATATAAAAAGGAATGTGAAAACATACTTTCATTTGTTTAGTACCTAATAATGATTTTATAATGTATGAGCTGAACAGTACTTTATTATTAACTGTACTCTTCACTTACTGTCTATATTTTGTAGAGACCAGACTGAATTTAGATCTTTAGTAAATGTATATTAAACTGTACTAAGATAATTATAATCATTAGTTCAACTATCATTCAAGTTGGTCAGTCTATTTTATTGTAAAATATTAAATACCTTTTACTATTAAAAGTCTGATCGTAAAAAATTACTTACTAATTGAATGAATTAAATATAATAATACAATTTAATTGTATTTTTAATTCTAATTGAAATAAGAAAGCTGTCTACTGAGTTGGTAATATTATATTAATACATTATTATTCACAGACAAAATATATAATTTAGATAAGTAGGTAATGAATAGAGGACAAAAATAACTCTTTCTGTCTAACAATACATTTAAGCACAATGACAATTCATTCCAACATTATAACAATTAAACTTTCTACATTTAAAAATTAAATCCTCATTTAAATAAAAAAAAACAAAATTATTTTAAAATACTAAATGAAGTTCTAAGTATAATATAATTTACTTTAATAATGATTAAATATGATTTATCTACCCTGTATCAATGTACTACCTATCATACATTTTACAAACTATATTTACTTTTAAATAATATTTGATTGTTTTTTCTTAAAGCAAATATTAAAGTTTAATTTTAAACTTGTAGTATTATTGTGATAATAATACAAATATTTTAAATATTTGAAAATTAAATGCAAAAGGCATAATTAATTAATTAATTAATGACTGTTGGGTCACTGGGTAGTACTACTGAGTGTTTTTATGAATTAGTGATTCCTTTTAGTAAATATTAACATTAACTTAATTATTTTTATATCAAATTAAGTATAGATTATAATTTGCAATTATATTGTTTTTTTCCTAATAATAATCATTAAAATAAATAAATTCAACCATGAATAATGCATTACCTAATTACTTTATAATATATTATGACCTCCACTTATCACCTGTTATTGTTAATTATATAAAAATGTGTAGTTTCACAAAATTATTTTTATATGCTTTCATAATCCACACATAATATTATTATACAAATTGTTATATTTAAAATTGTTTAATATAATGGCTGAACATTTATATAGGTAGGTAGTTGGGTACTTATAACATCATACAATACACGATAGTTAAACTGGCATCAAAACATGCAGTTTACAGTGTAGTGTATATGGTTTTTTCTCTTCACAGTTTCATACATTTGTATTCATAAATTATTGCAATTAACGAGGGTCTAAAATGGTTTGATTATATAAGGCTATCTATTATTGTAAGGAAACACAACAACTATTCACGCTTTATATTATATATTATTAACAAAGTTGATTTTACTCGATGTTTTAATTAGAAACCTACTCTTTCAATTTAAAATTTCACATTTCATACATTTTAATTTTTAATTGTTTTTTAAAATTATCTATCGATTTTTGATTTCATATTAACTTAATTTAAGAACTTAATATTAAATATTTAATAACAATGCTTACCGAAGTATTTTGATGAGTACAATAAGTGTGCAATTTTTCTCCCATCCTTGACTGTACAATTACTTGAACTGATTTCAGAGTCATAAGTTTAGTAAGCTGTTCCATTTCTTGTTTTTCTTTCTCAGTTGATTCAGTCAATACTCGTGTATCAACCATTTTTATTTTTATTTATTTTTTATTATTATTATAAAAATTAAATAAGGTATAATTACTAATTTAATATCAATTTAAAATAAAAATTCACACGTGGACAAATTAATATTTCTGAACATATGAAATATCTTTCACATATAACTGTTAGTTGTCGCATCATATTGTTTACATCTTGACCTGAAACATTTTAACATTAATTAATGTTTAAAACTTATAATGAATGCAAGTTTAAATAAGTAAGGTATGTGAATTCAATAAAGATATGACATTTGTTTTATAAAATAAGTTTGTAATTAATTTAATTAGCGCCACGAAATGTAAAATGTAACTTTATTTAAACATTGATAATAATGAATCGAGTATTATTATTATTGATACTCTAGTACCTACCTATAAATCTACAAATAGAAAGTATGGTAGAAAGTAGTGAAGATAATTTATTTAAATTGATAGTAATATTACATAAATTCCGTTTTGACAAAATATCTTTATTATTAAAACTGAAAATATATATTTTGAAATGAATTAGATACCTAACTTAATAAAAAATAATTAATTACATTAAATGTTAATTTGGAAAAACGTAGGTAACAATTATTATTAAATACATTTTTTGTATGTACTTTATTTTAGAACAATAAGAAGTCTCCCTACATCATTATGTCTATTAAAAGAAATGAGGAAGCAGAGAACTATAATAGGTATGTAGTGAGTACATGTTACGTATTTCTCAATATATTTTTACACTTTCCAAAGGAAAATTTGTATTTATTATTTTCTTCTGATTTAAAAATAATTTAGATTAATATTTTCAACTTTTTACAAATTGTAAAAATATGTAGGTACTTATTTGTTAATTTTTTAAATACAATTCTGATGTTTATACTTTTAACGTCCATTATAATTTATTTTGGTATACGTAGCATATTATTTATTATTCAACTGTATTTGTGTTTGATATCATTGTACCTATAGATATTAACATTAACCTTAATTAAAAACTAAAAATATATACATTTTTGATAACAGATTTGTTGTTGTACATGTATAGTTTATACATTATCATTCTACACATACTGTACAAAACACCTATTTGTAGATGTAAATTTAAAACAAATCGTATTTATTGCAAAGTATCTAATAAGTTAAAAATAAAAAAAGTTTATTGATTATAATTTATTATTTATTGACGTAACAACCAAGTTCAAAGAGAAGTTAATTAACCTTTAAGATTTATTTATCTTGAATAAGAAGGTATTATGATTAGGCGTTATAAATTATAATAAACATCATGTATGCATGTATACATAAAAAGTGAACAACATATCTATATTTAAATAGTCAGTACTAAGTATCTATTATATAATTTCCTCATACTGTATTTATTTCGAAACAAATTAATTATAAACAAAAATAATACTAGGTCTCATAAAATTTAAGTTTTCAATCAAAATCCCTATGATTACGAACATTAATTAATTTAATTTACATTATTCTGCAGCATAAATATTTTATTAGTGCCTATATAAGAAAAACACTATTAAATTTTCCACTAAAAATTCTTTAAAAATCACACACATTAGGTGTTCTTGTGTAATTATCAATGATTTTTATTATGTACCTATGTGAAATTTAAATAAACTCAAAAATAACCGTGTATATTTGACAGGTAGGTACGTACTTGTCGGTAAATTCTTCATTAAAATGCATTATGTAGGCATACATAGTTTACATTTGTTGTTATTATTATTAGTTTAATTAATTGAATAATGTATTTATTTATATATTTCACGAACAAAATACTCTTAAAAATTGTAAGTTTAAAAAAGGTCACTTCATAAATTAAGACTATAGTGCTATAACAATATTGATATACCTAACATAGGTACCTTATTTATTTATAGATATTATTTTCAACAATAAATGTATATATATATATATATATATATATATATATAATAAATCCATTTCTTTGATAACTATAATGAATATCTATAGTACGTTGTTTAGAAAATTAATATATCAAAGTTAATCACATTTGTATAAATAATATATTTGATTACAATAAAACCAACTAATAATCTTGAGGGTTTATCATTTGGAGAAGATATTATTTTTATCATGAAAACAATTATAAAAGCCATATATATAGGTAGGTACTCCGTAATTATTATAATTTTTGTAAATATATTATTAATAAGGTATAGGTATTACCTTAAGGTTCAAAGTAATATAGATCAATTTACCTCACCACAAATTGTGTACCTTAATATTTGGACATTCAACATAATTTTAAACTTATCAAATAGGTATGTGCATGTGGTAATTGCATATACAGTCACATACAAGGTCACAGCTGAGAAAATATAATTATAGCTATGTTACGAACAAGGTTGAATACAGACGAATATAGTTATTACTTAATGATTAAATGCTCAAATAGGAACGGGTTTCCTTATGTATTTAGATTTCTAAAAAGGCCTAAAAGGCATTTTACATACAACAACAGAATTTACTAGATACTTTATTAACATTTTGTTACGTAATACGCAGTGATTACCGGGTACAAAGTCAAAATAAAAATCTAAAAAGAACAAAGGGGTACTTTTATCAATTTAAATTTTACTTTGTCTTTTACTTATGCACGGGTATAAATAAACGTATAGTGGTGCTGAGGATATGCCAAGTACTTAGAAGTCAGAACTGTCCTTGTATCGTAAAAAAAATTTTTTTTTTTTTTTTACAAATGACCCGTTTGAGCATTAATTAGGTAATACGTACATATCATTTTATAACAGTGTCCTACATGTTATATAAAAGTTAAGAATATATTTATGCATAAAGACAATGATAATAAAGATCGATACTGAGCAATTCTGATACGAAATAAATATTTCCTTTACAAAAGATTCGAGCTTTACCTACCTGCCCACCTATCGAATTAATTTTATTACAAGAAAGTTCAAAATTATCATTGTACGTTATAGAAAGACGTGCCACATACTGCTCAATGTTACGTTCTAGGCACGTTTCATTTATAGCTGAATAATCGCAAAAACATTTAACAGAAGTTTAAAGCGGTTAAAAAACA
This sequence comes from Slavum lentiscoides, assembly GCA_032441835.1. Classification (NCBI taxonomy): domain Eukaryota; kingdom Metazoa; phylum Arthropoda; class Insecta; order Hemiptera; family Aphididae; genus Slavum; species Slavum lentiscoides. The sequence goes on along the minus strand of CM063710.1, from coordinate 3,412,625 downwards.
CCAAAGCGCCGATTTCATTCCCGTTCAATACCAGTTTAACATGCAAAAGCGTAAGCAATAGCGGGAAATCAGCTGTGTCCATATATTATGGGTAATTTAAAAAAAAAAATGCATTGAACTATTGAACATATACTGTGCAATATGTTAAACGGAATGTAGGTAGAATGGTATTATAGGCGGGTGGCAACAATTTATATTTTGTAAAAAAAATACAAAGACGATATGGAATTGTTCAATCGAGAGTTTCACAGACGTACGCAGTGTCCGAATAGAAATCTAAACGATTTTTATGTCGCGTAACGTTACGAAATCGGGACTAGAAAAAAATCACTACACATCCTACGGACCACACTCCCCGATATTATCTAAACAATGTACATTTAACTCACTCGTACGAAATTGCCGTACACGATGCGACGGAATCGTGCGGGGCACGGTGACATGAGGAGACTGGCATGTTGGCGCCACGATTCTGATGCACGGGAAACATGTAGACGCCGGTCGAACGGCGGAAAAGTAAAAGTGTGCAAAAATAAAATCTGCGACCGACACACGCGAAACGAAAAAAAAACGAGTTACCGACGACCGGCCGTAACGGTACCACCAAGTCGTCGTCGTCGTCGTCGTCGACGGAGACGCGTATTAACGAAATTAATATTGTCGCGACGAGGTGGTACACGACCAAGACGACGGGACGTAATATCCGTACTCGTGTACCTATAACGCGCACCACACGTTGCTCGTTTACCAGTATTTTTTTTCTCTCTCTCTTCACTCGGACACCGCGTTATCACGTCCAAGACACACGCGTAATTATATTACTACCGTTCTCGTACGACGCGACACGTTGGCGAATACGTTTTTGCGACGTTCTTCTCTCCGCAGTGTTAACACACGGTGTAATAAACACCTAGCGTATTGGAATGCGATAAAAAAAAAGCAAAATAAAAATCGCGTAAAAAAGAAACGGCGTTAGTGGCACTTTCGCGTACACGCACACGGGAGGGCACGGCCGGGTCTAGACGGTCGTCGTGGAATACATGCTCGTTCGATGCAATTGTCCGTTCGCGCCACCGTCGCGGTCGTCACGTCCGTCTGTCGCGCGCGCGCGCTCAGTGTCGATATACGCACGCGCACGCGAACGCGGTCCCGCGCGTAACGCTGCGTCGGACCACCGGTGGGGGGAGTCGAAAAAAGGAGAAAAATAATAGGTTCGTTCCGACCACGGACACGCCGTGTCAAACTATCAGAGAACTGGCGAGAGCGTGCTCGGTAAAGTTTTGCTGTCGTCGTTCGAACGCGCCGGAAACTCGTTCAGACGGTGAAGCACGTAGTGGTTTTGGCATATATTACATTGTAGTTTGATGACAGTCGAAATCCCCGGACTGGTAGTCAAACGCTCGTTATCGTGTATACCTATGTATATATATATGTTTGTTCCGCGTTATGAGTAATATTTCTTATCGGTCGTTCGCGTTTGAATTTTCGTCGTTACACGTTTGTAAACAATTACGGTGTCTCGCGATTTCTTTTAATTGTAATTAATCCGAACAAATACCGCGTATTTGATATTCGTTGGCGGGCTACCGTTTTTTTTTTTTAGCTCTGCAATATTAACGACAACGCGCCGTCTATACTCTTATAAAATAACGTAACGGACGTGTTGACGCGTTACACACGGATTCTATTCGATCTGTTCTACGCAATTTGTATAGACGGTCCGAAACGCGTTCCGCCAACAGAGTCCACGTCAACGCACGCGCACGGATCAATCCTCAATAATTATATATAGTCCCAAATTCCGCTATGGAACAAACCTATAATAACAAAAATAATAGAGCCAGTGCGGCGACGGGCGGATCCGTTTTTGCGTCGCCGCGTGCACGACGCGGTGGTGTTTCGCCGCGAATTACGTTGATGCCGCGGTCGGATCGGTACGCGGGGGGAAATTCCACGGCGCGAGGAACAACGGCCTGCGGACGACCCGCTCTGCCAATCGAGTGCCGTTACGTCACGCCGCGGTAAATGGCGCGTCGATGCGACTGCAGCGGATGCACACGCACGTGACGAACCGGGCACCGCGGTCACATACGCGCGTTGTGACGATAGTCAAATATCAATTTTAAAGGGGATTGAAAGCGGGTATTTTCTCTCTTTGTCTTACACACGTGAAACATAGCAAAATAGACGTTTCGTACTTCCGACGTACCGATCGATCTATTGGTGCGATAAGAAATTTGAAAACAGATTTGAATTCCTCTTGAATTTTACTACAAAACGACTTTCCCACTTTTTTTATTTCTTTTTTTTAAGACCTTCCAAAACGAATTATTAACAATTTTTTTTTTTAATTTGTTCGGTTAATTTTTTTAAGAGTTTATGAAAAAAAGTGGAAAAGTAGTCGTTTTGTAGTAAAATTCACGAGGAATTCAAATCTGTTTTCAAATTTCTTATCGCACCAATAGATCGATCGGTACGTTGGAAGTACGAAACGTCTATTTTGCTATGTTTCATGTGTGTAAGACAAAGAGAGAAAATACCCGCTTTCAATCCCCTTAACTGGTAACAATCGATGGCGGGTAAAAAAGAAATTATACGATAACATAGTAGTGTGTTTACACGCCCAGTAGGTAAACAAATAACACGGGTCATCCGCAACCTAAAATTCGTGTATTTTACTGTTTCTTGTGAACTGGAATTATTATTTCAGGGTCTTCTAAAGTTGAACTAGTTTCAGCAGTATATAATCAATAATATCATAAATTATTTCCACATTATTTATTTGTAGATCTTCTCCTTGGACTTCATTATCTAATATAATAAATCATTAAAAATAATAGTAAAATAATTTTATTGGTAATAATTTCAAACACTGTACTATTATATTAGCTGATTACATTAAAAAATTAATAAAAATTAAATATTTACCTGAATCAATGGGATCAACTCCATAGTCCAATGGTTTAACAGATGGACGTGTCTTCAGTAATTCATCCCATTCACCTCCATCTTTGCGATAATTTCCACTCTTTCGGTTGCAATATTCTTTGTCTTTATATAGGTATGTGTTTTAAAGCCTTCCACTTTGCTCTTATTTGACCTACTACTGTTTTGTTATACCCCTAAAGGCTCATTTCTGTCTGAACAGCTTCCAATATCTACATGAAATAATATTAATAGTTAGTGTTTTTTTTTTGTCATAAAAATACAAATATTTCGTAATATACTTTAAATCAAACAATATTAATACATATAGTTATTACTTTTTTTTGTCATAAACATGCAAATGTTGGAATATTTAAATAATAAGAAAATTTTTTTATCTCGTTTATTCACTGAAAGCGCGATAATTTTTTTTTTTTTTAATTAATTTTTTTGCTGTATTATAACAAATTTACACTTACAATCTGTAAGTATCTGTATTCGTACCTCACAACTATGTCCATTGCGTTGACTATATACAATAAATATAAAGGCGAATATAGCAATGGCGGTTATACATGATGTTCAAAGGGGGTCAACCCCCCTGCCAATGAAATGACGACACAACATAGAGGGCGTAGCACACGCAGGAAAACGCCTATAAATACCGGTCAGAATCCAACAGGTCGTTCAGTGTCGTCGCGTCAGTCAGTCGCGAATGACTGCTGGGACCCCACACACACACACACATGTATTTTATACATAAAACGAATAGTTTCAATATCCAGTGGAAAATGTTGAAAAAAAATTACAATTGATGATTTTTTTCCTGTAGACGATTTTTCGAGTGGAAATAGTGCTCCAATTTTTACAAGTATTTTTTGATAGAAAATGTTCCACGACGAGTAATACCCAAGAAGAAAGTTCTATTAATGTACCGAGACGAAATGAAGATGTAGAATAAGGAAGAACAGCGTGCATGGAACTTAAACGAAATAACAATAAAATAGAAAAAGTAAGTACTCACCAGATAGCGTTGCGGCGACACATCATAGAAGGGCGTGGCAGAAAGGCGCATATAAATAGCGGTACTGCGTACTAACCTTTTGCCTTCCCTCCCTTATAACCTCCACTGGAATATAGTAAGTTAAAGTGTATACGCGTGGATATTGTCACGACGATTACTGGAATTTTTTTTAAAGAAATTTTTCACGTGTTTATCGACTTTGACGTTTTTAGTGACGACTTCACGAGATCAATGTTATAATTTTACAAAAAAAATATATATATTAGACTTTTTTTTATTGCAGCATATATTAACTTCTTTTCCCCTGCATATTATATGACATATATTTTCATTGCGTAAATGTCCGTGCTCTGCTAATAAATGATTAGATGAACTGTTCGCACGATACATGTTACCGGAGAAAAATGAAAATTTGATTCGATTTGATCAGCTTTTGTTTTTCGTAACGTCAAGAGTCGATCCGATTTTTCGAGTCACAGTGTCGCACGGGAGATGCAAAAAATAGCTACAGGTGCTCGAGTCAGGAAGAGTTTCTGTCGCGTTTTTACGCGATTTGTAATGAAATATTTTGATTTGTTCCGCGGGATTTCAAAAATATCGACAATGCCTTCTTAAAAAAATAAAAATAATATTACGTTATTACTTGCCCCCCCTCCCCATGATTCGCTCGTTTATGCCGTTTATGTTATATTATTGCTTGTCGATTGAAAAGATATCGATTATTGGATAAATATATAACGATTAAAACAGGAGAAATTCGCATGTACAGCGCCTAGGCTGTGGCATTTGTGCAATTCAATAAATATTATTTCATCTGTAAAATTTCGCGGATGTCCCGTGAAAATTCCCGCGTTTTGTCGATTGTTTTTTTTTTTGTTTTGTTGATGCAAAAAAATTTTAAAAATTATACTGTAGGGGAATTGCGAGTATGTGTTACGATACACCGTGTCGCCGTTATGACATCGCTGACTTTCGCGCGAACCTACGCTATTTTTTTTCACATCGATATACGTTTTTATGTCTGACATACTACATATACATATAAACGAGTAAATTTACATAGTACAACCTAACCTAACCTAACCTAATATTGATACAATTATTTTATATCGTAATTATGGCTCGGATTTGCATATTTTTTTTTCTGAAATGCTCTCCCACACGCGATGCTTCCCAGGCGTTTTAAGTACCTACATACGCTATTATATAACGATGAAAAAATATTTTTTTTATATGTCATTTTTAACCTATTTCCAGTAATATAACGAAATAAAAATTCACCCGGCATTGAAATATAAACGTATAATTTCGTGTTGACATCGGGTAATCTGCAGGTTTTTAAATATATGTATGTAACCTTCCGCGATTAATCGATTTCTGTTTCAGATTGAATTACGTGGATCAAACTCATTTTTGTCTTAAATAAAATTTAACTGAACAATAAATTTACACGCTCACTAATATATATTTTGTTTATTTTGAAAATAAATAAACGCAATTTATTTAAATTTTTTATAAAATGTTGTTAGCGAATTTCGTGTAAATTCATTATTTTTAATATTTAGGGCGTTACTGTATTTTTGTAGGACGTTTTCTGGGTCTTTTTATTCCCGACCCAAATCATAATCAATAATAATAAAAAAAAAAATTTTAATTTTGCTCGCAGTTATGGTTTCCACATTAAATATTGGTATAAGTTTGAAAGCAATGCGATAAATCATTGCATTCGCGATTCAACGATTCTGAACTTGAGATTCGATGTAATAGTATTTATTATTAGTAATATAGTGTGTGTGTGTGTATATAAAATAGATTACATAATTTACGATAAACATTATTATTAACATCATTGAAATAATGTTTATATAAGAAAAATATTGCGATTTCTGATTTTCAAGATTTTTAGAGTACCTATATCTAGTTATGAAGTAATGCGTATACGTCTGACGTTATATTAAATTGTTAAGTCTTAAAACCAAAAATTACACCTTTAAAAAAAAAATTAAATATCTCAAAATGTATAATTGCTATAAACAGCCCAAAATTATAAGGAATTTTTTGAAAATTTTTTTTATAATATAAAGTCACACATTCGGTGAATATTTCAAGTTTCTATATGATGTCTATAACCGCATTAATTTCAAAATTAAACGAAGAAATAACGACAATCGATTTCGCGACGAAATCGCGTTTTTCTCATTTTAACTTTTCAGTATAGTTTTTGAATATTTTTTTTTTCTGGCTCTTTTGAGAAAATCGAAAAACGACCTCTCTAAAGTACCAACTAGATGCAATTTGCTACCGCGGAAACAGGCTATGGCTTGTGACTACAATGATCGAAGCCTACCCGCTTCTTGTAGAATCAGACTTAAAAAAAAACGCACATCATTGTAAAACCAATATATTCCTAGCTCCGTTCTGAATCTATTAATGAAATAAAACGTGTCGCGGCATTTTTTTTTTATATCGACAGCAGCAATAAATAAGAGAAAGATACAATCGAATTATACTTTTTTTTCTCATTATAATAATTTAATCGTGTACGTCATTAGTATAGTTATATGTAGAAGAACAATGAATTCAGCATATATAGAAGTGACGCGAATTTCGGTGTTTTGAATATTCAAATTTTTTTATTGTTATTATTATGTTCTATAGAGCGCCGCAAAAATAAAAAGAATCGTATAATAACTGCGGACTGTTAACATCATTATTTTTCTCCTGTCGTATTACACTACGAATAATCTCGAACGATCGCGTTATTTTCAAAAACAACAATTCGATTATATCTATCACTTATTAAATCGTAGGTCGTACACATAATATTAAAATATATTATAATTAATTTGTAAACTAGTTTTCGTTCTGAAATCTCGTTTGTGCCCCGCGGACGGGTTTCCCTTGAAACGTAAACAAAATTCCAAAATGACGCGACAATCCGGAATCGGCCGCTTGATTTTTATAACTTTATTGCAATAATACAGTGCCGCAACTATATACACTATAATTTGGGCCCGTGTGTAAATAAAATTAATGCCCCCCTCTGGAAAATAGACATTTTTTTTTATATTATTTATTTCAAATGGTATTTACTTAATATTACTAAATTATTTTTATTTAATGAACTGCGACTAAAAGTTTTAAAAGAAATGCTAAAAATTAACCAATTGTAAATTTAATTTTTCTAAGTTTTAAAACATACTTTGGAATTTAAAGTTTTACTCATACAAAATATTTTTCGGTAGTTTTTGAGTTATATTTTTAGGCGCTTTTAAGAAAATCGAAAAATTACCTCTTTAAAGTACCACCTATAAATGCAATTCCTACGTAAAGATCGGAGCCCTCCTTCCGGTAGATTTTTTGGGTGCAGACACGAAAAAAAAACAGCTTTGTAACACCAATACATTAATGTACATAATAAAAATTAAATTTCAATACGTTATAGTAAAATCGAGTTATATATAAAAAGATATTAATTTTAATACGAACAATATATTCGAATACATTTAGATCAAATAAATTGCAATTTACAACAATATACGTTTTAATTCGTTAGAAGAATTTGTCAATTTATCAATAATAGAGTCGCGTAGTCCCCCCATTCATAAAACATTATCATCAGCTTCGCAGTTTAGTACAGTATTAACGCTTCAAGAAGATCTTGGCCCATAATTGATTTTAAATGACTTTTAACAGAATAATTATATTTAATCAATTAAATTAATATTTAGAGGGCCCACTTCGCCGGGGCCCACCGTGCGATCGCACGTCAATACCATGGGCCAGTCCGACCCTGCACTAGACCGTTTAAAATGCGCGTTTCTTCGCATGACGCGGTTTTGCTTTTGGCGGCGTTAATCAATTGCAATAAACTATTTTTAATTTCGGTTATACAGGTTGCAAAAAAAAAAAAACCCCCGTTGATGTACGGTAATGTGTACAAAACAAAATCGGTCAATTGTTCAATCTTCATTAATAATTATTTTAACGAAATGGATTTATTTTCTTTTCTTCTACGTATTTTTCAATTTTTGTCATTGGGCCCGCGCGTTTGACACACGCAACACACCCGGTTTTTGCGGCACTGTGTAATAATAATATTCGTATTTCGATATTGTATGACCGAATCCGTCGTGACGTCATCCCCCTTATAATATCTCGTTTTTTATTTTTTTGTGTTTAACGGTCGTTCTAATTAACGGTTCGCGTTATTCTCCGCCGTTGGCCACACTGTTGCGGCGGCGTTATCATATCGCATCGTTATCATAATTCCGAGAACCGCATTCGGTTCGCAAATCGCATATTGATATTGTGGTTTTGCATTCGTATTATTGTTATTATTACTGTTATTCCCGTTTCGGCTTATTGTTTTGGAACTTTGGAAGCGGTACGTTCGGACGTGAAAACAAAACACGGTTTTATGTTGAAAGAAATCGCGTTTAAATTTTGAATCGTATCGCTACGGCACGGTCGTTATGCCGAAAGTTCGACGTAGCCGGAAACCTCCTCCGGACGGATGGGAACTCATTGAACCTACGCTCGAAGAACTGGAACAAAAAATGAGAGAAGGTAACGTCGGGGCAATGAAATCTCCGTTTTTAACGCGGGGAATTTACTGCGGACCAAACGTGTCCCGTTTCTAAAATCGAATAACATTAATCGACCGTTTCGATATGGAATTTAGATATTATATATAATATATTAAATTCATTTCAATACAGACTTTACAAACAATCAGACTGTATGAAGTCTGAACATTTTATTTTATTTTTTTATATCTATGTTCGTCATAAAGAGGATGTTTTAATGTTGTATGAAAATTTTATTCAAATGTTATACCCAAATAAAATTATTATTCAGTTAATAATCATTTTTATTGGTATTTAGGTGCTTTTTTTTTTCATCAGCCGTTTTTCATCATGATTCGTATTGCGCTTATATATGGGCTTATAATCTTGAATACTGTGATCCTGGCCGCACCACTAGAAAAATCGTTGTTGATTTATTGAAGAGTGTTTACTTACAATAGATTTTTAATTCTAAAAAAGTCTTTTGAATAAAATGAGATATATAACAATCATTAACATATATTTTTAATTATTTATAATACTTAGGTCTACACCTATTTAAATATATATATATAATATTGTATTAAACCATAATAACTTTCATTTTTATATTCTTAATGCCATATGGTATAAATAAATAAATATAAATATTTTAATACTCTTTAATTCCCCCCTCTAATAAATAATTATAATACTCTAAAAGGAATATGTGTACGTACATTTTATTTCATTTAAAATTCATTGGTATTTTGTTATAGTAATTAAACTAATTTTTAATTGGTATATTTGCATTTGTGTAATTGATATTAGTATCAGTATATTAGTATTAGTATATATTATATTATCAGTACGTAAGTATTAATGTTAATATTTGTGGTTTTTAGCCGAAACTGAATCTCATGAAGGCAAACGCAAAGTAGAAGCATTATGGCCGATTTTCAAAATTCATAATCAAAAATCAAGATACATTTTTGATTTGTTTCATAGACGCAAAGCCATTTCTAGAGGTTAGTTTCATATTATTGAAAATAAAAATCAAACTTCTATAAGAGAAAGTAGCATAAATACTTATGTGATTTTATAAAAGTTCTATAAAAAAAATTTTTTTAAATATTTTTAATTATTAAATACATATTTTGTAATAAATGTGTATGGTTAATATTTTTATCTCTATTTTCTTTTCTACACGAATTGAAAATATAGTGAAATATCGCCACCATAAAATGTTTTTAGACATACCAATAATCTAGAAAATTCAATGTACAGAGTTATATTTCAATTTAAAAAATTTAATAAAGATATTTATTTTACTTTTTTATCAATACTTTAACTAAGCATTATTGTTTGACATGGTCTTACTTAATTATCTAATTGAAATATAAATATATACATATATATTTATTACAGTACCTTTAGATTTAATACAGTTTATAGTATTGTTATTAAAGAATCATTAACAAGACCATACATTTATTATTGATCTTTTAGAACTGTATGATTTTTGCCTCCAAGAAAAAATTGCTGACCAAAATTTAATAGCAAAGTGGAAAAAACAAGGCTACGAAAATCTGTGTTGTCTTCGTTGTATTCAAACCAGAGATACAAATTTTGGTACTAGTTGTATATGCAGAGTCCCAAAATCTAAATTAGAAGAAGTAATTATTTAATAATTTAAAATGTTTAAAACCGTTTATTGACATTTACTTTTTTTTTTTCAGGGTCGTATTGTGGAATGTGTGCATTGTGGATGTAGAGGTTGTTCTGGTTAAATAAATAAAAGTTTTAACTGCTAATTGTAATACTTTTATTCTTAATACACATGATGAATTTATTTCCATATTATATGTATTTGTAAGACTGAAGTTAAAACAGTAAATATTGATTTGCATTCAATAAACGAGAAATATTCGATTTTTCTTTTGTATATTCATGAAGGACATTATTATTTTAAAAATTATAATATTAGTATTTATATTAAGAAGAATAATATTAACTTTTCTTATTATTTCTTAAAAAAATGTATTTTAATAATACACATTAATTTAGACATTTATTAACATATTGTAGTATAATTTTGATATGTAAAATAATTTACAGTTAATATTATTGAATATATTAAATTAGTTAAACAAATAAATACAAATTAATCATTTATGTATTATTAAAATTCAAGAAATACTGATAATAATAAAATACCTATTTTTTCCCCATTAGCTAGGATTTTAAATATTCACCAAGTTTTTAACAAATAACATATATATATATATATGTATATTAGAAACATTAGGTGTTGGGTTGGTTAAGTTATTATTTTGAAATGCGCATTAAATTTAAATTATAAATTTGTAAATTAAATATGTACCTAATTAAAAAACATACTGTTTACTAATAATTATAATTAAACAATATTAAAAATATAGTAATAGAAAATCAAAATCAATCATCAATTTATTTTAACCTTAAATAACACAAGTTTTCATACTGTGAAAGTAATTAAAATATCGAATATAAAAATTCTAAATCATTAATGTTTATATACATTTTCCGAGTACACCTACTTATAATCGTACAAAATGAATTAAAAGCAAAAAAAAATATAATTGTAGTAATATTACTATTTATTTTTATGCAACTTATGTAAATATGTATACCAAATATTTTTATTTATATCCACCACCTTACGTAAATAACTGTCTAAAGTAAGTTAATGAGAATGTACATTTAAATAAATCGATATGTATCTATATATTTTTTTAATAGATAATATTTATGTTAAATTATTACATTATCTGAATTTAAGAGTTAAGTTCAAACAATTAAGAATATTCTAAACGTATACAATCCGAAATAATATATAGGTATCAAGTGTTTATTCAAATCTAAAAAAGAACCAGAATATTAAAAGTGCTAAAAGACCGACTAAAAAAGAAATACTTTTTGCCCATAGACTTACTTCTATATAACCTTCCTTAAATCTATTGCACAACTGCTTCTCCAATAATTTTGCACCACATAAAACTATAGGTACTCCAGTGCCAGGTTGCACTGAAGCGCCGACAAAGTATAAGTTTTCAAAAATTTTACATTTCAAACTGGGTCTAAACCACAAAACCTGAAATAATGAATGTGATAATCCAAGTATAGACCCTTTCCATAAATTAAATTCGTTTTCCCAAGTTCTCGGATCATTTATTATTTCGTGGTCAATCATACTTTTGAAATTCGATATATTCAACCTTTTCTCTATTATTTCGATTACTTGTTCTCTAGCTCTTTTCACGAGTTTGTCAAAATCAATATCGGGTCTATTAGATATATGTCCCACTGGTACTAATACCACTATCGTGTCTTTACCTTTTGGAGCCGCTGTCGAATCGATACGACTAGGTACGTTAACATAAAATGACGGCTCGTCTGGCAACATATGATCCTTGAAAATTTGATCAAAACTTTGCTTATACTTTTCAGCCAAAAATATATTGTGTACTGCCATTTGAGGTATAACTTGATTCATCGACCAGTAAAATGATATTGACGAGGAAGTAAAATTTTTTTTACAGAGTTTTTCAGCGTACGATGTTTTTGGTAAAAGTTTGTTGTATGCATAAACGAGATCTGCATTACAAATCACAATATCGCTGTTCACTACATCACCGTTGCCCAATTTGATTCCTTTTGCTACTCCTTTGTCGTCGATTATTATTTCTTGAACGTCACTATTGTAATTGAACTTGGCCCCATATTTTACGGCAATCTTTTCAAGACTCTGCAAAACCGTATTAAATCCTCCTTTTGGATACCAAATTCCTTCTGCTATCTCGGTGTATTGCAGTAAACTGTACGGAGCCAACCCTTCATACGGTGACATTCTGAAAACATAACGGTTCTCTTATGCATAGAATTCATTTGGTATAGCGTATATACGTATAGTATATACAGATATTACTTACCCCAGATACATAGTCTGGAATGTGAAAGCCTTTCTCATGTAGTCGCTTTTGAAATATTTACAGATTCTGTTGTAAACCGTATCCAAAAGGTGAAGTTGCATTACATCTGGTAAGTGTCTTGGATGGAAAAAATCATACCAATGTTGGAAATCAGTTTTAAGTGCTACTTTAACACTCCTCTGATAATGTACGTGAGATTCCTTTAAGAAACTTAAAAAGTTAATTAACGTATTTTCGCCATCGCCTTCGTATTTTTCCAAAGAACGAGACAATTTTGATAAGTCAGTAGTCAGTTCGAATACATTTCCGTCATGAAAATGTACCGTGTAATTCGAGGGGCATTTTAATAGTTCTATGTGATTATTAATGTCTTCTCCCAAGTCTTCGAACGTCTCCTCGAATATTTTAGGCATGAGGTATAATGACGGTCCTTGATCAAACCGATGTCCATTGTGATGAATTAGTGAACACCTTCCGCCGTTATACGAATTCTTTTCATAAACTTCTACTTGAAATCCTTTTTTACTAAGTCTAGCAGCCGTCGCTGTACCACCGACTCCAGCCCCAATAACGACAATTTTAACTGTCATTTTGGCAAATTGCCTGTAACACAATTAAAACGAATATTATTATTAAGTAGGTAAATGGTAAAAATGCATTGCTCATTTTGCTTAGAATCTAACAACACGAGACTTCAAGTACCTATAACGTTTTACGACGTAACGAGCGGCTAAACGAGGGGTAGATGCAGGGTCCGCATGGGTTTTTTTTGTTTGTCCGTGTCACCGCGGGAAACGACGGAACGTAACATTATAATGTGTGTAATTCATTGAGATGCTGGGATGAGATTTTATTCTTCTATACACGCATTTGTATTTGAAAACATTTAAAAACCTATTTCAGTTGCGAATAAACTTTTAAAATGGACCGAAAGACTCGGTATGCTTAAAGACTACTTTGAAATTAACATAATAGTGTAATGACTCCAACTTAAACATTTTCTTGAATACCGTCCTAATATTATTAACTCTGTTTAAAGGTACCTATATAGCCTGAACATTGTTTTGTTTTTATAGAATAAAAATATATATATATTTTTATTTTTTTATATTTATATATAAATATAAAATATATATAACATAATATAAGTGTATATTATGTAAATGGAAGCATATATACATGTTTCGACGGAGTACAAAACCAACATGACATCCTTAATCATAACATTATTTTACACCTGCAATGGGAGTATTATACATATGAAAATAAGTAGTATCGATATAAGAAAAAAAAGTAGAATCGGAGATGTATGCTCGAAAAAAAAACTTCTCCCTCCTCCTCCTTGGAACCGTCATTGCATTACGCATATTTTATAATATTTATATCAGTAGCGGACCTTTGAGGCCAGTGCAGGGTAATACTTTTGGAGACTTTAATAGACGGTACCTACTACACTCGAAAAACACAAAGTTTTGGTAATTTTTTTTCTATACTTATATAATGAATATTGCAACCTTACAAAATAAATGTTATTAATATTTAACTATATAATAAATAAAAGAACAATACGGTATTTATTATTTTAAAGGATCATCTAAATAGCTTAAACAATTTAATGCAGTTCAAACCCCCAGGACCAAAAAAAATTGTGATATTTAACCCCCCAGAACAATTTGAATGTACGCCACTGGTGGTAGCACCCCGTAGCGAGTGAAATATCACGTTCAAAGCAATACGAATTATAATAATAAATATCATATTATTCTCAATAAAATTTCGATAAAATACCGCGTATATATATATTAAATATTTTAATAACCAACATGACGTCATTCATTTTATTAAGGAATATAAGGACATACATACGCATGATAATATTAAAAAGAGACATTAATAATTAATATTATTGAAATAATATATTCATATTTATAATATAAAACGTTATTTTAATGACTTAATTAAAATAAAATAATTAGAACTTGGAACGTACGAATTTTATATAATTATAGTAGTGGATAACACAATGTTTAAATTTAATTGTACCTACCTACCTAAGTACTTACGTAAAATTCACGTAGGTATGTAATTGTGTATGACGTACATTGGAAACTAAATTTATCTGAATATCACCGAGTGCAGTTAAAATATCTCGTGTGTTATGCATCCATACAAAATAATAATTATTATAATATGGTACCTAAATATTACATAATCGCTTCGCCAGTTCTCTCGAATAGATTCGTTAATAGCGTTTATAATATCGAAACAAAACATAATATAAAACACTCCTATGCGATTGTTAGACAATATTTCTATACGTATATTACCGGGTAGGTATGACACGAATGACGCGTCGTCATGTCCCATTGCATCCGTGCTTATACCGTTTTTATAAATAGCTTCTAAGCTATCCTCGGAAACGAGCACAATAATATCATTGAATAATTAATATTATTTAATTGTAATTTATGTTTTGGCGTACAGTTTACAGCTGATGCTTTGTCATTACACATTTACACTACAGTTATTTACTATATTTTCTATAACGACATACGTATTGTTGTCTCCCCAAAAATTCCCCGTCGAAAAAAAAAAAGAAAAATTCATTGTCCGAATGACTATGAGGCCCTTTCAACCACACGTGGTCCGTTAAAAGGTAAAGGTTTAAATTAAAAATTTGATTTTAAAACATATTTTTTCGTAAAAAAAAAAAATGCGATAGAACTATGAAAAATTTGATGAATGTAATATGTAATTGAATCGGTCATTTCAAAAACAACATAAGTCATCAAATTGAAATTTTATACAAACCACAAATAACTTCATATAACTCCAGAAATTTAACTTTTTTTGTACTTTTACCTCTTTACACATTTATTTTTAAGGTTTATGACATTCATAATTTGTGGTTTTAAATTGTCTATCTTTGACCATATTTCACTAAAATAATATAAAACTTATTTTACTTATGTTGTTTTTGAAATGACCGATTCAATTACAAATTTGATAGACGTTTTAATTGTTAATATGCGCATAAATGTAGTTTTTGTATCACTCTACAATTGAAGTTCTCAAAAAAAAAAAAAATAAACATTATTTAATAAAAATAATGTCGAACCTATTAAATTAGCCCGTAGATAAAAAAAAATGATTTTAAATACTGATATAATTTTTTTTTTAACGAAGCTACACAGAAGAAATAAACGTTTTAAATTTTGAGCGATGAATGACTAAAAAAAAAAAAATTCAGATACACACCTGTTAATTTACGATTTCGTTTAGCAAAAATATACACATGTATAATTTAAGATATTTTTTTAACATGAAATATAGTTGTAAAAGTACATAAATATGATAATTATATCCGTAGTTTCACTAATACAGAGTTCAAACATTTTTTTTTTTTTTGCGCTTTATTTGCTTCAACGAATTGATCTATGAGTAAATTCATTTTTTTACACTTTATTATATTGTGTTAAACATTCAATATCGATTTAGTCTTTGTATACACCTATAGAGTTTTTATGAGATATAATTTTATCATTATTATAATTTTGAAAATGATCGTTCCGCCGCTGCTGCGGTTGTCGTGATACGGGAAGAGTTAAGAATAATATTGCATATAGCCATATAGGTATACTTAGTAAAATATCAATATATTTAATATATATACAAATATCGGAGGCGCTATAGATGATAACCTATAATTGTCGCAAATTAATGTTTTTATGGTATTGGGCGGTTTTTTTTTTTTAAATTCTTATATTTAGTATTGATCGAAATGATATATCGTTTGCGATGCAAAAGACTTGTATTAAAACATGTCTTCGTGTTTTTTCTTATAAAATATTTATTACACTGATTATAATAAGTTTCGTATCTCTGATTATTATAATGTTAAAAATGTTGGAGCCAGCGCCATAACTAGACCATTTGGGGCCCGTGTGCAAAACTTAAATTTGGGGCCCTTTATTTCTACTAATAATAACTGTCAGAGGGCCCCATAATATAATTTCAGCCCCGGGCCCGTGTGCAATGCACACTTTGCACACACCCGGTTTTTACGGCACTGGTTGGAGCCGATATTTTAAATTTGTCAATTATATTTACAAATCTATATCTGTAATAATCCATAAAACACACCGCGCACTTGAACTTTTTTCTCCGTCAAAACTACGAACTGAATACAATGTAAGCTCTTTAAAGAATTTTTCAATTTTTTTTTTTGTCAAAAGTCACATCCTAATCTAACCTAACCACTTAACAATTGCTTCGTTTATATTTCATAGCCACGCACAGGGGCGGATCCAGGACAAAATAACGGGGGGGAGAGGGCGATTTTAAAATACATTAAATTACATTTTAAATAACACCACAACTTGATTCTATTAATCATTTCTTAATTATATTATAACATCACTATTTTAGACCATTCGCGTAATTTAACCTATAAATGCTTGATGTCCATTAATATTAAAATAAATAATTATTATAAATCAAATAAATCAAAACACGATTTAAAAAAATTATTTATAAAAAACGAATATTCGTAATCATGATTATCTATATACAGTCAATGAAGGGTTTCTACACTTACCTGGTTTGTACACAATGGTAACCTGAAGTTTATGACTGTAAGACCACAGAACAAGATCGTGGTTATGAGAAAGAATAAAGAAAACAAGAAATTTCTTATGATTTTTATTCTTTCTGCGGGTTTAGCGGGGAATCCAGTAATTTAAACTGCGCTAAAGTAAATGCAGGTTAGTAATTTTCCAACCGGAACTTGACAAGATTATACAACCATATAAATGTAGACATGGACTCCAGATACAACCGGACATCAAGTGGTTTTTTTTTAGCGAACAGGGGGCGATCGTCCCCCCTCTGGATCCGCCACTGACCAAGCATATACTTCTTACACTGTACAAATAATGAATATAATATAATATCGACCCCCTTATTACCTCCACCACCCCGTACTAATGTAATCGTAAATACATATGTAATTATTATATAATTATGTTATATAATATACTTGTCGTATACGCACGTAGGTATATATTGATTTTATAATTCGGTTGTAAAAGCTATTTATATATATATATATGTAGAACTTCTATATAGCTAGATAATATTATTAGTAACAATCAATTCACTGTCGATGATCGGCCGTAAGAACTTTTTTTTTATATATATACTTTGTATGTAACCTACTTATGTACGAGTACAATATATAACTACCGCACTTTACAATAATAAGGTACAAAATATTTTTACTTAATCACTATATATATATATATATATTAGTACTTATATATTATTATTATTATTATTATTATTATTATGTGTAACGTAACGTTAAAATATTTTGCTGTGATCATAAATTGATAAAAAAAAAATAATTGTACAATAAAAATTGGGGCGATTTATTAAACTAGGCAGTGCACTGATGTAAGTTAATAAATGTTTGTTACACATTTGGTACGTATACATTTTTTTTTTTTTTGGAATGAAGTACCCAATACATTTTACTTCCTTTTGTATTACAGCGATGACTAGGCCCCAGGGAATTAGGTTTCACGCAAAAAAGAAATCATGTTATGATCTAAAAAATTCATGGAAATATTACAAAAACCCCTCTATTATAATTCGCTCTAATCGCCCCGTATTACGGTACACAATTTTGTTAAAATTTATGTAATACGTATATATTACACTGTAAAAGCACCGCGCGTATATTTGAACACAACTAAAAATATATAAGCGAAATTATCATTATTATTATTCAATCAAATTAATATTATTTATCTCTCGAGGTACATATAATATATTATAATCAAATTTTATACTATTTTATCACCATAATAAGTAAATATAAGTAGTAATATGCGTCTATTTATAAATTATTAGGTAAACTGAGTTTTAATTATCGTCTAATGAGCATATATCATCGTAATTATCATATACGCATCTCGCGCTATTTTTATTATTACCATATATATGTTAAAGTTGCATCTCTTTATTTTTCTCCTCATATGTGAATGCGATAACGCGTCAAATATTACAGGCACAATAGACGTTATCCGTATAATAAGTTATATATATACTTGCGTGTTGCATGATTAATAAAACAAGATCACTGCTCATCAGAAAAAAAATGCAAATAATAACACCGCATTACAATAATAAATATAAAACTCAGAAATTTATAATTAAAAACTTCGATTGAACTGTTATACCTATTACACTAATAACTATTTATAATAGTATTATTACGATCCTCGGTTATAACTTAAAATACGTCCAAAACTTCAAGTAGCCTGCCCAATACGTCAATAGTGTATTTATTGGAGTTGATGGGAGCAAGAACATAATATACATTCCAAAGACTTATAATAGTTAAATAGTGTCGTGTTTTATGAAATTAAATTTTCGTTAAAAATTATTACAATAAAACTTACATTTATAGAGACTTGTATAACGGTGACAAACTAGACGCGCTATACACTGATGTTAAGATAGAATTGGATATTTTATTCTTTTATTGTGATAGGTATAATAAATTATTGGTAGGTACACAAAATGTATACAAATATATTAATATAATTAATACACATGTCTAGAGCTTATTCTAAGAACTTTTACGTATATTTCTCACGTCTTTCCACCATTTTAAATACATTTTCAAATATTTTTTGAAAAATGCAAAATGTTTTTTTTTTTGTTATGTTACACGTAATATAACAGGATAATTTTGAGCCATTTTTCGATATTCCCGATCATTTTCTTAAGCGCATAGGAAACATTTCCAAAAATCTAAAAAATGAATCAAAATTGTCGAAACAAGTATAAGTGTATAACAACTACTTTTCACAAAATTTAATTTCGTTTATTATTATTATTATTATTATTACATTAATAATAATTAAAAATTTCAATTTAATTATATAGTTTAATAGTTACTATTTTTCATTCAACGTATTTTTTAGATTTTTCTTTCGATTTCTGTGGCCTTACTTCTTATCTTAAGGTTAAACTTGAAGAAATGTATAAAAGAAATGTATGTATTTATTATTAATGCAATAATAGTTATATGGTTTGTAGGTCTGCAGTATAATATATTTATAAATTATAGCTAAATTAATCGTTTTGTTACGTAACAAAATACAATCATATATGAATTTAATAAGTTCAGATTCCAAATTGTTATATAATATATATAGCATTATTATTCAAAAGCAATAAATATTTTATTTATATAAATTGCGTTTTCTTATAAAACAAATGAACGTTTCTGTTTAAGGCTAAATGTCAATTAAAAATGTACTTTGCGTGCAAGTCTTTCAATTCCAATACAATATATAAAGCATTTAATATCGAAACGTAATTATAGTATAGTTATTTATTTTACAATTACTATCTACCTACGTTAAAATACAATTATAGCTTTACTTTACTAAAATTATATTTCATATAAATATTCATTGAGAACACTGCGGGTAGAATATGCAATGACTCAAAATTTGTTCACTCGTTTGGGTTTTGTATTAAATCATCTTAATTTTCAAAACTACAAACTCTGTTTGATAAAAAATATTAAAATAGTATCGTCGTGAAATTTAAAAATGCTTTGTTATTCGCGAATGCAGCCTATATACGTGTGTATCCTACAATCACATTTATATACATATTAAGTTATTATTCCATGTATAACATCCATTTTTAGTGACAATATTTTCTTAAACCTTTTACAGAAATAAAATACGTCCTTCATATATTATGATGTATCTACATCACGAAAATCACAAATAAAATTAATTTTTATTCTCATCATGAAATATAAATAACTCGATTTTTTGTTCGCACAATGAATTCGAAATATGTTTAGTGGGTACCAATAGAATATAGTGAATAGTAAAAATTTTATTGTTATTATAATAAATTATAGAAGTTAATACTGCCTTAAGGTTTCCGATAAAAATGTAATCGAATCAACGACAAAATTATATTTGCATTAAACAGGTTCTTAAATGTCAATTTATGCGAAATTAAAAAGTTTATGATTTCAATTTTTTTTAGAAACACGAGGTTTATTTTAGTTTAATTTAACAATGTTTATAAATATTAAAAACTATTAATATACAGGAATAAATAATAAATATTATTTTTATCAACACATTGATATTATGAATAGCGATTATCACTAATTAATGTATAAACACAAAATGCATTTGATCGTAAGTTAATATACGTATTTTTGAGCCAGATTCTGTATCACGTATTATAATAGGCGCATTGTTATTATCATTAAATCGCAAATGTTAGTTTTTATGTAATTCGAAATTATTTTTAATGTTAGTGTGTAATTCACCTTATGCCCTTTATTACAATATTTCATATCCATACATAGGTACTGATTAAAATTGTTTACTTTTCCCTACCATTTACGTGTTAGTTACATTAGTTCATTTATATTGGTGTGTACGTATTCTAGATTTCACATGATCGTCAAATAGAAGTACAAAAGTTGTTAAAAGCAGTTAATTTGTGTTATTGTTTATACACTAAGTAGCCGTAAATTGATATTTTACAAACTTTCTTAGAATTTACATACTGCACTTGGTCAATTCATAACACTTTATATACTTCAACAATCAGGTTAGTACATTTTAAACTTATAATATCAATTAATTATATTAATATAATACGTAAATATAATATACCGAATGTGCTGTATATGAAAAATAAACAGTTACATGTGTATAATTCTTGCTATATCCTGCGTAAAATATTAAAATATATTTTTCTAAATTAATAAATTATAAGAATAAAATAAATATATTTGAAATTGTACATTGAAGTCTTATGTCGATGAAGCCTAACTCATTGATAAATATCTGTACTAAAAAAGAAAAACTAAAATTTAGTTTCAAATACACGTCAAAAATATTTATTTATTTTAAAAGAAAATGGGTATATATACCTACATTTTACATCGAAAACAATAAATTATACGAAATAAATATTATATAATATTTTGTTTTTAAGTTGTTTTATAAAAACATGCTTGTCTAAATTTTTAAAATAATTTAGACATCCAACGATCTAAAAATTGAAAGAGTGAATCAACTAGGTACTAAGCATTATAAAAACTTTCCTCTAAACTATCGGCACTCAAAAATCCTTTAATCTCATTGCTCATATTTAAAGCACTTCTTGGAAATCCAGTGCGTCGTCTTAATTGATGCAGAAATCTTTAAAAAAAAAATTTAATTAGTTTTATTGCGGCGTGATATGCTCTTCTCCCGTGTAATATTATTGGAATTAATAATTGGTGAAATTTTTGAGTTTCTAGAATTAGTATATTCCGAATTTTCTATTTCTATTGAAAATCGTTAAACTGTAAACTTTTTTATTTTCTGAAAACTTTTCTTATTTTTTTTCTTACAAATTTAAGTCTATAATAATTAGTTAAATCTTCGCTTTAATGGCAGACAGAGGCCAACAACGTTTACTTCTGCAAGTCAAAAATATTTGCGAATTTTTGTTTTTTTTTTTACTACATCTATTAATTGATTTTTCTTGATTGTAAAAAATAAAACATTTTATTACTTTTTTGTTAACTTAATGACCTAAGTAGTAGATAAGTGGTATTAACATTTTATGAGAAATGTAGTAAATATTACAGCGTATATATACTAAGAATATATTTTAGAGCTACAATATGAATTGATATAATGAGAAATGTATGAAATGTAATAGTAAACTTAAACATTAACCGGCATTTGTTATTATAAAAAAAATCTGAAAATAAAATGTAATTACAAATGAATTATTATATATATTTATAGATATTATAATTACTCGTATTCACAATATGTTTTATTTATTTTTCAGTTCTCAATAATACGTCTAAATGTTAACCTACATAGATGTCCACTTTAAGTACATACTTCCAGTTATTGGTATACTGATATTAATCACTCGGCCATTTATCACTCGATCGGAAATTTTTAAAATTGTATTTATTAGCACCTTAGCTATAATCTACACAGTACCATGGGACAACTATATTATCTATAACGGCGCTTGGACATACTCGCCCGAAAAAGTTTTAGCTATTATTGGATATGTACCTATTGAAGAGTATATGTTTTTTGTCATACAGACAGTTTTGACTTCACTATGGGCTTTGCTATGTGTCCGATGGTCAACACCGTGTTTTAAATTTAACTATGATAAACACAGCTATCAAATGATACGATGGATACCAATTTCATTATTGAGTATCGCAACAATCGTCGGCTATAGATTATCTGTACCGGGACAAAATACTTTTTATTTAGGTTGTATATTATGTTGGGTGTCTCCAGTGTTAATATTTATGTGGTACGGAGGCGGTAACTTTTTTGTGAAAAAGATAATACCATCGTGTATTGCAATTATAGTTCCTACTCTATACTTGTGCTGGGTGGATACAGTGGCCATGAAGAACGACATTTGGCATGTTAGTGAAACGACTAGTTTGAACATATTCGTTGTCGAAGACTTGCCAATTGAAGAAGCATTCTTTTTCTTTATAACAAATGTGCTCATTGTTTTAGCAGTATGTTGCTACGATAAAGCTCGCGGTATGATGGTAACATATACGTTAGAATTCCCCCAGCGATTTAGTGTTGGTCGGGAATTCATTAAACAGATGTTTTGGGCATTCATAACTTCAGAATATTCTATGCCTTCTATTGTCGCGCAGGATATAAAAGAAAGTATGGACGTACTGTGTGTCGCTTCAAAGTCATTTAGCACTGCTAGCTATTTATTTCAAACCGGTAAGATACCGTTATAACACTTATAATTTAATTATTTAATTTTAGTAAATAATAATATTCCTCAATTTAATTAAAAGATAAATATATAGACAATAAAGAAAACAAAAAATAAAAAATAAAACCCTTTGTTCTACATGCACTTACGTGATATAAACATTTTAAACTCTACACGAATATCAATAAAAGAAATTGTCATTTAACTAATTTAACTACCATAGTGAAAATTAAACGTGTTAGACGTTCACATATGGATTTTCACTTCACTCAAATTGCTCCTTGACTAATTAATAATTATAATTTACTCATTACCGATAAAGACTTCTATAAGTTATAAAGTATAAACTTAAATAAAATAAAAATATTTTTCATGTTATATTTTTTTAATTTAACGAAATATAACAAATATCTACGTTAACTTGCTGTGTGAAACAATTATTATGGTCTTAAAATTAATTTTTAACAATTAATAATACGTTACATATAGCAATTAATAATAAAACATATTTTATAATCACTGATTTATTGAACTATAAATTACATTTACTGATTTACCTATACAATAATAATACACATTTTTTAAATTAGGAATTCGTTTAGATTTAACGATTCTATATGCGTTCTGTCGTGTAACGGATGATATGATTGATGACGAACCAGACGTTGAAAAGCAAAAATGCAAATTAGAGTTAACCAAACGATTTATTAACGAACTTTTTGCTGACAGAAAATCAGATTATGATGTTAAAACAACACCGTATGAAGTAAATATTGATTGGACACAATACCAATCCAAATTAACCGATGTGGAAATGTCGAGTTTCCGTGCTATTTCTAGAATAGCATTTTATCTACCCCGTAAACCGTTTTATGAATTACTTGCCGGTTACGAATGGGACATTGAAGGTAGGTTGGTCAGAAACGAAGATGATCTACTGTTATACTCCAGTTATGTGGCTGGAAGTATCGGCGCATTATGTGTTTATGTAATGATGTACAGATGTGATAACGACAAATTCGATCTTGTTGGAAATTACGATTATGTCATTGAAAAAGCACAGCAAATGGGGCGTGTGAGTTAATTTCGACCATTTTTTTTTTATTAATTAACTTAATTTTTTATTAATACATGCATTTTTAATTTTAAGGTTTTACAACTTGTGAATATTGCCCGTGACATCGTCACTGACAGCAAGACATTGGGTCGATGCTATGTGCCTACTGAATATATGGATGACGAAGAGGAAGAAGTAAAGATCTTGTGCAACAAAAAAGATCCGAGGTCTCTGGGAAATAAGAAATTGATCAAATACTCTACAAGGATGATCCAATTAGCTAATAAACATCAAATGGAATCGGTAGATGCTATCAGATGTTTACCTCACGAAACAAGAGGTTCAGTTCTAGCAGCCACTGAAATTTATCGTGGCCTTACTTCTGCTATCCAATCTAGCCCAACTTACCCGACCAGAGCGTCATTATCAAAATGGAATAAAATTTTTATAGGATTTTATTCACTATACATTAAGAGCATCCAATACGTAGTATAATTTAAAATCAAACCCAATTGTACAATAATAACTCGTGTTGAGTAGATATTATATTATCATTTATCATTATATATACATATTTAAAAAGAATGTTTTCTCTTAACTCAATTAATCGCACAATTATTATAATTTTGAAATCTCGTTAAACACGATTAAAAAATTATAGTTTGTTTAAGTAATCACACTTATAACAATGTATTATTTAATTTGTTCCATCAATTTATTATTTATTTATTTATTTATTTAAGACCAGGAAAATAAATGAAAATTTTTAAATCAATGTGTATATAATATTGAAATCACTTTATACTTTGTATTGTTTTACTTTAGTTACCTGCTACGCAATTACACGTCTACACTAATCGTCCATTAACCTTTCCGACAAACCTTTCACACAACAATTAACGTTTTAATTGCATTAACTTATAAATGCATATTTACGTTACTATCTAAAAATGATTAGCCATAAACTTTTAAGCAAATTGAAAAGAACAGTCAATATGTATAAGTATTTAATTTACTTCGAACTGTTCTTAGCCGGGTCAATTTATAGTTTTACCACCAAAACTCGAATTTTGAGAATCTCAACCGCCGACGTCGACAATTCGAATTCCACTTATACTTCTACAAGTTAAATTTTTTTCACACTAAATCCTATTTGTAAATAGGATATTTGTAAGCTGTAGCTCTGAATTCGAAGTCAAGTTAGTTTCATTATAATTATTCGTTCAGACACATATATGCGCATTCAAATACATCCCTTACACATAATTATATACTTACTGACAGTCAGTCTAGTACTATATATTTTGTTTTTCATACATACAATTAATGGTTTTTGCTCATTATTTAAATAAATAAATACATGCTCACAATAAATACAATTTTTTTGTTACTTTAATATATTTAAGTAAAGAATAAATTAAAAATATCAATCCTACTGGCTACTGCCAATTAAAATTTCTGTTTAACGTCTATAACGCTATAAAGTTAACGAGTCGAAAATTTGGTATTTTCCTAATATTCGAATTATTGTGATTTGACTGTATTTTACGATATAATTACATAACAACTGAACACATTTTATGTAAACTTGTAAACATATTCTATGCATTATGAAAATATCAAAAATATCTATTACGTGTTTACAATTTAATAGAAATTGAAATTTTGGCACTAAAAATGTGAAAATTTAATATAATGTCTATTGTGATATTCTAAAAATATTTAAATAATTTTAAAAGCCGTTAGTCAGTAGTTATAATTTTTATTAAAGTATTTGAATAGTCCAAATTTGAAGTAAATCACTCGTACATGAAGATTTTCACGTAAAATGATGATTTAAAAATTCATAACGGGAAAAATTTCTGTATATAAAAGCGGAAATTCTAAAACACGATTAAACACAATATTAGTATACTGAATATGTTAAATATTTTTTAACTTGTGAACAAACAACTAACACCCATATTTTTATATACATAAGTGTTTAATTGTCATTTATACCTTCAACAAAATTCATTGATTTCTTGCGTGTTATTAATTGTGTTATTTTATTAGTATAATAATATTTTTCTGTGTTACTTAATGTTGACAATTATATACACAAAATCGATATAAACATTTCGTATGTAGAAACATTTATAATTATTCTGGTTTGTATATATAATTATATACATTATATTTTTAAAACCCGTTTTGATACCGGTATAAATAGTATCTACACATAATACCATATTTATTAATTATAATGAATATATAATATATATCAATATAGCATAAATCAGAATCGTTTTTCTAATACAACGATTTACCATAGCTTTTAAATTCATAATATCTTATATCAATGCAATCTCATTCAATCATTAAGAGAATAAAATCTGATAAAGAACTCATTGAAACCCACGAATTTTTATAATAATTAAACGTACAAAAAATAGTTAGTATATTTTTTAGTAATATTATCTGTTTTCCAACCAGAAAATATAAAAATGAGCATTTTAATCTAATTAAAAAAAAAAGAAAGCCCCTAAAATTTTTTACCCTAGGGATAATACGTTGCTGATTAGATTACGAATTACAAAACGCTCTTTTGTTTATTAAATTATTCATAAAAGTAAAACAGTAATGTCAAGGTATCCAATACATTTATATAACCAAAAAATCAATTTCAACTAGACAAATGTAAAATAAATATAAACAGCGTGGAATTAAATAGCATTATATGTAATAGAATAATAATTTAAAACTAAAAATGAGTAATATATTTTTTAATAGTATATAAGTTAACTATACGATCATGAGATGGTAGATTGAATATTATATATATGTGCAGGTATGTTTATTTAAAACAACTTTCTGAAATACATATAACGTAACATCTCAAACAATAATTATTAATTTCAAATAAAATAGAAATTACATTTATGTTTATATAATATATATAATACTACCAATATATGTATTACGCTAATACGTTAATGATAAATTTATTAAATCGTTTTCAACCTTCTGGTTCATATACACTACTCTAATCTAATAACAAAATATAATATCAAACAAAAAATAAATTAACTCCTGGAGAACGCTACAAAGCCAAGTACACAATTTATTTATATAAAATTTGATTTTAAATAATTTGTAACCTCAACATATTGAAAACATATTCTTATTTACGAAATTCTACCGAAACTGATAACAGTAAAATTACCAACAAACCGATAACAAAATATGTTAATAATTTTGGCCATGAATTTGAAACGATTCCCGGTTTATTATTCGACAGGAACCTGTTACACAATTGTTTTTCTAATAACTTCGCACCACATAAAACTATAGGTACTCCGGTACCGGGTTGAGCTGAAGCGCCGACAAAGTATAAGTTTTCGAAAATTTTACATTTTAAACTCGGTCTAAAATACACGACTTGGAATAACGTGTGGGACAATCCTAACACAGCTCCCTTCCATAAATTAAATTCGTTTTCCCAAGTTCTCGGGTCATTTACCAATTCGTGTTCAATCATACTTTTGAAATTCGATACGTTCAACCTTTTCTCAATCGTTTCGATCACAAATTCCCTGGCTCTCTTTACGAGTTTATCAAAATCAATATCAGACCTATTCGATATGTGTCCCACGGGTACCAAAACCACTATCGTGTCTCTACCATCCGGTGCTGCTGTCGGGTCGATACGACTCGGGACGTTAATATAAAATGACGGTTCGTCGGGCAATGTATTATCTTCGAAAATTTGATCAAAACTCGGCCTGTATTTTTCACTTAAAAATATATTGTGTATACCCAGCTGAGTTACGATCCGATTCATCGACCAATAAAACGATATTGACGACGAAGTAAGTTTTTTTTTGCCTAAGTTCTCAGCGTACGACGTTTTCGGTAACAGTTTGTTGTACGCATAAACGAGATCTGCGTTACAAATCACAATGTCACCGTTTATTACATCACCATTGCCCATTTTAATTCCTGTCGCTACTCCTTTGTCGTCGATTATTATCTGTTGAACGTCACTGTCGTAATTGAACTTGGCCCCATATTTTACGGCGATATTTTCAAGACTCTGCAAAACCATATTGAATCCTCCTTTCGGATACCAAATTCCTTCCACTATTTCAGTGTATTGTAATAAGTTGTATGGACCCAACCCATCGTACGGAGACATCCTATATACAGATATTCATATATGATATTAGAACGGATTATACAAATTAGATAAATAATATTTCGCTAACGACTCACCCCATGTACATGGTCTGGAAAGTGAAGGCCTTTCTCATGTAATCGCTTTTGAAGTACTTGCATGCTCTCGTGTAAACAGAATTGTGTAGATGCAACTTTAATACGGTAGGTAGATGTTTTACATTTAAAAAATCGTACCAATTTTGAAAATCGGTTTTCAGCGCCAAGTCTCTGCTGCGTTGGTAGTGTAAGTGAGATTCTTTTAAGAAATCGAAAAAGTTAATTAATGTCTTTTCGCCATCGCCTTCGTATTTTTCCAAAGAACGAGCCAATTGCGATAAGTCAGTAGTCAGTTCGAATACATTTCCGTCATGAAAATGTACCGTGTAATTCGAAGGGCATTTTAATAGCTCTATGTGACTGTTAATGTCTTCTCCCAAGTCTTCGAACGTCTCCTCGAATATTTTAGGCATGAGGTACAATGACGGTCCTTGATCAAAACGATGTCCATTGTGATGAATTAGTGAACACCTTCCGCCGTTATACGAATTCTTTTCATAAACTTCCACTTGAAATCCTTTTTTGCTAAGCCTGGCAGCAGCTGCCGTACCACCAACACCAGCGCCGACGATTACGATTTTAATTGTCATTTAGAAAAATTCTTTAACATACATTTTAATATTGTTAATTATTATTTTATTCGTTAAAAAAAAATTTTTTTTTCAATACAAAATTAAACGCAAGTAAAAATATTACAAATAACTAATTTAAATAATTCGTATTAATGAACGGGTTTAAATATTTATTTTACACCTCGCGTATAGTTATATAATAATACGGTTATCCGTATTATAATTCGAAGTGTATACGTCTACAGATATAGTGACAACTTTCGCGCTACTTCTTTAAATGAAAACACTTGAGGGTTATCGTTATATAAAATTATTCGTATAAATATTGCGCACGGCTGTCATAGTCGTTCGCCGTGTTGCAAAATGATTTATGTTCGATAAATAGTTACAATTTTTAGTGTGGCGTCGAACCGTCGAAAACAGCCTATTGCAGCTGTGTTCGGTCACGTATATGTAAAACGAATACATTAATATACGCATATTTTGATTAAGGACGAAAACATTATATTCGTTTTACCTCGTTCGATGTCGATTAATTTAGGGCCGATATTTATATGCTTTTGCATATTCTTATTGGTTGGCGAAAAAAATAGCTAGTTTAACCAAAATGTGTTTCATGACCTAACGATTCTATAAACAAACTTTTATTTTGCATATTTTGCCATTTTTGAATTTTTATGGCATATTTTAGGATTTTGTACATTTTAAAGTCATTTTCAACTAAAAAAATCGATAATTACAAAATAATTGTTTAAAATTTATAATTTTATAAATATCAACAGGCGAATTGATAACTTTTTTACCAATGTTTTAGATAAAATATTATTAATTTGGGTTTTTATGGTTTTTCAATTTATTAATAATACGAGATATGACAAATAATGTAATCTATACATTTTACAGTTTATTTCATGGATCGTGAAACAATGCCATTCAATAAATCAAATTAAAATAAATATTTAAATTCAACATATTGAAAATTTCAAATTACAATATTATAAAAAATGTAAAATATTTTTGTTGAGATTAACTGTAATAACTAAAAATACTAATAAAATACAATTTTCGAATTTTCTTAGGTTTTTAAAAATTTTTTTTTTTTTTAGAACATATTTTAAGGGCATATTTTGGTAATTTTAGTGCATAACTGCATACATATTTGATAGGTTTTTAAGGCATATAAATATCTGCCCTATCGATTATATAGCATTAGTACACACACGCACACACGACCGTCGCGTATACGCGACAGTGCACTTGTCAATATTTTTTTCTGAATTCGCCAAGTGTTTAATCGGAACGACGACAACTCGCCGAGTATATTGTCATATTGAGTCAAACGCACGGCGATTCAAGTCGCACTGTATCGTTTCAATACGTACATGCATCAAACATATAAGTGTATAAAATACGAATGCGCTTTCCGCCGGCCGCCGCCACGTCCGTATTACTTTTTGTCGTACAGCGTACGCATAACGCGCGTAGACGACGGGCGTAACGATCGACCGAAATAAGTACACGCAGAACAGGAAATCGTCAAACGAAACGTTAGTTTATATTATATAGTAATAATACGCATACTATATATATATATAGGTGATGTCAGATTGTCGGCCGACTGCGTCCGTACAATATAATACAGAAACTGCAGAAAAACATTAATGTTCGTATATTTCGTTTAGAGAAAACCACTTATTGTATCCCGGATAAAGGGGGAAACGCCACTGTAAAAAGCGTCTTCGAAGCGAACCTCTAAAATAAACTCGCGTCGAATTCATTTTTTTAACGCGCACGACGTATTTTACGGGTTGCGTTTGCGGCCTAACCACAGCCGCCTACCGCGTACAATACGGAAAACGTAAAATAATAATAATAAAAAAAAAACGCTTTCTAACGTAATATTTCTGCGCGCGCGCGTTTCTTCGAATTACCTGACTGTCCTCCTCCACTCTTCTTCTTCTTCTTCGCAGAACAGGGCCCGCCGGAGCGGTATAACCGCGCGGTATAGAGAGGTGGTAACCCAGATCGCGGTTCGGTCGGTCGTCAAAAGTAGTGTGATACCTTCGTAATATTATTATTAATATCGTTTCGCTGTGGAATCGGCGGCGAAACGGCTGTGCGACGTCCGCCGTCGCGTTTCTGGGTCGATCGCGCGCGTCCACGACCGCGCGATATTAATTTATCGCGTAAATTATTTATTTTAAATACGCGGCGTGAAACGACTGCGTCGGCGATACGTACACAAGTGCACAATAATAACGTCGCGGCGGCGGTGGCGGACGTTGTGAGGTAGGCGCGATACGGAAACTATATACGCGGTTATCCTCACAGCCGCTATATCTGTGTCCTCGCCTAACCAGCCCTACCCTTCCCCCACTTGCCCGCACTATCGCGTGACTTCTGTCTTTTACGTACCGACGTACACGTGCGTGCGTGCAACTTGAAAAGTAGAAGGGATAGGAGGTATACCCGTTGTGACGGCGCCCGCACACGTATTTATAGGTATATACATACGCTGCTGCAGTATACGGTTTTTTTTATTATTATTATTATTATTATTACATAACGCATTACGCGTTGTTGCGTCACACCCGACGTTTTCCATCCGAAAATGCGCTTCGACCACCCCGCGCCGTTTTCTCGTTCCATCGCGCGCGCATAATAATATTACCTACATAACATATATATTGACCGTGCGGGGTCGGCGGTGCGCTGTACGCGCGCGGTGTACGCGTATCGTCGGTCGGTCGGTGTTCGGTCGTCGCGTTTTTGCTACAAACACACGCGTTTTTGTTTTTCTTGTGTATATCGTTTTCGCGGTATCGTCGCGCACACGTGTTTACCGACAATGGCGGCGGTGGGTGGGAGGAGGGACGGAACGATTTAAAAATATTATTACGGTAAAAAAAAAAAAAAAATTAACGTAATTGCGTAATATTTACATACATATTCGGTGGTCGGGTGTGCCGCGGACGCCTACGCGTTCAGTGTACTCGGTTTTTTTTTTTTTGTTCATATCGTTTCGAAACCGTTGTGTCGGTAATAATAATAATAAAAAAAAATAGTGCGACGGAATAAATAATATGCTACGGAGGACCGCGGCCGATCGAAAACAAAATAAAACGGCGTATATTTACGCGGACCGACGCGTAGTAATAATATAATGACGAAACGTTTGAATTTTTTTTCCTTTTCAATAATTCTTCCTTAATACGGATTTTATCCCGTTTATCGATTTCAATGCCAACCGCGTTGCTAAAACCGTACGATAAGCGCGATAAAGTCGCGCGTGTGCAAATCCTTACTGTATTATAATACAAAATACCGCGACCTGCTAACGCCTACGACGCCGTTTTCCACAGCATCGTCGTGAATAAAATCCGTATTATAATTTACGTGTCACAACAGTACGGCGCGTTAAAAATAATATTATTTATATACACACGGAAACACTTTTGACGCGCACGCCGCTACTCCGGCACCGGTTGTTTGTGTGTAAAAACGGCGCGTGCTCCCCGCAGTCGTTTGGCAGCCGTCCGCCGTCGGTACCGCGCCGTTTACGTCTCCGCCGGCCGCGGCTTTTGTGACGACGAAACCCGCGCGCTGACCGGTCCGGTAGCAGCGATTCGTCGTCGCGCGACACGAATATACGTTTTCCCGTTTTCCACGACATTTTTACCTTAATAAAATATGGTCTGACGCCTGTTCTTACCTATATATATATATATTATATACTTCAAAAATTGTAAGTGGTGAATATATCTATTTTTTTTTACGCGTATATATATATATATATATATACATTGACGTCGCGATCCGATATCTAACACTTGAAAATTATTCGTATTATGTGGCCTTTTTTTTTTTTTATAATATTTGAAATTTGAATTATCATTTTTTTTTTTTTCGAAACTCGTGCAGTGGATGTTAACCGAGAGAGACAATAATAATAAGCGCGGAACACGCGTAATAATATATATAGTAGGTGTGTTGTCGATTGTGGCGAATTATATATTATAGTAATTAAAACGGGTTTTTAAGACCATAATGCCCGTTAAATGATAAGGGCACGCAAAAATGGAGTTTGAAAAAAAAAAATTCGTTTTAAAAATGCCGATGTGACGCTGTATAATTTATGTTTTTTTTTTTTTATTATATTTTGGTTAAAATTATATCGTTGAAACGTTCTAATTTCGATTTGAATTATTAGTATAAAGTACCTAAGAATATTAAATAAAAAATCACGATAAATGCAGGCGTATACCCGATTTATTGTATGGGACTGCAGAGTAGCTGCGGTAACATTCCATCAGTAGAATGTCTGATCGAAAATCCCTAAAAAAAAATTATTACAACCGTCGTCGACCGCTCGCATATTTTTTTTTCTAAATAACAGTATAGTTTATTCGCGGTCTTGAGTATAGGACATACGGTATTTTTACGTTTCGATCAATTGTGAACAATTCTTTTTTTTTTTTGTATAAAGACATTTGTGAAATAATAATTGGATCTCCAACCATTTAGTCAGTAAAATGTTTTAACGTTCACCGTCCCCCCTACGGCGCAAAGACCTGCAGTATACCGCTTATGCGTTCGCGTTAGAACTCAAAAATTTATCGCGCAAAAAAATTAAACATTATTAATAATACTAACAGTCGATCGTATCTGTAGGACATATACACCTAACCCCCGTATTAATAGTTATTTATTAAAGTTTATAATTATTTTAATAATGCGTATATACACGCATAGGTAATTTTAGGTGTTTATAAAAAATTTCTAAAATACGTACCTTTATGTAAATAACGTCTTAAAAAAAAAAAAAAATTTTTACTCCTGAGTACTACACCGTACCGTATCGTTTATAGGTATGAATTTTAAATGTAAATACTGAAGCCCGAGTGTTTGTGGTGATCTATGCAAAGTAGAAAAATGACGACTAAGATATAATATTACTTTTTAATCTGAGAAACTGCTCGTTATTATGTATTAAAAATTCTCTTGCCCTACAAATAGCAAATCATGCACCTACCAATACAAAGTTCATTAATAATAGTGATTTGTTATGAATTTATGATATATATATATATATTATAGATTTTATTTATCATTAAAAACGGAATATCATTACTTCTGTTACGTAACTATATTTAACATAGGTATCAATCAATACGTTTTTCTTTAGTTACATAATACTATTAATAATAATCGTAAAACATTTAAACAAACATGTCAATTATGGTGTTTTCTGAAATTATTCACTGACTTAGATACAATATATATATATATATTTACTACATTATGTATCGCAGTGTTTAAATTATGTAGTGCACGTTTTTTTCTTCTCCAGTTGTATTAATAATTTTTCAACCACTAATAACGACCAAAACAAGTAAAAGAATACTGTTCAAAAACTAAATTCTCCGCAGGTCAGTAAAACAATTCCTATTCTCTATACAATAGTTTGCAGTTACATAATAGTATTACTTATCGATAAGTGCCTCCGAACCTTATAGGTAGGGTTGCTGCCCTATCAAAAGGGTGGTATATATATTTGGTGAGTCGTAAAGCGAAGACTGTTTTTTTTTTATATATACGTATTATACGAAATATTATTACGATATATTAGTTTAATATTTTTTCAATTTAAATTTTCCCTACCTGTACAATTTACTGATCTATAATGTTATATTATAGTATTATTTTTCAATAGTTCAATTTGTTTCGGATATGTGAGCTGATGATAGGTTAAGTGACATGCGATCGGCCAACATCTGAAAACGTTGCCAATTCGTCTGCATCCAATATTATCACACACGTATTAATTTAAATCGCAACAAATTTACTTTTTTTTTTTTATATGAAATATTAATCGTTTTACAACAATAAACTCTATTATAACGAATTGCGCTTTTTACTCTCCAATAAGTTTATCGTGATAGAGTCAAATGATTGATTGATTTAGATTCACTGTTAGCCAATAAGTTAAAACTTATAAGAGAATAAAAATGCGATCTAATAATAACTCGAATAACTCGACCCATATTAAAATGACCTGATTATAATTATATTATATAGACTGCGTGTGTTACCGAACATTTTTCACCGGCGTTTAATATTTATTAAAAGTTCTCGTGATTTTCCATGTGACCATTGGTACACGACATTACATATATTAAAATGACGTATTTTCATTAAATGTTTAAGTATTTAAATTATTCAAGTATAGATTAAGTAATATTGTGATACCATTTAAAATACCCCGGAGTTTTATTTTTATAATCACTTTTCCTACCATTTTTTTTCTCTACTTACAGTGTTACAGCCACATTCGGAAAATTTTCTTTAATAATACATTGTACAAATTTATTTTGATTTTACGAGTTTTTATGAAAGATATGAAACATTTATATTTATAGGACAACATTTTTTTGTATCGGTATTGGCTACTGATTTCCAAAGACAATTTTCTACCTTCTACCACTGTTGTTTTTTGTACGTATATCTGATAAATAATGTGTTTCATATGTAATTGAATAGTATAATCCATATTGATTTTTTTTAATTTGTAATATCTATATATAATGTGATATTTTTAAAATTCTAATATCATTTAAAAAATAAACAATGACATTTTACGCAGCTAAAATCAAAATAATTTAAAATGTATGAAATAAATTAATTTTTTTACTTTTAATTTATACCTATATAATATAGCTATACTCGTATTTTATCGCCTATATATGTAGATATCTAAATAGGTAATATGATGTTGAAATTAAAATGTTCTTAATTCATTTTAAAAATCGAACTGAAGTAAAAATTGACCTTCGAACGTGAGAGTATATGACATATCACAGTTGTTAACTTTATATATAGTAAAAAAAAAAATCAAGCAATTTAAAAATCAAAATTGAATTGATATATTTTTCTGTCCTATACAAATATCTACATGCGATTAAGTATTGTAATACCCATGATTGTAACGTCAATGGCGTACACAGATTTTCTTCTTTGACGAGGAGAGGGGTCCATTACAAAAATGTAATTATTACACCCACTTTATAACAGAAAATTATTATTGTTTGTATAGTGTGTATACTGTATATATATATATATATATATATATATATGTATGTATATATATGTAAAACTTGACTTTCAAATATATCGTGGTAGTTACACCCCTTAACCCCTCATGTGTGCGCCACTGTAGTACGTATTTTACACCTAATAAAATTAATATTTTACAACCATAAATTAGCAAACGGTTAGATGTAAATGGTGCGACGATGTTGACAAATATTATTATATATCGGCCGGTAATCTGGATAATATACACAATTACCATTAAAATATGCACTAAATTAACTTGCAAGTCATTAAAATTGTATTTTTCGTTCCATTGATGGTCATTATTGCGTCATATTGTTATATAATTGTATTATATAACTATTTATTTCATAATATTATAATTGATTACTTTTTGTTTCTTTAATAACACGCTAATAAGTATTATGAGTTATAACCATTACATTTTAATTGTCTAGGTACCTAGCCAATAAAATAGTTAATGATTATAATTAGAATAAATTATATTTTTAAACCGAAACCAATATAGTTTACGTTATATATAGGTAGATAACGGAAACCGATGAACTATGAATTTTTAATAAAAACTACAGGTGTTGATACTAGAAATTAAATAATTATTATTTATAAATCTCAACTTCAATTAGATAATTTATGCATAAAATAATCTAATTTATGGAACATAATATAGTTATTATAGGTAGATAACATTAAACATTTCGACAATAGCTAAATAGCCATAATTAAGTTCATTCGGGTTAAATTCTATTATAAATGAAAGTTGTACGATTCAGTGTCGGATATAAAACGCGGGTATCTACTCAGAAAATCACATCATATGTAAACGTTTTTTTTTTTCAAATTCGATTATTTTAATTATGTTTGTTATGTTGATCAATTTACTACAATAATAATACATATATTTCCCTGTAATTTGAGGCATTCAATGTACATTGATTTCACATGTTGACACAGGCATATTTTTTTTTTTTAAATTAAAAATAATTTTTCTTTGTATTCTGTATTTAAACTGCGTAAGAATAACGGTCATTAATCACGATAATAAATAGAATACAAATCTATCAAAGATTATTTTTAATGGTAATTCATATATTATAATGATTTTTTTTTTATATATGTATAGAAAAATATTTTAACAATCAATAAATAAATAATATTATGTCTAAATAGTGCCTATACATAATCAACAAAATAGATTCAATTATTAAACAAACGTAAATTGTATTTAAATTATTTTTCCACTACACGGATAAAATATCAAGTTTTTACATTACGTAGCTACGTAGGTACCTATTATAATGATTCGTGTTTATGTAAAACATCTTATTTGTTCAGTTTTTTGATGTCAACATTCGGCCAAACTAGATATTTATTATATTTCCTAGAACGAACTAAAAAAATAATCCTATGTTGACTTAGGTATTCAAACGCTTGTACAGATAAGAAAAAGGGGAAACAGTAGATACCATAAGCAGGTAGGTAATTGACATTAGAACCTTGTGTATTATTAATAAGTGTTCTTAATAAGTACCTCATAACATTTTTAATTACTTGGCATACGTATTAATTTAATAAAATTATTAAATTTCATACCGTACATAAATAATATATTTTTAATTTTAGGCCGGCTGAATAAGGCATAATAATATTGTAAATACTTGTTTATTTATACATTATTACTATTACCTATCTAGTATCTACCTATTATACTGAAACGTTTAATCAACTCATAATACTTCTTGTATGTACTTCATACGTGTAAAATATAAAAACACTATATTCATTATTTTAAGTACCTATTTAACCTTAATATTAAGAAGTGAATTAAAATAACATTTGTATGTTTTGAATAGGTATTATTGTGTATTATAAGTATTATTATTACTGTTACCTACTTAATTCGTATTTACAAAATTATTATACATAATAATTACAAAATTAAATTTAAAAGAGTACCGCATCTTGTCTAAATAACATTTTAATTAGATTTTTAACATAATATTTTGACTTTTGTGGTGATATATTAATACAAAATGTTATTCTGTTCAGTGCATATTTTCTTCTTAATTTTTAACGTATATTTATGGAAAATTTTAAGACAATTTTACGTAATTTATTTATAATTGCAACAATTTTTTATATAATATAGGTACAGTATACACGGTACACACTTGTATAATTTAATAAATAAATTTTGGTACAAACTTTTTTATTCGTAATTAACATACAAATAGAACCTCTACATTTTGATTATTAATTATTATTGTTTTAAAATACAATTCTATATTCCACATTCAAACTATCTGAAAAATGAGCCTATAAATCGTATAATAAAGTTAACCAATAACGACCCTCTATTCTCGTTTTAACTCTGCACATAAAACTCTCTGTTTATATTTGTCAGTATTAAATTAAGGACCAATTATAAATATTCTTTACTTGGGTGCAAGCCTCTTATACAATTATAAATAAATAAATAATTAGAAATGAGGAAAGTGAACTTCAATTAATTATTAAATTATTAAATAAGTAAATAAAAAAGCAAGACTATATAATAATAATAATATATATTGTATATGGAAGATATTGGAATAGGAACATACGAGTACAGGGAGCTAAAAAGAAATATAAGCGACAGAGCAAAATGGAGGGAAACATCAATAATCATTTAACCAATCTTTGGATTATAAAAAAAATATGTATATATTGCATAGGTTCTAAGTACTTATATTTATAGTTAACGTTATTTGAATGAGAAGAATTTTTAAAAAATAATTTTTATACATGTCAATAAAAATAGTTTTCAAGTTCAAAAAAAAAAAATCGTTTTTTTTGTAACACGATGACGGTAGAAGGTGACCTAATTATCGACAAAGTTCATTGGTCTTTTGAATAATTGTCAAAATAACTCACGTGATAATTACAAATGTCTTTACAAAAGTCTTACAAATGATAGGATGTAACTGTATCACAAAATCGTACCAAGTCTCTAAGTGTCGACCTGTCTTGGGATAGTGTTCACGAAAAACTATCAGTCATGTTTACATGAGTGTATATTATAATTTATATTCATCTGACATACTTACATTTACATACAAAGTCCAAAATTGTACGTTATATTATGTACAGATAATTTGAAATTTATACCAATTATAAAAAAATATAAATGTAAATATTTGTTTACAGTAAATTATACTTATACACCGTTGAGTTTTCGGTCAATGCACGCAGTAATATGATAAAATATAAACAATGTAGTATTCACTAACATGGAAAAAAGCTATCTTATCTAGAATTAATTATATTGCGAGAAATTGTTTTCTACGCTAGTAAAATATTACAATTTTTTTTCTTTTAAATTGATGTATAAATATATATATACGTTTACACATAATAATTACTGAACATTATCAAATATGCATTTTTATTTCTACTGTTGAATCGATCAATGATGATTATTGTTATAGAGCACAGGAGCACGTGAACCACTCAAGAAATGTATATAAAAAAAAATTATTAAATTTATATAATAAATTGAAATTGTAATATAAAAATAGCCTATTAAAAAAGAAAAAAACGTTTCTGCCACGTTTGACGTTGACAAGTGTGTGTGTGTGTGTGTGTGTGTGTGTGTGTGTGTGTGTGTGTGTGTATCTAAACGATTAGATAATTCGTGGAGCACAATCAAATTATTGTGCACCAGACGTATTTTTTACCGCGCCGCGCCATCGACGAAACGATTACGCGCCATATGGAATTTCACAGTACATATTTTGTAACAATAAAAGCTTTTTTAAAATTTATTTTCCAATTACCGCGCTAAAAGAGCTTAAAATATTTCACATACATTATTTTTGTATTGTATAACAGAATTGTTTTTAATTTTTATCAATACCCTATACACATATGACATATCTTATAAAATTACACCACATTAAAAGAATTTCACCAGCCGCCACTAAAATCAATTATTCCAACGAATACAATATTAAAATATTATACTACTTAATATTATACTGATTATTTCGTTTTTGACATAAATAGAATGAATAGAAAATTTTTCATTTATGGAAAAACAAAAATATTATATTTTTATCTTAAATACATGTAAAAATGCATAAAAATTACCTGTAAAAATAAAATCATTTTTCTGTAACGTATCTAAATTACTGATATTTTAGAAAAAAATGTTTTATATAATATAATAATTAGAAGTATTACGAGTAGTGGCGTATTTATGGGATTGGGAGTTGGGACGTTGCAGATTGTACTATTTTCCATTAGTACCATACCTATTGCTTTACCTCTTTCCTGTAGTGCTATTTTATAACTGTCATTGAACCATTGTTTTCTTTTTGTGACCTTTGTATAACCACATTTATTTCCCGTCAATGTTTTGACATCCCAGATTTTCATTTATAGTGCTTTTCTGTACTCATTGATCACTGTCTCATTATCTTCTATATTATCCACGTAATACCTTTGTATCCGTTTTGGGTTTATGTTCCATTTTGATGGAATTTTATTAATAATTTTACATTTTTACTTTGATTAAAAAATGATCTGAATGACCACTTATTTTCTGTGGCTTCTGTCGTCTTGTATGTACTACGTCCACTATTGGTCTATCTAATTTCTTGTATGACCACTTGTGATACGTCTGTCTGTGTGTTTTCTTGTGGTGGGAATCAAGTTACTGACAATCATATCTTTTGAAATCGTAAATGTGATAAATCTTCTGGAGACTACTATTTTTAATAATCTATCTAAAATGTTCTTCGTTTCCAGTTGACGCCTCTAATAAGTATTTTGCGACACCTGAGTCGCGCATTATCATTATTATAATCATTTATTCTTTCTATTTGATCTTAAAATTTTTCTTTAATCTTTTGAGCATGACATCATAAAACCGTAAAATCTCCGCATTTGCATTCTGATTGAAGAGAGCATATCCTGTTATTGTAGGATTCAAACTTTTTCATATATAATAGCAATTTATTCTGCATTCTTCTAATTTTATGTCTCCATTATACTCGTATTCTTATTACATCGTTGTTATATACGTATATTGTCATATACCATTTATGATTTATAATGTTTTATTAACAAAAATATTTTTTTCTACGTATGTTTCAGATTTACGGAATACAGAGAATGTTTACTTACATAGATGTCCATTTGATTTATACTCTGCCAGTCGTCGCAGTATTGGCATTGATAACATGGCCATTTGTAAGTCGTTTCGAATTGTTCAAGATTGTGTTCGTTAGTTCGATGGCTTTTACTTACACAGCTCCATGGGACAACTATATAATTTATCATGACGCCTGGATGTATAAACCTGAAAATATTTTGGCCGTCATAGGATATGTCCCCGTTGAAGAGTACATGTTTTTCGTCGTACAAACAATTATGACGTCGTTGTGGGTTTTAATTTGTACCAGATGGTCTCCCGCTTGTTTTTACTTCAATTATAATAAGATGACTTATAAACTGATCCGATGGATACCGTTATTAATTTTGGCGTTAACGACAATCCAAGGTTATAGGATAGCCATCCCTGGTAAGGACACATTTTATTTAGGATGCATCATGTGGTGGTCATGCCCGGTTATTATGTTCCTATGGTTCGGCGCCGGTAATTACTTTATCAAAAAGTCCACGTCGACGGCGATCGCAGTTATCGTTCCCACTCTGTACTTGTGTTGGGTCGATCAGATAGCTCTGAAAAACGACGTATGGCACATTAACGAGAAAACCTCATTAAAGATATTTCTCGCCGAAGATTTACCATTCGAGGAATGTCTGTTTTTCCTGATTACCAACGTCATAATCGTTCTTGGTAGTATGGCTTTTGACAAATCCTACGGACTCGCGGACACGTATCCGTTGGAATTTCCACTGCGTCGCATCACGAGTTGGAGATACAACCGTCAACAGATGCGAGCGTTCGTGACAGCCGAAAGCGATATGTTTCCGAGTCCAGTAAACGACATTCAACAGTGTTTAAACGTATTAAAAACGGCTTCCAAATCGTTTTATGTCGCTAGTCTCGTTTTCCCAGCAGGTAAAATCCAAATAAAGTATAATCATGTTATATAATATATTGTTAATACGTTTGAAACGACGACAATCGATATAGCCATTGTGGTTCAAGGTAATTTTCTGTGTCGTTGATTTTCCTTTTCATTTCCATTACATGACATCCTTGTTCGTTGACAATATTTGTTGTAACTATACCTTCGCGTATTCCAATCGAAGTATTCCTCTGCGTTATATTGTATAGTTTTATT
Source organism: Slavum lentiscoides (assembly GCA_032441835.1). Taxonomy (NCBI): domain Eukaryota; kingdom Metazoa; phylum Arthropoda; class Insecta; order Hemiptera; family Aphididae; genus Slavum; species Slavum lentiscoides. Next base: position 3,370,042 of record CM063710.1, on the reverse strand, counting down.
TTTATAAAATAATTTAATACCTCATATATATATATATATATATATATATACACACACACACACACACACATAGTAGTGTATCGTGCTGTTATTTACATGTTTTGCATTCAGTGGTGCCGAATTTTTTTCGTTTACGGTATAATAAACTCGAATGTTTGTCAATTTTATAGCAAATATCAATGAGGGATTAGTTGGTTATCGGTTAATATATTCAGCTGCCTTTGGCGTATATATAATAACTTAAAAACTTCGGTGCCACTGACACTATAGATTTCACGTAAGTCGTAAGTATAAAAACAAATATTTTTAAATGTGTATATTATGTACACAATGTTTGTAGGAATCCGTTTGCATTTAATAATATTGTACGCGTTTTGTCGCGTGACGGACGATATGATCGACAATGAACCGAACGCCAACAAAAAGAAGCGAAAATTGCAGCTGACCGAACGGTTTGTTGAAGAACTGTTCGCGAACAGAGACTCGGGTTACGACGTGAAAACGGCAGAGCACCCCCGAGAACCGAACATCGATTGGACGCAATACCGGACGGAGCTGAGCGACGAGGAGTTGTCGTGCTTCCGGGCCATATCGCGGATATCGTTCTATTTGCCCCGGAAACCGTTCGATGAGCTACTCGAAGGCTACAGGTGGGATGTAGATGGGAAAAATATCGAAAACGAAACCGACCTGTTGTTGTACTCGAGCTACGTGGCAGGTAGCGTAGGAGCGCTCTGCGTGTACGTGATGATGTACCAGAGCGGCATCCGATGCGATGACAACGAAGAACACGATTTTATCATCGAAAAAGCACAAAAAATGGGACAAGTGAGCGAACTTGGTTTTCTGACAACGATGTTTCTGGGCGCGGGCCGTGTAAAATGGGGAAAATATACCACCTACATATTATTAAGGAAATTTCAAATATTATAATAACATTTCATAAAAAAAAAAAAAATAAATATTTCAATCGATACAGTGACGTGGCCAGGAATTTCGTATGAGGAGGGAGGAGACTAAGATCCTCTATTACCTATTTAATAGTATCAGTGACGTTGATACGGGGAGGGGGAGTTTCTCCCCTCCAACAAAAAAAAAAACCTCTAAAAAAAGCTTGTTCTTGTCATTTAAAATTTGAAATTCCATTTCGTTGATTGTACACATGAAGCTGAAATTCAATATTAACAAAATTATTGTATTCTATATAATGATTTAAAAAAATTAAATTTCAGTAAAACAAAAATATTGTTGTTATTTTTAAAAGTTCTATGCCCAGGTGCGAACACAGGAAACAGATTTGGGGGCGTTTTGAAAAAAAAAATATATATATATATGAATACAAATATTAAATAAGTCTCATTAATTATTATTATTGTTATTGAAAATTACGTATTTTATGTCCTGAATTTCGAGAGAGAGAGAGAGAGAGACGGGGGGGAGGGGTGGGAGTTGAACCCCCAAACGCCCGTCCCTGTCATCATCACATCGTGCAGTACAACGGCGCCGTGTCGTTTCAGGTCCTGCAAATCGTCAACGTCTCTCGGGACATCGTTACCGACAGCGAGACGTTGGGCCGGTGCTACGTGCCCGTCGAGTACATGGACGACGGGGCGGCCGAAGTGAAGGTGTTGTGCGACGACAAAGACCCGTGGTCGTTGGGCGCGGAGAAACTGAAAAAGTACGCGGCGCGCATGATCGAGTTGGCGAACCGGTACCAGCTGGATTCGTTGCAGGGCATCAGGCATTTACCGTACGAGGTACGCGGGCCCGTGCTGGTGGCCACCGACATATACCGGGGCGTGGCTACCGCGGTCGTGGCCAGCCCGACGTACCCGAAGAGGGCGTCGCTCGGCAAATGGGCAAAAATCTTTGTCGGCACCAACTCCCTGTACTTGAAGAGCTTAAAATACTTTCTGCGAGATACGCGTAAATGCAAATGTTTTTAGCTGCTGTACCGTACCTATATACAGTAGAAACCGTTTATAATGACGTTCAAGGGACCAAAGAAAATAGGTCATAATAACCGGTTGTCATTATAACCAAAATGACGGAAAAAAAATTGTAACTTCAATACATATTATTATTATTATTATTATTATTAATATTATTAGTAAATTATTATTAAAGTAAAGATAAAAATATTTAATTATGTACATACATATTTTAATTAATTCAATTATGATTTTAAAAATCTGTTATTTTAGATTGAACTTTATTTGTATAAAATCACGCTCTATTTTTTTTCTAGTTCATCAAAATTTATCTTTGGACTTACGTTATTTAGAACCATATAATTTGCTAACATTTTTGCTGCATTAAACACTACACTAATAAATAAATCTTCATCGGGAGTATCAGCTTCTTCATTATTATCGTCTTCCTCGGGTTCTTTGGGTTGGTTAATCAATGAAGAAATAAGTTTTTGATCAATTATTGGTTCTGAAGTTAGCACATCATTATCAAAGTTGACATAATCATTTATGTTTGGGAAACTTATGTCTTCTTCTTGTTCTCCTTGGACCGCTTGTTATATTTACACTGACGATAAAATAAATATAAACTGACGACGAAACAACGATGAAATTATCGGTATTATCGGTTGTAATAGTACCTTCGATAAAGTGAAGTCATTATAGATAAAATATTTTTCCAATTTAACCAAAAATAACCGCCATAACATCCGTATAGTCATTATATAGACGTCATAATAATCGATACAAATTAGTACATACAATATAGGAGTTTTGCCGGGACCTTTAATCTAAGGTCATTACACCCAATATGTCACTACAACCGGTGTCATTATAAACGGTTTCTACTGTATATATATGTATACCCTGCAATACGCGCTCGCACGCATTTCGTACCTATATACAACAATTTATTCGTGAACGAGAAAAACAAACAATATATAAACACATACACCACATTATAATGTATTTTTAACTGCCATTTTATATAGATGTACATTGTACGGATTTTCTTTTTTTTTCTCAATAACGTGACTCGATGTACGCTTTGTGTATAATATGTCTATATATATATATATATATTATCATAATATTATTCCTTACCTAACGTGTTTAAAAAAAAAAAAAATGTTATCAGATTGTTTTTTTGTACTCGTGTAATATTATATCGTAAACACACTTACTACAATATATTGCTTATGCCGTACCTAATGCATTATTGTAAGTCGTATTGTCGATTTGTCACGATATTATATTATTAAGCTGAGTTCTTTATAAATAAAGCTTTTTATTGAATTTATTTTTACCCAATCTTATATGAATAAGAGTATCATACACCTAATATAGGTACATAGGTATATATAACAAACGGTATAAGTTTTAAAGTTTTATTTAGAGCAGTGATTCCCAACGTGGGCGCTACCGCCCCCTTGTGAGCATTTTTTATTTTGAAGCGGGTGTTTTTCTGAAGGGGGCGCTCATCTATCATTTACATTTTTATTGTTTAATAACCGATTACAATGAAATGTATAACTGCGTAGAATAAAAACTAATTTAAAATACCAAATGTAATATACAAAATATTAAATTATTTTATATTAACAATTTCGAAATCAAATTATATATAATTCATATTATTAGTAGGTATTTAAATATAAAATTAATTAAATTGTAGCGTTAAAATGTTAAATTATATTTTTTCTTTAATTAAATAGCTTATTAAAAAATAAAATGTTAATCTTTTGAAAAAAAATGATTGGGGGGGCGGTATGAGATTTTTTAAATCTAAAAGGGGCGTTGGGTAAAAAAAGGTTGGGAAACACTGAGTTTTAAAACAGTAATCGTTACACGACGTTGTTTATTATTCACTTAAAACACAAACAATTAATTATTTTCGATTTCATATTGTTTACGCACCATTGTCCATTTTTAAAACATTATTTTTATTTATATTAAAAAAATAATCGTATCTACTCATATGATCAAAGAAGGAACGCGTCCATAAAATATATTAAATTCTTACAAGTTTTATAAGCACCGCGACTAATGTATACCTATTGGCTATTTATATACATAAAATATACATATAAGTATATTTATATGCGAATATACATTAAAACCAAAGAGTAGATAATAATATATGAAAAATAAAGAAATACGTATAAAAGTTGTTGTAATAAATTTGTTTTCCGGTTTCCACTGTGTCATCATCAGGTATATTTAATATCAATATACATTTATATAATATTAATAACACGCTGTAGTCGCGTTTTTAAAAAATGAATTCACTGTGTACACAAATTTCTTTGCTGTATTTTGTTTTTCATATTTTTAAACTTTTTATTGTAATTAATTTATAATTTTCTCTATGTAACCTTGTTCGTCTTTAATTTTTGTTTTGTTGTTATTTTTTTTTTACGCTCAATACCTGATCATGACTTTTATTTGAAACCGGCAGCAAATAAACAAATCTAATACAACAACTCTTATGTAT